>ML677334.1:80631229-80985090 GCA_007922305.1 Dermatemys mawii | reverse complement strand
GCCCCCTTGCTTCTGTTCCACCCCCTTTAATATCTTTGGCACAAGGCAGGAATCCTTTGTCTCTCTCTCTGGGTTTACACAGTGTGGCATAGGAAGGAATATATGGGATAGCTCTTTTTTTTTCATTTCATGCTGATTTTCACTGATATTCTACATAGTCTGAAGGGATATGCTTCAGAATGACAAGTCACCTATTTTGTAGGCTTGGTTGTGTATGCCAGTTATATCTGAATTCGTAGGTTGCTGGGTTTGCAGATGTTCTCTGATTTAACCACTAGCTAAGTTCCTTGTTGTGATATTTCCTTAGCAACAATAACTATAGAATGACACAGCTCGTATCTGCCTAGAAAAGTATAGGGTAAGTCACTTATTAAAAAGGCAGATGTACAGTCATTTTGGCAGAGCTCCAGAAAAGAAGCAAATTGCCATGGCACTAGCTTATATGAGAATTTATTTTTTTAAATAAAACAGTTTTTATTACACCTTGCATCACAATGTGGCAGATGGCAAACTGACTTCCTTACAGTGCTGGCTCAAGGAATCCTTGGAAGTACTGGTTAGCTCCCTTGAGGTCACGCACTGAATGAAAGGAGATTGTAAAGCTTTAGCACTGTATATTATGCATAAGAAATGAGCTGAAAAATAGGGAAAATGGGAGGGATATAAATATTTATTCCTTTCTGACAGGTTGCTAGAGAAAACTAACTGCCCATGACTCTGGATTGAAGACTGAACATTTTCTACTAGATATTTTCTTGAGCCCTTCCTAAGTCCTTGTGCTTCTGTATGCTCACTGAAATACAATAACAGCAATCTTCTTTAGGACATCTGCACAAAAAGAAATATTCATTAGAGCTTTGGAGTTGGATTCTGCATTGATTTATATCCCAGCCACTCCCAGTAAAATCAGTGGGATTGCTCGGGAGATAAATTATCACAAAATTTGCCCCACAGTATAGTGTGCTGAAGATGAATATATAGACTAAAGAGCATACAGTCTGTACAGGCAACAAACTGTGTTTTTCAGATGTCTCTTCTATCTGACCACCAGCATAGGTTGGAACACAGGAATGTCCCATTCAATACATGCCAAAAATGTTTATGAAAAATTATAAAGTGATAGAGAAAACTGTTGGTCAAAGTACATTGAAACAAATTATTTAAAATTAGGGCATAGTACCTGTCCTTTTCTTTGGGTAACAGAAATAGTTATTCCCACCAAAATCTTTAAGATAGAGAAAGGTCTCTATATTACATTAATTAAAACTATACTATTAGAAGGGTACAGTTATAAAACTGTATTAATTAAAACTATACTATTATAAGGGTACAGTTATAACAAGAAACTAGAATTTGATAGTGAAAAAATTCAATTTTAAGCTTAAAATATATTTGAAGGTCAGGAAATTAGAAGGCTGTAGTTCAAAAATGTTAAAAGCCAGGAAAACTGAAATTGCTCAGTTAAGGTTCCAGCATAAATCTTAACTCTACTTCATAAAACTTCAATGACCTTGTTTTACTGGCAGAAGCAGTTTATTAGGTGGCACTCAAAAATGTAGTTGTTCCCTGTTGAGTATAAAAATTGCAATAATCTGGCACTTTGTTTCACTGATGATATAACCTTTCAGCCTACACAAAGTACTAGGGGATACTCAGGCTTGTATTACAAACATGCACTAGGTTATTATAGTTATTTATCTCTGTCCTGTATCTGGAGTGTGAAGTCTCTAGAAGACAATGCTGGGAAGTGAATGTGACAGTGGTGGGTATCCATTGCATAGATGGGTGGATAGGATCTTGTGTATACTGCCTGGGAAGGGTAATGTGAAACCTTGGGTTAGTGTTACAGACATGTTTGGCAGTCAGGATAACATGTTGCATAATCACAACATGCTGTAGAAACTGGACTCTTGGCATAAATAAGTACTCTCTTTAATAAGTAATGATTCTGCTTTCATATACTGAGAAAAATAAGTTATAGAGTGACTGACATTTTTGTATTTTTATGTCTGATTTTGCAAGCAAGTAGTTTTTAAGCAAGGTGAAACTTGGCTGTACACAAGACAAATCAGAGTCCTAAAAGGGGCACAGTCTGTTTTTCAGGGGAAGGGTTAGTTCAGTGGTTTAAGCAATGGCCTGCGCACCCCAGGGTTATGAGTTTAATCCTTAAGGGGACCATTTAGAGATATGGGTCAAAAATCTGTTGGATGGTTTAGTTAGGGATTGGTCTTGCTTTGAGTAGGGGGTTGGATTAGATGACTTCCTAAGGTTCCTTCCAACTCTGATATTCTATGAAAAAGGCAATTTGGTTGCTTGAACCTTTTAAAAAGAATGTTATTTTATAATGAATTGTACACTCACTGAGCTCCTCCATTAGTTCTGGCTTGTGGCTTCTGAAGTCAGCAGTTTCCAGAACTTTAATTGTCATGGGTTTTCATTTTCATTATTTCACTCCTTATTCTACAACTCCTACTGTGACAACACACTAAAGAAAAACACATACTTTCCATAAATCTTGGAAAAGTTTCATTAACAGTTTATTAACAAGCATTTATCTGAGTTAAACAGAAAGCAAACAAACATATAACAAGATAATCTCAGTGGGTTTTTTGAAGCAGTTAGGAGGATATGTTGATAAATAAAATCTAAATTAGTTGGTTTCTCTGTAAATTTTAGAAATGCCATTCTGTACTGGATATTAATATATTTTAAGATGAACAGCAAAACAATCTCAGTAGTATCTGACTTTTCAGCTTCTATTTAGTTTAATATTTCTTTGTATTTAAAACAATAAACCAAATACAGCAGGTACATTCCAAGACAAACCAAATAAAAATAATCACAAGGCCTGAGAACAGCAAAAACTAAATATTGTAAGAGAGAACTGTTCACAGAAAAAAATCACTAATGTCAAATAGAACAATGTACTTGTAACCATTTTTAACCCACACTACATCTATGTGTGAACAGCAATATACATTGAACATTGTAATTCATAGAAAGAATAAAACAAATGATAAAGTAGTCTAATACCAAATCTTAAAAACGCATATAAAATATTACAGGTAGAGGTCTGCTCAGGTTTGTAGCAGAAACTCAAGATGAAGAGAGAGGAAAATCATCACTCTTTCTGCAGAGTAATAATTAGACAATTTTCAGTAAATACAGTAAAATAAATTAGATGATTTGAGAAATTTGAGATGGATTACAGCTATTCCTGGGAAGGCGTGTGAGGGAAAGGAAGGCAGCAATGATCTCAGTCCTTGAGATTGCAGCATATTGAGACAGTGTCTAATCTGACCCCTCTACTTGTTTGTTAATAGCCTCCAAACAGCTTGCTATGTCCCATCCACTCCTACTTCACTGACTACAGGTCTGGTTCTATTCCTGGAGCCTGGCTGTATCGTACTGTCACCAAAAGGCCACCACCATCTCCTGTTTGGTCTCTCGATGTCTCCCGTTTATGGATTACCTGTCCTAACGTCTGCAGTGCACTTTACTGGGAGTGGATCCTTCTGTCCAAGAATGCAGTGGGGTGTTTGGGTTTTAGATGTAGTACTCTCTCTAAGAGGTTACCTGTGTGTTTTCTCCTCAGATATGGAACTGGGTGAAATGTAGACACACACAGCACCCTTTCCCTAAAATGAGATTTATTAAAAACTAGACAGAAAATAATTTAACACTAAATAAATAGTTGTCTCAGCATACCCAGATTTATCCTCAGTGAGAGCTAAACTAGGTAAGGCCATGTCTATACAGGGATACTCTGGCAAGCAAAGACGAATCAACAAAGATGTGAAGTTAACATGACTAAGGCCTGGGCTACACTACTGGGTTACGCGTAGCTGAATTTGAAGTATCTTAGCTAGACTTACCTGGTTGTCCCCATGGCAGCGGGTCAGATGTGTTCGCTCCCCCTCCGACTCTGCTCAGCTGTCGATTCGGGGGTCGATTTAGTGCATCTAGATGAGACGCGATAAATCGATCCCTGATACATTGAGTGCTATCCGGGTAGTGTAGCTGTTCCCCAAGTTAAAGGTATTAAGCTAAACTGAACTAAGGCCCCTTTAGAATGAAAGCACGGGGGTTTAATGTGCTTTAAGATGTGAGTTTTTCTCAGCTTCCATTACAGAAAAAAACATAAAAAGTTTATACAATCCAGACAGAAAGCTCTGGGTTGTGACCGTCTTATCATCATTCTCATTCCCACTCCTGGGATAACACCTATATATGGAGACCAACTTGTCCTGCTGTCACAGTGTCTCTCAGCTGTTAGTCTTAGGCCTTGTTTTCAAGAACAGTTGTACCACAAACCATTTTAGTAGAGACACAGCCTATATCAGGGGAATCCTGAATAGGAGAAAGTAGATTATATTATCTTTGTGTTTGGCACTGGTGAGACTGCTGCTGGAATACAGTGTCCAGTTTTGATGTCCACAATTCAGGAAGGAGGTTGATAAATTGAAGAGAGTTCAGAGTACAGCTACAAGAAAGATGAAAGGATTGGAAAATATGCCTTCTACTGCAAGACTCAAGGAGCTCAATCCATTCAATCTAAAAAAAGAGAAGGCTAACTGGTGACTTGACCACAGTCTATAAGTACCTACATGGGCAACAAATAATTGACAATCGGCTTCTCAATCTAGTAGATCCAATGAGAAAAGCCAATGGCTGGAAACTGAAGCTAGACAATTCAGACTGGAAACAAGCCATAACTTCTTAGCAGTCAGGGTGATTAACCATTGGAACAACTTATTAAGGGTTGCAGTAGATCCTCCACCACTGGCAATTTTTAAATCAAGATTGGATGTTATTTTCACTACATATGCTCTAGTTTAAACAGGAATTATTTCAGGTGTCTGTGTTATGCAGGAGGTCAGATTAGATTAGTGGTCCTTTGGAATCTGTGGGTAACCCACATACCTCCTGGGTATGGTGTTCTATCCCATCTAGTGGCACTGAGACCACTTAGAGACTAATGAGTTTGTTCTACAGCTTTAGCTAAGAGCCAACACCGACAGACCCTAGTCATCATCAGACGGGATTGAATCTGGGATCTCTGGAGCTTAATGCATGAGACTCTACTGAATGAGCTAAAAGCCACATGGCTCTTAGCTAAGGCTGTAGAACAAACTCATCTCTTTCTCTCTCTCTCTCCCTCCCACTCCTCCACTACATCCACACACCTCCAGAACACCACAGTCAGGAGGTGTGTGGATTACATATGAAAAAATGTTTTTGCCAATATAGTTTATACTGGTTCCCTGAATAAAATAAGTTATACCAGCACATTTTATGCTGGTATAAAAGTACCTATTTTAGGGCTTTTGCCAGTATAAAATGTCATGAAAGAAATCACACCCCAATAAGCAAATATTTCTTAACATACAAAGGATTTATCTCTCTGTGGATACATATCCCAAGTGGATAGCTCCTTCCCCTAAACCATTTGGTCCAGTTCCATGCGCCTCACAACTGCAATTTCAAACACAGCTTGTAAAAATTCAGGCTCAGCTATGGATGTACCAGTTTTGAGGATGACTGGGCCATTACGTTTTAATGGCCCTATTCAGTGTGTTTGGGAAATGTGTTTACCCCATGGGGTCTAGTCTGTCTTGGTTTAGTTGCTTTCTAAAACAAACTTCCCTCCATTAACTATCATTTTGGTGGGGCTGGCAGCACTACCTATTACAAAAGTTGCCTAACACTTCCCATTATAAGACCCCATAACTTTGTTAAATTTAAACTGTTTGTGTTGAAATTTTCTATGCTGGGTGTCTGCCCCATGCTGATTTTTTTGGGGGGGTGGAAAATATCACCTAAGATGTTTCAGCAATTTCTGAGAACAAGGCTGAGGAAAAATATGTTGTTTTGTCCATGTTAAGATATTCTGGTAATCTTTTCTTTGCCGAGCTTTTGCGCCTCTCCCTGTTTCGGAGCAGGGACTTGAAATTGTCAGAGGGTAACCTTTGGGTCAGAGATGAGTCTTTTCGAAATCCCCTTGAAAAATTGGCACAAATGTAGCCAAATTATAAAAAGGGAAGTTTGGACATCCTAAGTAGAGACAATGTACTAAATGAAGCAGGGGTACTATGGGGAAAATAAGTAAGCGATGATGTAATTAAAGACTATCATAATGCATATGCACAAGATGACTGAATTAAGGTTCCACGGGTAACATTAATTCTGGAACTTCCTAGCTTTTGAATGCTTGACTTTGCAACCGTGATACTGATTTTTAAATGTAGTTGATATGTAATAGATTTTATGGATGAAGGACAGACTTTCATATGCTGTCACAGAAACACTTTCACATTTGACATTGGGTAATTTATTGAACCCCTCTGGTGTTTTAGTTTTCCCATTTGTAAAAAACAGATATTTACCTACCACACAGGGTAGTTTTAATATCTGTTAAATGTTTTGAGACGCTTTGAAGGAAGGCACTAGAGAAGTAGAAAGCATTTATTGTTAATTTATTATAATGCCTGTTTCTTTAAAAAAACCTAATAATCTGTGAAGTACAGGTTATACTGACATTTGATACAAGTTGTTCTTGCAATACTTGGTTAATCATCTTCACATATTAAACATCAAAAAAAACAAAGAAGGCTTTGGCTTCTGAATGACTAACCCAATATTCCTGAAGCATTTCAGTAGCAAATAAAGTCAGGTCAACTTCATAACAACACAGCAGTGGACTAAGCAATGGTTTTCAAGCCCTTCAATTATTGACTTTAGCTGAGAACAGACAGAGAAAATGGGAAAAGGAAAGCATGACTATCTCAAAGAAGAAGTGAGAAGTAATGAAAACGACAGGATGCAGCTCAAAAGAACTATAGGATATTTTGACGGGGTAAATTTTATTATAGGCTCCATAGTAGGTGCAGGGATCTTTGTGTCTCCCACAGGAGTGCTACAATACTCCTTACTTAATGTGGGTGTTGCGCTAAGCATCTGGACTGCATGTGGAGTAATATCACTGATGGGAGCCCTCTGTTATGCAGAGCTGGGGACTGCACTACCATTGTCTGGAGGAGAATACAGTCACATAAAAAGAGCTCTTGGATCCCTACCTGCTTTCATCTTTATCTGGACGGCGATGTTTACCAAACCAGCATCAAATGCTACTCGAGCCTTGTTGTTTGCCGAATACGCTATCCAACCTTTCTATGGTACATGCCCTGCACCAGAGCTGCTAAAGAAATGCTTGGCTTTGACAGTTCTTTGGTCTCTGGGGATTCTGAATGGCCGAAGTGTCAAAATGGCTACTTGGGTTCAAACTGTTTTCACAGTACTGAAGATGATGGCACTCTCTGTAATTGGCATAGGAGGCATTGTCCTGCTGGTTAGAGGAAGAAAGGAGAATTTAGTAAGGTTCGAGAATGCATTCAGCTCAGAGATTCCTGATGCCTCACAGATTGCAGAAGCTTTTTTCCAGGGATTATATGCATATGGCGGTTGGTGGTCCCTCAATTACATGGCAGGTATATCTCATTTTTTACATTGAATGTTGTGGCCAACATTCTTACATTCCTCAGATAATGTTATTAGAGATTGTCTTCCAGTTAGCCCAATTTAGCATGTAACAACAGTTTACTTTAAAACACTGGTTATATTCAAGGTTCTTGTCTGGTTGTGTTGTAAAGGTGCATTGTTTTCTTTCATGCAGCTCTTTTGCATAATGTGCATTTACTGTCTCCAGAACCATCTGCATATTTATAGAAGACTAATGTGGAAAACAAGGGTTTAGTTTAAATCTATATGACAACAGAATTTGCAGACATTATTATTACAATTATTTGCAAGAGGATATACAGAGCAGAGTGCAGACATCAAGACTGAGTGCCTTCAGCCACCCAAGACACATACCAGAAGCTTGATAATGCACACCGTTGAATTGCTTATTTTGAACTATTTCATTTTGCATTGCATTCAGAAACCATACCTTTAACAATATCAATTTTGATTTGCATAAGAGGTAATCATTTCACTGGGAAAATAATTGTTAGTAGAGAATAAAGGAAAAGAGTAAAGGAAAAGAGTAAAGGAAATGTTATAAACGTCTTTTCTGTGCTCTTTTTCATATATTCATTTTTAAATATTAAAGAAGCCATCCTGGTTTTTGGTTAGTCATTTGGTTATTCCACTTTGCATCTGATATTTAATAATATGAACAATTTTGTAAGCTTTCATGATAGGTGTTCATGATAACATAAACTCTCATGAACACTGGGACTACTTAGATGATTAAGGGTTTTGCAGAATCAAAGCACATACTTCAGTTTTTATCCCTTAGTCTTTAACATTCCCTTCCAGTTTTATCCTTTCCTATGTGTCAAACATTAAACAAGCTAAAAGTAACAAAGATTAGTGGAAAGAAGAAGAACATGAAAAATGATTAAATGTTTTAAAAAATGGCAGTGTAGAAACACTTATTTCTAGCTTGAGAATATGCTGTAGGCAAAAGCCTTTTTTCCTCCCCTTTGGGTAAAAAAAAAGTTAGTAGAATTTTACTTTTTAAATCATATTAGGACTGTTTTTAGCATTACATAAAACTATACTTTTTAACACAATAAAATGCCATTTTTTTTCATAATGTACTAATTTGTTTGGATTCAGTTATGCAAATATGCAATACAACATGTTAGCCAACAGCTAGAAGCTGCAAATGCGGTGCACCTACATCTCAATACTTTTTTGACCTCAAATTCTCTTATTTTTTAACAAAGATTTCTACCTCATCTGCCGGGAGCCAATGAATTCAATCTAAGATGAATGTCAGTCCTGTCACTAATGAAACAAAAGTTGGGAGATAAAAATTAAAAGTCGTGGTTCTAGGCATCTTGCCCTTCAACAGTTTAAAATACCAAAGACAATTTGCTAAATTTTAGAAGATTTTAAACAACAGAGAAGATTTGAGGAAAATAAAAGACAGTTTACTCTTCTGTCACCACTGTCAATAATAGGCCACCTCCACCTCTCTTACCCTGTTTGGCCCTTTAGAGTTGCCTGCTTATATGCTTTTTTGCAACTCACATCATTGAGAGTGGACCCTTCTGTCTATGCCCTTTTGAAAGATAAGAATGAGCTGTCTAGAGTTCAGTAAGTCTTTACCCTTTAAGAATGTCTGGGTGGTGACTGTTTCAGAGATGGGACAGGGTGAAATCTGCACACAGAGAGCAGGTCTTTCAGTAAAACAAGATTTAATAAAATAAACCATTGTCTCAACATGCCCAGATTTACACTTGGTTAGGGCTTGGTAAGGCTTTTCAGTTTGTTTACTTTGTGCATTGGACAGCACTTTGCATATACTGTATTTCTGACCAGCTCTATTTAAAAGTAGTTACAGGTGTCACCAAATACCTCCACCAATTTTCATGGTTCCATAGTCAATGTTTTTCTGTCCTCTGTTACCTTATGAAATTTACACCTTACTCCTATCAAGT
Source organism: Dermatemys mawii (assembly GCA_007922305.1). Taxonomy (NCBI): domain Eukaryota; kingdom Metazoa; phylum Chordata; order Testudines; family Dermatemydidae; genus Dermatemys; species Dermatemys mawii. The sequence goes on along the minus strand of ML677334.1, from coordinate 80,975,641 downwards.
TTGTCAGGAAGCACTCTTTTGAAAACAATATTGTGTGTATATTTGTTTTATTAAATAATTTTCTCCATTATATATTTTCAGAAGAGATGATAAATCCTAGTAGAAATATCCCCTTGACTGTGATGACTGCAATCCCTGCAGTGACTTTGTTTTATTTATTGGTAAACATCTCATACCTGACAGTTCTGACACCTAAGGAAATTGTCTCCTCAGGTAAGGATATAAGGCTAAGGAATCAAAAGGAGAAATAATCATTACAACAATCGGTGCCCACCCTGTGGGGGCACTTGGGTCCAGATGAATTCAGGGTTTACATATAGCGAGGCACTGGACTTGGAGTCTGGAGCCACAGGTTGGCCACCCCTGCACTAGTGAATTTTCAAGAGGTGGTGGGAAGTAGCTCTTTGCATTTCTTTGCAGAGCCCCACAATGGGATAGAGCAGGGGTTCTCAACCTTTTTCTTACTGAGGCCCCCCCAACATGCTATAAAAATTCCATGACCCACCAGTGCCACAACAACTGTTTTTCTGCATATAAAAGCCAGAGCTAATGTTAGAGAGTAACAAGCAGGGCCATTGCCTGGGGTCCCATGCCATAGGGGGCCCTGCAAAGTTAAGTTACTCAGGTTTTGGCTTTAGCCCTGTGTGGCAGGTCTTGGTGCCTCAAGCTTCAGCACCATGCCACATGGCTATAGCTTTCTGCATTGGGCCCCAGCAAGTCTAACATTGGCCCTGCAAGGCAGACCCCCCCCTGAATCAGGGACTATTAGGGTTGGAAGGGACCTCAGGAGATCATCTAGTTCAACCCCCTGCTTAAAGCAATCCCCACTTAAAACATCCAACAGATTTTTTCACCCCATATCCCTAAATGGCCCCCTCAAGGATTGAGCTCACAAGCCAGGGTTTAGCTGCCCAATGTGCAAACCACTGAGCTATCCCTCCCACAAGCAAGCCCAGGGCTCCTGGTTGAGAACTGCAGGGATAAAGGATTAGATAATCTGTGCACTGATAAATCATCTGGCCTGTCCCTGCCCACTGCATACTGCCACACAGGAAACTCCCATTCAGTAGTACTTGTAAATAATGTGGTTTCACTATACACTGTCACAGAACCCTCTGTAACCCCTAGTTCTTACTCAAAAAGCGGCTGCTCTGAGTTGATATCAGTTCAATAAGAGTGTTGGGACACCACACTCACTGTTTTAATGACATTTTGTTTCCTTGCAGTTGCTGTAGCAGTCACTTGGGCTGACAGAGTGATCCCCTCCGTTGCTTGGGTCATTCCTCTTTGTGTTGCTGCCTCCATATTTGGTGCCCTCAACAGCAGTATGTTTACTTTAGGAAGATTAAGTTATGCTGGAAGTCAATCAGGACACTTGCCTGTTTTAATATCCATGCTTAGTGTCCACTATTGGACTCCAGCACCGGCCATGATTTTTTCAACTGTTATTGCATCCATTTTTATTATCCCTGCTGACCTAATTACTTTAACAAATTACTTTGGATTTTCTGTATGGCTAATGATTGGACTGACTTGTGCCAGCCTGATTGTACTCCGATACCGGGAACCTAATCTACAGAGACCGTACAAGGTAAATGGAAAAAGAGTTAAAAGTTGTAACATTTTATCTTGGGTTATGCTTAACACTGGGGAAAAAATTCCTGAACATCTAGTTTGTCAATAGCAATTGTAAATGGATAGTTCACAATGCATTTTTAGATTAACCTTTGAATTACTCTTTTTGCTGACATAACCCCAGGCAAAAGGGATGACGGGGCAATTAATTGTTGCAATATGGCACAGAGTGCTTAGTTCTCTTGCATTTAAGGCATACAATGACAAATGTCTATTTTTGCTTCCTCTAACAGTTTGTTTCTTTTGCAGGTGTTTTTACCAGTTGCATTTGCAATGGTGGCAGTTTCTTTGTTCTTAGTTTTGGCTCCGATAGTATGGTCTCCCAAGGTGCAGTATATCTATGCCCTTCTCTTTATGTTGGGGGGCCTTCTGGTTTACTTGCCTTTTGTACATTTTAAATTACATTTTGATTTTGTTGACAAAATTACTTGTTACTTACAGCTACTGTTGGAAGTTTCTCCTGCTGATGTATCTGCTGATGGTAAATATGAGTAAGAACAAATGTTTAAATCCTAGATTGCTATGAACCAAATAGGAGTTATTTTTTAACTCAAGTGTTTGCAGTCATGGAGTTAAACGTAGCTAAGACTGATTCAGGAAAACACTTAGGCACAGATTTTTAAAGGCATTTGGGCAATGCTGACTATCAATGAGATTCCTAAAGGTCCTAAGTGCCTAAACCTCTTTTGAAAATAAGTTTTAGGGTTTGTCTACACGGTGAATTAGTTCACACTAGAGGGAAGTAAATTCTAGTACTCACTAGTGTGTTGTACACTAACTGGCCCGTGTGGACCTGCCAGCATGCATTAAAAGTTCCCTAGTGTTTGTTAACATAGTCCCCATGGAAATGGAATTTACATCTGTCTACTGTGGGTTAACTCAGTCTAATCAAGCTATTAGACTCCTAAATCAGTTTGGCATAATTTGCAATGCTGAATGCAGCAACACCTAACAAAGTTAAAAAGCTGAGCATTCAGCATGTGTTTACATTTAAGACTGTGAAGAGTCCCATTGGGATTAAAAATTATAATCTCAGGCAGGAAGTAGTCTCATTGGACTTCTCATAGCCTTAAAGTTAAACACATACCTATGGGCTTTGCATATAGGTTGGTAGATCTAGATTGGTATCGGAGCATTCAGAACCTCACAAGATAAAGTCCTTAATGTAAAGAGAATCTCTTTCAAAGTGGTAAAATCTGTAAAAGCAGGAAAAAGTGTTTGTGTTTGCCCACTGTAACAGTAGCAAATCTAAACTATACTATTAACTGAATACATGTCAATATAATCACTTATACTTTAGGGATCCAATGTAGAGTAAACTGATGTTTTGATTATTTTTAATATTAAGTAGCTAGTATTCTAGGGCTTATGGGTTTGAATACTTTGTAATATTTTTTCATCTGTACTTGCTTGAATTGATTAAAAACTTTGAAGAACCTAACCTTCTTGCCTGACACTATGTTTTTTAATCCCAGAAAAAAACCCACAGGGAGTGCTTGGCTGTCTTAAAACAATAAATGCAAATGTACAAATGATATCTTATTAAATATGAGATAAGTCACTAAGAAAGCTGTTTGTACTGTTCAATGCATATGGTTTTTGGGGTACCATACCAAGTCATAGTTCATGGGGCGCGGGTGGAAAGGAACAATTTTCCATGATTATTACTTAGGCCCCAAGCATAGGAGCCCATGAATTACTTTATTCTCATAAATCAAGAATCAGAGAGGTAGCTGTGTTAGTCTGGAATTGCAGAAGTGATAAAGAGTCCTGTGGCATCTTAAAGACTAACTAAAATATTAGAGCATAAGCTTTCGTGGACTCATACCCACTTCGTCGGATGCAAGCTTGCATCCGATGAAGTGGGTATGAGCCCACGAAAGCTTATGCTCTAATACTTTAGTTAGTCTTTAAGGTGCCACAGGACTCTTTATTTATTCTCATAAATGAGCCATGAAGTACCACAGTCTCTCCTGCTGGCGAAGTGAGGTGCTTGCATCATGAGAGTCCCAGGCTCAGGGATATGTGGCTGAATCATCTTGGGTGATTACAGCTGGAGTACCTGACCTATATGGGAGCAGGGGGGACATGAGGAAACTAAATACAATTCCCATGAGTTACTGCAGGAGGATATCCAAATCAAAATATTTCAGGTTTTGGGAGTTTTGATGATGCCCACCCATCAGTATTTTCCATTAAAATCAGACCCTTCACAAAAAAAAATAATTTTGTCAAAAACTAAATATTCGATTGAAAAACAGTTTTGACAGAAAATTTTCAACTAGTGCTATGCAAAATACACACCACAGCATTTGTAAAAACCCTGGTTTAAATCCAAAAAGAGGAAAAAATTCCAATAACATTACATAAAACAGCTTAAATATTAATGTAACTACTGAGACAGCAACATGACAATTGACTACTGACCTTTTCTGAGTGGTAGCAGATTTGGGGGCCTTGTATGTCAGTTTCCTAGTGGAGGAGAAATCAATGGAACAGAATCAGAGTATTTTCTTAGTGCAGCTCAGGGGTAGGCAGTCTTTTTGGCCTGAAGGCCACAACAAGGTGCAAAACTGTATGGAGGGCCGGGTAGGGAAGGCTGTGTCCCCCAAACAGCCTGGCCCCTGCCCCCTATCTGCCCCCTCCAACTTCCCATCTCCTGATTGCCCCTCTCAAAACCCCAGATCCATTCAACCCCCCCTGCTCCTTATCCCCTGACTACCTCCTCCCAGGAGCCCCCACCCAAACTGCCCCTCCGGAACCCCACTCCCTATCCAACCTCCCCGTTCACTAACAGGCTTCCCAGAATCCCACCCCCTATCCAATGCCCTGTGCTCTTTGTCCCCTGACTGACCACCCAGAACCTCTGCCCCATCCAACTGCCCCCTGCTCCCTGTCCCCTGACTGCCCCTGGAACTACCTACCCCTTATCCACCCCCACCACCACCTACCCCCTTACAGTCAAAGCAGCAGGAGGTCACAGCCCCACTACCCGGATGTAGACAGCTGCTCTGTGTGTGCAGCAGCATAGCTGTGGGGGAGGGAGACAGCAAGTGGGGAGGCGTGAGGGCTAGCCTCCCCGGCCAGGGGCTTAAGGGCTGGGCAGTATGGTCCCACGGGCCGGATGTGGCCCATGAGCCGTAGTTTGCCCACCTCTGGTGTAGCTTGTTCATATGCCGAATGTTCACGCTTCCTGTTTCCTCGAACAGAGGTGTTCACAAATGACGCAGTGGCAATGCCTTCTTGCAGAAACATCATGTCAGGCACCACTGCCAATCACCAAGGAGCAGCTGCTTTGGGTTTCTGTCTCTTGGGGACTTTACTGGAATCTGATTGTTTAAATACACTGTTCCCCTTTCCTGCCTCAGCTACTGGTTTTACACCTGGGAAAACCCCCTAATCCAAGGCTCCTGACCTAGGGTCACATGGCTACGAACCCTTCTTTTGTGCAGTGCATCTGCAACAGAAGGGAACCTCAGAAAACATTTATTTGCCCATTCTGAGAGTGTTTTAAACCCATACAATCCCTATCATGACCATCTGGATTTGATTACTGCATGGGGTTCCTTTAATTCTTTCTCTTGAGAGTTTAATCCTGAGTGTTTATACATGAATGACTCATAACATGCATGACACTATCATGTTGTCACAATACTTTTATTTCTTACACTGAAAAGTCAATAAAAGTATTCCCATAGACTAGAGAAAACAAAGTAACATTTATTTTAATTATTCAAATACAAGTCCCCACATTAAAGAGGCACCTGTTAGCATTTTCTGAAAGAAGCTGAGATCACCATCTTCCTTGGCCCTTCCTGATACCTGATCTCGCTAAGGATGTTCACTTTTTTCAAAGAGATAAAATGTGTGCCTAGAGACTCTAGAAGATCAAATAAGAAGCACACAAACAAATATGAGCAGGGAAGAAAAAACATCTATCCCCTGAATATCTGAGGGTACGGTTACACTACCTGCTGGATTGGTGGGTAGCGCCTGATGTATCAGGAATCTATTTATTGCTCTCATCTAGACGCGATAAATTGATCCCCAGATTGACGACTGTACTCCACCTCGGCAGGAGGAGTAAGCAGACTTGGCGGAAGAGTGGCTGCGGTCAACCCACTGCTGCAGGGACAGCCAGGTAATTCGAACTAATATACTTCGATTCCAGCTACACGAATAGCATAGCTGAAGTTGCATATCTTAGTTCAAACCCCCTACCTAGCGTAGCCCTGAGAAACTGGGGAAAACAAAGTTCATCACTTCCCTCAGATAGTTACCTGTTCTTAAAATCAAATGTAATCTTCTAAAATCAGGGAATAATGCTATATTTTCTACGTCTGGGAGGTTACTCCTAATGCTTGAGATTTACAGCATCCAGGTTGTCTTTGTCCACCACTTTGCACAAAGACTCTACCGCAGACCACTAGGCTTCAGGTGACATTACAGCGACATTACATTTCCTACTGAATGCTTCAGGTCCAGCTGCTCCTCTAAATGAACAGGCCCTGTAATTAGACACTTAATTATTAAGTATTACATCTACAATATCACACACGTGCATGGAGTTTTATATTTATATCAGGGACATGATTCTTGCCTCATAGAAATAAGTGAGCTTACTTTTCCATTTAAACAAAATTCCATTTACTATGGATAGGACAGGTCTGCTTGGACCTACTGCTGAAACAAACAGGGTCTCAATATCAATCTTTCTATTCTATGCTCCTGAATACTTTCTATTCTGTGCTCCTGCATACTTCGGGTAACTATGGTTTCTGGATTTTTCTTGTGTGTCAGGTACAGTAGAGCATGATAAGATTATATGATCTAAATGAGTTTTAGTTCTTCCAGAATGGAGTGATTTGTATCTTTTAAGACAAAGTTTTTGTCTTCAATTAATTGGTTAATTAAGACATCCGGTTCTGACACCTTAGTGGACCAATATAATGATAGCAGCATATCAAGTTAGTACCTAAATCCACTGAACGAATGGGAACAAATGGGTGCTCAGCAGTTTTGAAAATCAGGATATTCTTTTAGATACCCAAATATTGATTTAGGAGTCTAAACTTAGATATATGTTTTTAAAAAATCTTGGCCATACTTTTTAATAGTGGCAGTAAATTTATTGACTACTACATAGAAGTTAGATAATAAATTTACTCTCATTATTATTAACTTTGCCTTTGCAATGGCTTTTCTTTGTTATAAAAAACAAAACAAAACAGGATGTTTGACATGGATAGTCGGAGTTCTTCTCCTAGTCAAACCAGTAAAACCATAGACTTATTTAAGAGTCTGCTGACTCATACGGGTGCAACTAACAACTTCTTTTGCAGTGTTCCTTACTTTGTGTCAGGTCACATCATCTTTTGCAAGGGAAATACTGAAGCCTGTACAGGGTCTGAATAAGGGAAAATGGGTTATTTTCAGCCATATTATACATGGTTTGTAATTAGGTAATTAGGCATATTATCCATGGTTTGTAATTAGGAATATTCAATCCATAATTTCAAACCTTTTTCAGAGCATTTCAGAACATATTTAAGTGAACAGATTTTGTGTGCATGTGTATATGTGTGGGCTCACACAATATAGCTGTGTCTTTAATAAGTTTGTATTTTATTCTTTCCTTAGTGGTGCTCACCAGTGCATCCACTAGGTGGCTCCATGCTAACATATCTGTCATTACAGGAAGTGTTGGATTACAGAATGTTAAATTACCTAAATAGTTTGACATAGTATCCTATCACAAAACTTATATTGATATAAGAAATTCAGTTCTCCAGCAGATAAAAATTTTTGAAGCTAGAATGAGAGAATTGGCTGTGTGCAAAGCTACTTCAAATACAAGGTCCCGTTTGCTCACTCTAGAAACCTTTGTAAGTGTGTTTTGAATAATTAACTGTATATTGAGAGGGGCCAAAAATGAAAATATACACAGAAAGGCCCCCCTCCACTGTTTTCTTATATAAAGCCCAAGGTGTACGTAGGAAGGGGGCATGAGGCATGGGTAAAAGATTTTCAAACATAGTCAGAAATAAAATCTCGTGCAAATAAGGGGTAAGGTAAATCTGTCTGAGGATAGTGAAACTGTATTTTAAAAATAAGATAGGAACAATTTAATTCAGTGGAGCCATCAGAAGAGTATTTGCTTTCTTATGATTTAATAAGAAAATGTATTTCAGAGACTCAGCTACATTTTAGTTAGGGTAATTTTTATTTTAAGAGTTGAACACTGATGAGTGTTAAAGGAAAGCATGGCCACTTAAAAAATGTGGATTTGGTCCTTGGCTGAGCTACAGGTAGCCAGTGTGTCTTTGTGCATGTCACTTATTTAACTCTGTGCCTCAATTCCCAATCTGTAAATTAGGGTGTTGTAATAGGAAAGAAAAATAATGTTTTTGAGGTGCTTTGAGGCTATGTCAATGGGAACCATATAAGTATAAAAATGGGGGCCAGACTCTCCTAGCCAGCCCTCCAGTGCCACCTGGCTCGTGCTGCCAGGGGTTCTGGCAGTGATTTAAATTGCCGGGAACTGGGGCAGCGCCCCCTTTTGCTGCTCCCTGTGTTGGAGTGGCCCTGTTGGTTCAGTCAGCTGTGTACCAATGGCCACTTTCTTACTGGTATGCTGGACTGGACCGAACCAGCTTACTCTCACTTCTGCTTATATACATACTTTACTACTGTAATGAACGGAGAATTAAACAAGTAGATATGCTAATCAATCCATTTCTGGGTGACAGTATCATAAAATAGGAACAATTTAATTCAGTGGAGCATTCAGTGGAGAAGGTATGTTTGTATGCTGGGGAGGAAGTATAAGGCAGCAGCTTTGTGGGTTAGCTATGGGACTGCATCCCAGAAAATCTGTTTTCTGTTCATGGCTCTGATACAGAGTCTGTGTGATTTTAGAGAAATCATCCAATCCTTCTGTACTTATCTAATCTAATCTATCTCAAGGGCGGCCAAACATAGTGACATTCCGAGCCACGTACGATAATCTTCAGAAGTTCAAGAGCCAGGTGCTCCTGCTGGGGCTCAGGGCTTCAGCCCTGCAGCAGGATGATGAGACTAGGGGCTTCTGCTCTGTGGGGAGGGAGCTCTCGGGTTTCAGCCCCGCAGGAGGCACTGGCTGGGGCTTGGGGCTTCAGCCCCATTCCTGCTGAAGCTCTCAGCCCCAGCAGGTGTCTCCCATGGGGCTGAAGTCCCTAGACCCCCCTCTGTTCTGGGCAGAAGGCCCTAGCCCCTCCGCCGAGCAGAAGGCTTGAGCACATACACACACAGATGCGGCCCTGGCCCAGATGTAATCAGAATTACTTGGTCTTTTTGTACTAGATCTATACTTCTGAAAGCTAATTGAGATTATCCTTTATTTTAAGTAGCAAGAACAGCTAATTCAGTTTTGAGAGTTGCTGAGCCCATAGGCCCAGATCCTCAAAAGGTATTTAGGTGTCCTACTGTCATTTAAATCATTAGGAGCTAGGTGGCTACAAACCTTTGAGAATCTGGGCCCCACAATTTCCATTGCATTCATCTGGAATTGCAAGTGGCCCAGCATCTCTGAAAGTCAAGTCCTTTGTACATTTGGAGTAGGAAGATTTGAATTCTAGCCTTGCTGCCTCAGAACTTCAGCGTCACCATCTTGGGTAGCTGTCACTATGTCTTGGGTCAGCTGTCACCACCACATGTCTTGGGTAGCTGTGGATTTATTTCAGTAATTACCCACCTCATAGAGTGGTTGTGAGACTTAATGTATTAATGTTCTCAAGGTCTTCAAGATCCTTGGGGAAAAAGGCACTATATAAATGCAACATGATCACCTCTTCTCTGGGTTTGCAACTACCCTTAGAGGGTTTGGGGTCACTCTTTGGATCTAATTGATTTAGTTTGTATGAAGATTTCAATTTTCCTCCTTCACAAAAGAGAAGGCTGAAATTCTCCTGAATATTTAATTCTTGTAAAGCCAGGAAAAAATTGTGAGAGTGGCTGAATTTCTGGTAGGTTATTTTGCTGGACAAAATGTAAAAAGTAACTGAACTACTTCATTTCAGCCTAATAAATATATTTACCCCCCACATCCAAGAGAAAAATGTATGACTTATATTCCTACTGTTATTGCTTCTGAGTCCCTTTGTGTAATAACAAAGCTGTTTTATTTTCCACACATTCTAGCAGAATTCACTGTAAAATTAATTCCTATCAGTGTCTCAAAGTTTCCCTTCTAGCTCTTTTTGTGAGTTCTCTCTTTTCAAAATCATCTAATCATTTCACACAGTAGTCTTGAGCCCTTCCTAAGCCCAAAATGGTTATGGGCTCATTCTGAATTTACTTCTGAAAGCAACTGAAGATAAACAAGACATCTGCCAAAACATGTCAGTTAAATTTTATCATATTAGTTCCATGCCTGGTAAATTCTGTCTTCCTTATCTGCAGTTTATCCTCATTGCAACGTCAATGGTTGGATTAGTTTGCAAAACAGCCTACACCAGTGCTTGTAAATATTCATGGGAAACAGTAATGTGCAAAGAGGCATAATCAAATTGTGGTCTTGGGCTTTTTCTCAGTTCCTTATTCCCAACACCAGAAGTTTCCATATAATTTGTCGTCCAAAGATGCGTTTTGTGGTATGTACTAATTGTCGCTCCTGTTTACTGCCATGTTTTCCAATTTGCTGCAGCTGAGCTGCACACCACAATTTAAATGGTCTCCTCCACTTCAGAGAATGGAGAGGAGCACAGTTTTAGCAGGTGGGCTGACATCGTGAGAGCTGGCTCCCACAGAAGTTCCACCATGGATGCTCTGTACAGACTGGGCAGGGGAAAGCTGGGAGTGGGGCTGGAGTAGGGCCACTCGTAGAAGAATTAATTCCCTCCCTGTAGGTCCAAGAGTCATACTGATAGAAGTTAATGCCAACTGAGCCTCATTAACTTGGTCCAATCCCAGCACTGCACACACTGAAAAATCCCCAAAATGAAGGCTTCAGGGCACAAGCAGAAAGGGACAACGTGACATCGGCAGGAGAAATGCTGCTATGGAAACAGGAGGACAAAGGGGCCAGCATTGTGTATGCGGATCTGGTCTTCTACCTGTTCGCTAAGATCTATACTGATCTTGGGGAATCCATAGGTTGGTGGAGGCAAACCCTTTGACCCTATGATGCTCCCCAGTGGAATGTGGGAACTTGCTGAGTTTCCATGTACTTTCTTGTAATAACTATGGCAAGGAACAATTTGGCTTCACAGGGTTAGTGAGAGGGGACTCTGATTTCAGTTGTTTTTCTAATATCATCCAAGTATTTCCATGCAGACTGACTTCTTTAGAACTTTTCTTATATCAGAGTTGTCCCTATTTGTTTTCAGTGGAGGAAAGATTAGATTTCTTCCCCTGCTTAATAATAACTTGACCATAGCCTTTTAAATGCTATGACATACTAACTGGAAGATGATTTTTGATAACAGACACTATGATTGTAATCTATCTTTGTTAGCACATGTATGATCAATTCAACAATCAACCCACAAAGATAAGCCTTGCACTCTTTAAAACAAAAAGGTACGTAACGCTAGTCTCTTAAGTCCATATTTCAGTGTCTCAGTCTGTGTGGCCTTATTTTCTAAAGTGATGGGCACCCAGCAGCTCACACCTATATATGCACATAAGGGCCTAATTTTAGGTTCCGTTTGCTTGTTTTAAATATTAGTCTGTATATATTATAGATAAACAAGTTCACCCACTTCAAAAATAATGTATAAATAAACTAGCAGTTTAGAGAATTTACATACAAAATAATTAGCCGCAATTTTAATGTCTTCAAGTGTGCAACAAATCAAGGAAGACAAAAATCAGGAAGTGTATATTTCAAGATCATGTACATCCAGAAAAAAACTATCCAATTCCATCACAACTCGCTGGTGTCCTTTTCGGAACTTTCTATAAAAAGCACATTAAAACACAGACAAAGGGAAAAAAATGAAAACAATAAAAACTCCAAACACACACCTTCTCCCTTCCCCTCTACCCAACTTCTAAAATAGCTAGGACATGAGGTCAAACAAAATAAAGTACCACTGCAAATATATCGTCCTACACAAATCACAAAAATGTGATGATTGCTTATATTTTCACTGAAGACTAGTCTGCAGAATAGTACCTGTCAAAGTACATCACATGTTAGTATGTAATGTAGAACAGGGGTTCTCTACTTTTTCTTTGAGTCCCACCCGCCACCTACTATTAAAAACTCCAGGGCCCAGTGTGGGGGATGAGCCTTGGTGACCTCAGGGCTTCAACCATGGGTGGGGGGAACTGAGGGCTGGGTGGGGCCCTCAGGCATAGGCATAGTCATGGGCAGCATGTGAACTGTTGGCTCCGGGAGGCTAGACCCTGCCCTACCTCTTCTGCCTAAGACCCCGCTCCTCCCAATCCCCTCTCCTGCCAGAGCCCAGAGACCTCTCACTGGGGCCACCAGGCTCCCCCACCCTAGCCCTGGGCCACCCATGCACTGTAAGTCCTAGAGCGCTAGGTGGGTGGGCGTCATGGTCCCCAGCCCTGGATCACTGGGTGGGCAAGCAGTGTGGCCCCAGTGCCCCTAGCCATGGAGTGCCAGGTGGGCAGGCAGCATGGCCTTCAGCATCCCTAGCCCCAGAGTGCTCAGCGGGTGGGAGGTGTGGCCCCTCCCAGTGCTGGACAGCGTGAGCACTGGCTAGAGTAGGGGTGGGGCAAACTATGGTCCGCGGGGCCACATATGGCCCGTGAGCTCATCCTGCCTGGCCCCCTGAGCACCCAGCTGGGGAGGCTGCTGCCGGCCCCGCCTCCATCGTCCCCTCCCCCGGAGCCTCAGCACACCACACAGGCAGTAGTCTGGGGCGGAGGGGGGCAGTTTGCCAGACATGCTGCTGAGTGGAGTGGTAAGGGGGCTGGAGTCAGGGGGTTGCATAATGGGCGGGGAATCCGGAGGGGCAGTCTGGGAGCAGGCAAGGTTGGATGGGGTGGGGGATGGATGGGAGGAGGTGGATCTCAGGAGGGAGTGGTAAGGAGACAAGGAGTGGTGGGGTTGGATGAGGTGTGGGGTGCCAGGGGGGTCTCTGGAGGGGGTGGTCAGGGGACAAGGAGCGGGGGGCTTAGATGAGGGGGTGGAGTCCTGGGGGGGAGTGGTTGGGGTGGGGTCTCTGGAGGGCGTGGTCAGGGACAAGGAGCGAGGGTGGGGTTGGATGGGTTGGGGATTCTGAGAGGGGCAGTCAGGGGGTAGGAAGTGGGAGGGGGTCAAATAGGGGGCGGGACCAGGCTGTTTGGGGAGCCACAGCCTTCCCTCTCTGGCCCTCCATGCAATTTTGCAGCCCCGATGTGGCCCTCGGGCCAAAAAGTTTGCCCACCTCTGGGCTAGAGTGAGCACTGGCCCCAGCTGTCCAGAGTCCCCAGCTGCTCGTACCAGCTGCAGCTCCAGCAACAGGACTAGGAGACACGGGAGCACCACACCTGCCTGCTCCATGGCACCAGCCAAAGCAGAAGCCACCCCCACACTGCCCAGCTCTGGCTTCCTGCCTCCAACCTGGCCGGGGGCAAGGCCTCAGAGAAGGAGAGGAGGCGGTGGAGCGCTGTTTGGTGCTGCTCCTGGGATTGCCATGCTCTGGTTAACACACTGCAGTTTGGGTGGGGCAGGGTAATGCCCCCCAGTACCTCTCCCTATGCTACCCATGAGCTCAGTGCTTCTGATATATACTTACCAGGATATCCATGGCCTAAATTATTTGCTGTGCCATGTGGAGAGGAAGGTCTTTGGGTGAGGCAGTGAATTGGAACTCAAGTGATGGTTCAGTTCCTGGCCTTGCCACAGACTTCCTGTGCAACACTGTCCAAGTCATCTAGGCCCTGATTCAGTAAAACCCTGAAGCATATACTTAAAGTTGAGTGTAGTCTTAAATGTTTTGATGAATTGGAGCCCTCTCTCTTTAACGCCTCATTGTTTCAGTAATTTAAAAGTTGAGAGCCGTATTAAATCCAGCAGGCACAGGGAGGTTTAAACAGCACCTCCCTCTGCTAGTCCAGCCTACTGTGTTCTAAAGGGAGGCAGGTGGCAGTACTTCCATCTGCCCCTCCTTGGGATTTCTGTCAGGGGCAGGCAGGCTTAATCCATACCAGGACTACAGAGCAGCCTTGTGAAGGGAGGCTTCTAGGGAGATGGGTAGGAACCAGCTGTTCAAGACAGCTGACCTCAGTTACGTGCCCTTGTGTTTTGTTGGCTGATAATATTAAATGTAATTTTCCTAGCTGTGATCCAACACCAGCTGAGGCAGTCAGAAAGATCAGAGACAAGGTGGGCAAGGTAATATCTTTTATTAGACCAACTTCTGTTGGTGAGAGAGAGAAGCTTTTGAGCTACAAAGAGCTCTTCTTCAGTCTGGGAAAGGTCTCGGAGTGTCATAGCTAAATATGAGGTGGACCAGACATCTTAGCAGAAAGTAATTAGCATACATTCTAAGCAACCATGCAAGGTGAAGTGGCCCATTAACACCCCTGTTGTCATAGGACAAAAAGAGGGGTTAGTAGGTTACAGATTTTGTTGTAATAAGCTATAAATCCAGGGCTGGAGCACCCATGGAAATAAAAGGTGAGTTCTCAGCCCCTCCCTTCAGCTCCTCCACCTCCCCCCAGCCCCTCCCACCCACTGCTATCAGCTGTTCTGTGATGTGCAAGAAGCACTGGGGCATTGACAGGGGAGGAGTGAGGGCAGGGTGTGGTCAGGGGAGGGTGTGGAAGAGGTAGAGTAGGATGGAGCGAGGCATGGCGGGGGTGGGCCTTGGCAGAAGGGAGGGAGGTGGGGTGGGGCCTGGGACAGAGCCATGGGGAGCACCTCCCCAGCACATTAGAAAGTTGGGGCCTCTGAATCTAGTGTCTTTACTAAGTCCAGGATTTTTGGTGTCTAGCAAAGTTATGAAGGTGAGCTCCCCAGGCTCGTCTTTTGAAAGTATCATGCAGGTTTCCTTTCAGGATGAGGACTGAGGATGAGATATAGAAAGATACAATACTGCAGAGTCAGAAAAGTTGATAAATAAAGGGATAATTCTCTAGGAGACAGAAAGCTTCTCCACTCTAAGCCAGAGCTGAGGACCAGGGAGTTCAGTATTTGCTGTCAGTACAAAATAGAGATTCCACAGATTTATAGGTGAAAATTAACTGCTGGTAATTGAAGTCTAATTATAATCAATTGGAAACTGTCTGTGAGGTGTTCTGAAACACATAGGTAGTGAGTGGGAAACCAATGATGTGGGAGGAATTGTTTTTGTTTATAGGGTGTAGGGCACAATTAGAAATATTTCTTTCTAGGATTTGTTTTTAAATTTTAATCAGGGGCTTGAGTCAAACCCTGATGAAGTCAGTAAAATGACTCCCTTTGGTTTATTTCAGACACTAATAATATTGACTTGAGTCATGCATAGGATGGATGGATACTATCTGAAATTTCACTTCGCAAATCTACTAATGCATCACTGGCCACCCCTGCTGTATTGTACTTCTTGGTTGCCTCTGGGGTGTTGCTTTTGCACATTGTTAAAACATATTCATTAAAATATATATCTTAAAAACAGACTGTTTCCTCATTAGAAGACAAAGCAGCATTTGTATCTTCACACCAAAATAATCCAGCACCCTGATTTTCAGTATTTGTTCCTTAAACATTTCCTTCATTGGATATTTTTACTTCACTGTAGTCTACTTGTTCCTAGAGTTTTATTCATGAGCTTTTTCCTCTGCCTTTGTTACTATACTTGCTTGTAGCTTTTTTTTTTTGTTTCAGTCCATTAATGCATTGAAGACCCATGTTAACTGCTGCAGTACTTAGCCTTCCATCACAGCTTTTGCATGTGCTTACTGGCTCAGTGGCAGCTGCAGTCCTCACTCTGGAGTAAGTAATGAGAATTTTAGAACATTTTGTATTCATGTGAAAAACAACTGGACTGTATCAAAAATATGAAATTCAAAAGGACGAACAATTTGAATGGAAAGTCTGTGAACAAACAGACAAATCAAATTCTGCATTAGAATGAGCACCTTTTCCTTATTACACACATTGATGTGACCTCAGTTGCTTTTACAGCAGCTAAAGCTATAGTCAGAGCTGCAGCTTCAACCTGGATTTCCTGTCTTATGTAGGTTTGTGTCCCTTGAGCACAGACCCGAAGCCCTGTTCCAGTTGCTTTGTACTATCTAATTCTGTAAAGAAGCTGGAAATTTGTCCTACAAAGGCAGCCAGCAAATCCAATAACTTGGGACTCTTCAGGTGTCATAAAGTCAGCATAAGTGGCATTGCACCATCTGCTCCCATCTTCCATATAGAGAGTGCACTGGGGAGAGTATGGAGCACAAAGTGCTCTAGTCAGTTCTCGGTGTGGTCCCTATTAGAATACTCTCCCTGCCATAATAACACAATTAGAGCAACCCTTAAACTGCTCTGAATTATAGTGGGGGCCATTTCTGCTTGCACTGCCTTGTGACTGGGAGACTAAGAACATGATTTAGAACTACCTTTCCCTCATCTTCAGCTGCAGAAAGTATAAACCCATAATGTTTCAATCTACTTAACTGTTAAATGTTAGTGTTTGTTAATGATTTTCTGGAATATTTGCACACATCAATAACTATTCATTGAGCCTAAGGTCAAAATAAGAGCTGGGTGAATACTGCAAAATATTTGACGTGAGTATTAATTTGAATTTTTAAATAATTTTGCTTTGACAGTGTTCACATCCCTTATGTGTTTCTACAAATATCTCACAACTGAATTTACTGTCTAGAATGGTTGCTGAAAGTATTTTTAAGCAAATTTTGCAGGTTGACAAGCTCAAAAGTCACTTTCCAAGCAATGTGGATATTGAAACCAGAGATTGAATTCTAAAGATTTTTCGTAACCAAATCAGGGAATAGAAACATACTATGTACTCAGCCCAACTCTCTGCATAGGAGTGCTGGAGGAAGAGTGGGGAGAAGTGAAAACTATGGGTGGGCTGGAGGGAGGCTGAACTCAATACATAATGTGGATCCATTGGCCCAGAGTGTACATAGAAGGGAGCAGCAAGCTATGTTCACTCTGCCACTCTCTAGCCTGTATTAGCAGACTCTGCCTGACTGTATGGTGGCTACTGAAAAGGTGAAGCTAATGGATCTGTTCCTTAGCCCTGCACTTGTTTGTCTGAGTTTACAGAGAGCCTGTTTCCTTGGCCCTGGTTCTCTTTCCTAGGACTTAGCCCGTAGTATATCTGATTTATTTGAATTAGTCCTAAGATCTTTATTTTCAACCTCTCTTATACTTTTACTCTTCCCAAGCATCCTTGTTCAGTCCTATATTTCTACAAAAAATAACATAACAAAGACCACAACACTTAATGCTGAATCTGGGGAGATGAAGGGGGGAATAAGAAGAATGAGCAGGAAGCCAGAATCCCTGTTTAGCTGACTTAACAGTGAGGGGAAATAAAACTGACATCACTTATCAGCATAATGCAAGTTTATTCAGAGGCCAACCTTTATAAAATGTAAACTTGTTTTTAATAATCAGACACAATTCCATCACAAGAAGCACAAGACTGAATTCTGTTGCTACAATATTTTTGCTTTTCCAACTTATTTTTTGAATGGGCAATTCTGCAGTGTCCCCAAATAGAAAGGTGCTGTTCACGTTTGTTAACATTGTTCGACACTCATAGCGTTGGAGGAGGAAAAGAGATAGGACAACCTAATATATATCTGCCTACTTGTTCAGGATCATATTCAAGACTTTGTTTTTTTGCTCTAGCTTTACATTACACTGTGGTTTGTATTTCAACTTCAGTAAAAAACTGTTGTATTTCAAGCTGGAGATTCTGTGAAATGCCACAATTTCTTATTTAAAAAGAACATCCGTGCTAAAGAAGTGAACAGTGGGGGACATTCAGTACAATTAAATGATAGATAATTCAAAACGGACACAAGGAAGGACTTTCATTTTCCTCCATTTCTAGCTGACCCAAGCCACTAGGGACAATGATGCAAAAACCTCAAGAGCTGGCTTTATCACTATAAAGACATTCTGCACTCCAATGATCTATTTCACATTTTAGCAGTTCTAATCCCTTTTACAAAAATAATTGTAATTGCAATGCTTTTCCTGACTGCTTCAGGGGCAGCTTTTTCCAAGGAAGAAAGACTGTTAGATATTCAGCAAACATTAAAGCTGAAACAGATTCTGAGGCTAGGTTGATGAACAGAAAGAGTCCACATGAAAATGAAAGAAGGAACATAATCTTTTCCTTTGAGGAGTTGATTATTTCTTTTTCATTTCATGAATAGGCCTAATCTCATTTACAACCATGCTTGTTCATCATTTTCAATTTCCTCATTATAAATGAGCTCAGAATTTAGCCTAGTAAAATGATACCTGGAAAAAAAGGAGATTTTTTTAAAAACTAGAAATGTAACAGGAGAAAGAAAAAGTACAGTGTACAGTGTAAAACAGTACAGCTTCATCCTGAATCTCTCCAGAAGTTCTACTGGCTAAAGGCATTGTATCTGGAATGTTTGTTAGGCAAGCTCGGAGAACAAAGATATTGGAGTCTGTGAAGAGATCACTTAGTCAACAAAAGGAAAGACCATCTGACATACCCAGAGTACTGATCACTTAGGGTATGGTTACACTTACAAGATTGTAGCGCTATTGGTTATAGCGGTCCCCTTATACAGTAATATGTATAGCGCTATTGTATGTCCACACTCAGACGCGCCAGCGGTATAGCATGGCCACATTTGGGGCATTTAATGCGGCATTAAGAGCAGTGCATTAGGGCAGGTATCCCAGCATTCAGCTGGGTGCAACGTGCTTTTTAAACGAGGGGGGTGAGGGGGGACGCGTTGTATGTATGCGGAGGGAGAGAGACAGTGGTTTTTCCGTTCTTCTGAAAGCCTGTCAGCGAGCCTCCATTCACAGAGGGCTTTGTTTTCACACAGGCTCCCTCCTTAAACATTTGCATTGCTTATCTGCCGAGTTAAGAGAGAAACTCTAAAGAGGTACTTCCGCATTCCTCCAGCCGAGTTCAAAACAAAGGGAAGAGACGTCAATTGCCTTAAATGGCTCTAGGCATCTCCAGAGATCACTTGTAGCGCAGTGGGTGTCCACATTCTTGCTGTAGCGCTACAGCAGCTGCGCTACAGCCCTTATTCCCCATGCGGAGGTGGATTACCAGGAACGCTATAACTCCGCGGTTATAGCGCTCTACGTGCCTTGCTAGTGTGGACGGGGAGGAGGTTATAGCGCTCATGGGGGCTTTATAGCACTATAAAGTGCCAGTGTAACCAAGCCCTTAGTTAACAAAAAAAAGGAAAAGGGGAAACACCCCTACTGCATATGCATCAAATACAGTGGTGTCAGGGACAGTAGGAGAAGGGGATGTAGTCCTTGGCCTGGTCTGCTCTAGCGGGGAGGGTCAACCTAAGATATGCAATTTCAGCTACGTGAATAGCATAGCTGAAGTCGACACATCTTAGATCAACTTACTTGCCATCCTCACAGTGGCAGCAGTCGACAGCAAGCTCCCCCATCAACTCTGCCTTGCGCCTTTTGGCGAGCTGCAGTTCTGGAGATGACTTTGGGGATGATTTATCACGTCTTCATGAGACGCGATAAATTGATCCCCAGTAGATCGATCTCTACCCGCCGATCCAGCCGGTAGCATAGACATGGCCCTTGAGAGGTGACAGAATGATGGCTACTGGTGATGAGGTCGAAGGTGATGGTGGTGAGGAAGATGATGGCTAACTATTCAGATTATTCTACAAGGGATATTGTGAGTATATGGATGTGCAGATGTCCATTCTCTAATATCTCTATCTACCTTACTGAGTTGGGGTGTTTGTGACTGTGCTAAATGTATTAATACACTATTTGTAAAGAAAAAGAGTTTCCTATAGTGTGACTTTTGCAACTATATAATAACTATAATACTATAACTATATAAGAACTTGAATAATACTGGGGCTGATCTTGGGACAAGAACTCGCCAACCCTTAAAGTGATAACTGGGGATTCTTAAATAATCAATATATTGTGACAAAGCTATGTCCTTATCTCCGTGGATCCTGCGTTTCCTGGCGGATTTCACTAGCCTCAGAGGCTCACTATGACCCTCCACGTAACCCTTCTCTCTCTAGAGACAATGTCACAGCCTATTGAGCCATTTTCATCATAAGCCAGTGAGGAGAAGCTATCCTTCCTTGCACAGTCTCCGTTGTCTCCCAATCTCAGTGATTAATTAGGGGAGGCAGAAACGGGGGGAGCCAGGGTCCACCCTCTACTCTGGGCTCCAGCCCAGGGACCCTAATAGTATCAGCTAAGATGGCTGACTTTTTACCAACAGAACACAATACAGTTCCCTGGGCTACTTCCCCACAGCAGATCCCGCTTCTTCAAACTCCACTTCACCCTTACCTCAGGGCTTCCTTCCTTGCATATGATATGATGTCTACCACTCAGTCTTACCAACAGCACAACTTCCTCCCACAGCTCCTGACATCCACCACAGCTCCTGACATCCACCCCCACCTGACTAACTGGGAGGTTTTTAGCTGGTTTCAGCAAGCCCCTGATTGACTTCAGGTGTCCCAATCAGGCTAGCTATTTCTACTGCTTCTAGAAGGTTCTTAATTGGCCTCAGGTGTCTTGATTAACCTGGAACAACTGCCATTTGGTTCCAATGGTACCAGGATTTGTTCAGCCTGGGACTAACGTATCTGTTCCTTAGCACTCTTCCTATAGCCATCTGGCCTTGCCCCATCACAATAAATATATATATATTGGGCTACAACATCCATTACTTCGTATGTAAATAGGGCTTACATTGTGTTGATTTATAGTGCCTACTTACATGTTGACAGAGAGACACGTGAATAAACATCTTTTTGTTTAGCAGAAAGCCTGTTTGTCAATTCTGCCTTGATACAGACTTTAGGAACATTTTGAGTATACATACGTAACCCTCTACATCTGCATGTACATTTCACAACAATATTAATGATCAGTACAACCCTGTTTTTCATTTAGGACCTCACATCATATTCCTTGTATGTACTGGAATGAGGATATTCTTGTAACTCTGAGGGGTTCATGAGTAACAATACTTAATTGTACCTCTCTACTATACTTGTCACATGTGTAGGTTCTTCTAGCTATGTCTCACACACACATGAAAAATGTGTGTCAGTCAATTAGAAATCTCTTCACCCATTAATCTCTTAACCCTCTAACTATTGATGTTGCAGTTATCCCTCTGGCTTCTGATCATCCAAAGTGAGCTATGTCACCCTTACAATGAGAGTTGCCATACCCACATTATGGGAGTGGCAGAGAAGTATGGATGCCAAACTGTATTCCATTCTCTGGTTATGTAGACACATTGCTTGATGTTGAGCCCCTGCAAATATTCATGTTAGACAAAGAGTTTTCATTCATTTTCATTCTGTGAGCCCCTCCTTGCTCTCCCTGATTGAACACAGCAGTCTATCTGACTCCAAGCTCACTCTGACACATATTGTGAGGCTTTCAATCTCTCAAACTTGCTGCAAGAGAAAAGTCTGGCTCTGGTCTTCCTTTCTTACTAATTTCCTATCTATTAACTTTTGTTAAACAAAAAAGCATTAACGCTAATGTTTTTTATAATGTGAAAACATGCAAACATTTCCATAGCTTTCCCCACCTTCTGTTATAGACAAAAAGCAACATTCATCAGATATTACGTCTCATCTGATCTCAATCTACAGCTCTATTTAGAGATAAAATGGGTTCTTATTGTTCTAAGATTTTGGAAACCAGCTAACCAATTTAAATTAAAACACGAACATTGCTAATTTCTAGATATTCAAATAAATAACCTTTTGACAAATATTTAAACGTTAGCATATTCGAGTTGAGTAGGTTGATTTGCTGAACAGAAGCAGAAATGCATGTGACTGCAGCAAAGGATAAGGAATCAATATCTTTTTTAAAAAATGCTTCAGCAATCAAACAGAATCCATTGCCACAATTTAATTTGAATTAGCAGTTTAATTAGATTCTATACAATGACCTCCATTATTGTGTTCAACAAGATCCATTTAATTCCCAGCTGTAGAATTTATTTCTATCCCTGCTAAAATACCAATTAAACACTTAACCTTGTTAACATTTAATCAATAAGATATATATGATACTTCAAAATGGTTATTCAGTACAAGGACTGTAGCACTGTATTGCTTCTGTGTACTGTGATGTTCCCTTTTGTTTATGAGGACTCTTAAGGTTGCGTTCAGCTGCTCTCATTATAACATGACAATTCTACAATACTAACTGGACATTTGTATTCTCTATTGTGCAGCTTGCTTGATAGTAGCTAAGGGTGACTCATTTTAACCAATTAAAATAATTACACAAATTTTGTGATTTTTTTCAGATGAAATATTCAGTTTTCCCTTCACTATTCCTCAAGCTCTACTTGGTAGGTATTTGTTCTTCGCTGGGAGTGAGTGCGTCAGGTCTTCTGCTTCATTCTCTAAACTTAGTCAACTCAAGCCAGATCCTTGGCCTTGATAAGACTGTTTTGAATTGTTCCATAGTGTGGCTTTTTAGAATCAGGATTTTCATTTTACTTCTGCTTTTTCTTACTGTGTTTCTCAGCACAGGCTCAATATTCTTATCACCAGTTGCACTGTATAGTGAAAAGTAAATTCAGGCACACATACAGGAATATGATTTCATGACTAAAACCCTTACTAATGCTATAACCATAAACTTTCACTTTCCTCACAGAAAAAAAAACGGTTATCAAGATGTCAGACTTACTTTTACGCTTCAGTCATTTAAATCAGGATGGCTTCCTTGCAAGACTACACAAACTGTACAGTGATTGAAAAATTTCTTCATCTGCAACATCTCCACTAGAATGTTCAAGTCCAGAGCAGAGTTTGATTGGACAGACCATGATTAATTCCCTCTTGAAAAGTTTCTTTCAGAGAGAGAGAATTATTTCTTTGTCCTTGTTGTTTCTAGATTTTTTGGGGTTAGTCACAAATGGGAAGCACGTGGTAGTCAACCATTTTGTCAGTAGCTTAAATAAGCTTTGTTCTTGAGCTTATTTTTTTTAATTACATGTTTTTTAGTTCTGCCTCACAGACCCCTGGAATCTTTATTAAAATTTTTGTAACTAGTTCATATTATGCTCCCTTGCTCTTTCTAAACTGAAAATTGTGACTGCAGCATTCTGAGCTGGTTGCTGAAAGCTACTGAAAAACAACTAAGATGTCTGCCAAAACTTATCACCTAAATATGGTTTCCCTAGTTCATAATTTATAAGATCCTCTCTCTAGTCAGTAATAGATACATCAGCACAGTTGAACAGTTGTGAAGAACAGCTTTCATCTATGCATGAAAATATTCACAGGAGTGTATCTGTGAGGTGGAGAAACTGGTATACTGTGAAATTGTGTTCTTGTGTTGCTGATCTCAGTTCTTTGTTACTAACACAAAAAATCTTCTGAAATCTGGTAAGAGATTTGGCATTTTCTACAGTGGGCTATCTCCATGTCTGAAAAAGCTAGTTGTAAGAAGATAAGCTCCACGATATATTTTTAACAACAGGAACTTCCTTTGCACAAACTTCTGTAACTTTTTACTATTTTCTTCCTTGTATGTTATCAATAAACACAGAGGGAAAATTACATTTATTATCTCTGACGTTGGTTAAAGACGGTTCTGCATGTGTGGTTTTGGTACCCATGACTCCTCCTTGGGATACCCAAAATTGTAATGCACTTATCATCTGCCCTTAGCATGAGGAAACCTCGTCTGTTCCTGCCAGGAGTCAGATCCCTGACTCCACCTGCCACAGGCAACACAAGCATTCCCTTCTCAGACCATGTGGGCTCCGCTGTCCCTTGTGAAGACTAGCAATAGTCACACTCCAACCCCCAAGTCGTCCTGGCATCCCACTGTGGTGTCCAGCCTCTTATCTACTGGACACTCACAGAATTCCCAGACTCGTTGTTCCCATAGCAACAGTACATCTCAGCTTATTAGTCATACCTTACACCCCACTTTTGCTTAGCACACAGTACTTAGATTTGCTTATAAAGAAAGCAAACATAAGTTTATTTAACAAAGAACAGAGATTCAAATGCTAGAAAACAGAAATATTGGCAACAAAGGGTTACGTATAAAAGAAATCGTAGCATGCATTCAAGTGCCTAAATTGACTAATAAAGATGCCCCGTTGACTAATAAGGTACTGCTTACCCAAAGTTCTTTGGACAGTGTTTTGCAACTAAGATGGTTGAGACACTCCTTTCACGAGATCAAGACCACTGGCTGCTTGTCTTCCCCAGATGAAGGATGTCAGGATGTCTTTCTGCAATCCTAGCTATATTTGACTGTTACTTTGTTCTTCATCTGTAAACAGAGTTGTCCCCTGCTGATTACCTCTTCCTATTTATTTCTGTTTCTGAAGTCCCCACAATCTCCACATTAGCATTTGACTCAGTATTCAAATAAACTCCCATTGTAGGATACACAATGGTCAGCCAGGGAGATATGTATCTCCACCTTCTGTCTGGTGGAGCCCATCTTAGGGCATGTTATGTCTGTGTGACTACCTTTAATTTGGTGGTTTTAAGAACATAATTTCCAATATATACATACATACATACATATCTCCTTACAGATTGTCCAAACATACATTTCACAATGATTATGATAACCAGTGGAACATTAGAAAGCCTACATGACACACCTTGTAAACTTAATGACCACTGTGTCCTCAGCTAGTTGGCACCAAGAGGTCTTTGGCTCACTTTGTAGTTATTTTTTATTACAAAAATTTGCCCTGCAATAATGATAAAAAAGAAATAGTATTTTTCAATTACCTCATACAAGCACTGTAGTGCACTCTCTTTATCGTGAAAATGCAACTTACAAATATAGATTTTTTTTGGTTCCATAACTGCAATCAAAACCAAAACAACATAAAGCTTTAAAGCCTATAAATCCTCTCATTCCTACTTCTTGTTCAGCCAATTTTGTTTAAATTTACGAGCGATAATGCTGCCCACTTCTTATTTACAATGTCATATGTAAGTGAGAAAAGGTGTTCACATGGCACTTTTGTACTTGACATTGCAAGGTACTTATGTGTCAGATATGCTAAAAAATTGTGTGCCCCTCCATACTTCGGCCACCATTCCAGAGGACATGCTTCCATGCTGATGACTTTTGTTAAAAAAAATTATGTGTTAATTAAATTTGTGACTGAACTCCTTGGGGGGAGAATTGTATGTCTCCTGTTCTGCTTTATGCGCATTCTGCCACATATTTCATGTTATAGCAATCTCGGATGATGACTCAGCACATATTGTTCATTTTAAGAACACTTTCACTGCGGGTTTGACAAAATGGAAAGAAGATATTGATGTGATATTTCTAAAGATAGCTCCAACACTCAACCCAAAGGTTAAAAATCTGAAGTGCCTTCCAAAATTTAAGAGGGATTATGGTGTGGAGCATGCTTTCAGAAGTCTTACAAGAGTAACACTCTGATGGGAAAACTACAGAACCCAAACCGCCAAAAAAGAAAATCAACCTTCTGCTTGTGGCATCTGACTCACATGATGAAAATGAACATGTGTCGGTCTGCACTGTTTTAGGTCATTAGGGTTGTCCCCTGGAATGATTGGTGAAGCATGAAGAGATATATGAATCTTTAGCGC
This sequence comes from Dermatemys mawii, assembly GCA_007922305.1. Lineage (NCBI taxonomy): Eukaryota > Metazoa > Chordata > Testudines > Dermatemydidae > Dermatemys > Dermatemys mawii. The sequence continues at coordinate 80,950,246 of ML677334.1, read as the reverse complement.
ATCTGGCATATAAATAGAGGGTAACACCAGCTACAACAAGGTCATGCAAACGTCTGTTCTCACTTTCTGGTGACACTGTAAACAAGAAGGAGGCAGCATTATCTTTTGCAAATGTAAACAAACTTATTTGTCTGATTGATTGGCTGAAAAAGAAGTAGGACTGATGTCTAGTTGGCAGCCGGTATCAAGCAGAGTGCCCCAGAGGTCAGTCCTGGGGCTGGTTTTGTTCAACATCTTTATCAGTAATCTGGATGATGGGATTAATTGCACCCTTGGAAAGTTCACAGATTACACTAAGCTTGGGGGAGAGGTAGATACTCTGGAGGGTAGGGATAGGTTGGAGAGTGACCTAGACAAACTGGAGGATTGGGCCAAAGGAAATCTGATGAGGTTCAACAAGGACAAGTGCAGAGTCTTGCACTTAGGAAGAAAGAATCCCATGCAATGCTACAGGCTGGGGACCAAATGGCTTAGCAGCAGTTCTGCAGAAAAGGACCTTGGGATTACAGTGGACAAGAAGCTGGATATGAGTCAGCAGTGTGCACTCGTTGCCAAGAAGGCCAACAGCATATTGGCTATATTAGTAGGAGCATTGCCAGCAGATCGAGGGAAGTGATTATTCCCCTCTATTCAGCAGTGGTAAGGCCACACCTGGATTATTATGTCCAGTTTTGTTCCCCCCACTACAGAAGGGATGTGGACAAATTAGAGAGAGTCCAGCGGAGGGCAACAAAAATTATTAGGAGGCTGAGGCATATGACTTTCGAGGCTGTGGGAACTGGAGTTATTTAGTCTGCAGAAGAGAAGAGGGGGAGGGATTTGATAGTAGCCTTCAAATACCTGAAGGGAAGTTTGAAAGAGAATGGAAGTAGGCTGTTCTCAGTGGTGGCAAATGACAAAACAAGAAGCAATGGTCTCAAGTTGCAGTGTGGGAGGTCTAGGTTGTATATTAGGAAACGGTCTTCAGAGTGTGGTGAAGCACTGGAACAGGTTACCTAGGAAGGGGGTGGAATCTCCATCCTTAGAGGTTTTTAAGGTCCGGCTTGACAAAATCTTGGCTGGGATGATTTAGTTGATGCTGGTCCTGCTTTGAGGAAGGGATTGGACTAGAGGACCTTCTGAGGTCTCTTCCAACCCTAATATTATATAATTCTATGACTTGTAAGCTCTAACATTTTACATTGTGTTATTTTTGAATGCAGTTTTTTTTTGTACACATTTCTACATTTGTAAATTCAACTTTTATGATAAAGAGATTGCACTACAGTACTTGTATTAGGTGAATTGAAAAATACTATTTCTTTTGTTTTTTACAGTGCAAATATTTGTAATAAAAATATAAAGTGAGCACTGTACACTTTGTATTCATTGTTGTAATTGAAATGAATATATTTGAAAATGTAGAAAACATCCAAAAATATTTAAATAAATGATGTTCTATTACTGTTTAACAATGCAATTAATTTCACAATTAATTGTGATTAATTTTGTTAATCACTTGACAGCCCTAAAATATGTAAATAAATGATATTCTATTATTGTTGAACAGCACAATTAATCATGCGATTAGTTGCAATTAACTGTTTTGATCGTTGACAACCCTATTTTTACTGCTGTTTGGATCCTGGTTCTCGGCCCTCTTTTTGCTGAAAGTGGCAATTGACTCCCCATTATTACTCCCTTTTCCTTCACTTTTCTTCAGAAAATGGTCCACTGCTAAAATTATTTCTACATCAACTTTTCAAACTGGTTTCAACACAACATGTGCTGATAGGTAAACATGAGTACGTGCATGAGTGCAGGAAGTGCCTCAGTACACGAAGTGGTACACAGGGCCTGCTGGGGTGGGAAGCAGAGCAATTGCAGGAGCCCCACACCACAGGGGACACCACCAAGCTAAATTGCCCAGGCAGGATTCAGTCATCACTGCCAGTGCTTCTGCTGTGGGTTTCTGCTTTTGTGATCCCATCAAAATGGAGTCATGATGCACTTTGGGGTTGCAACCCACTGTTTGAGAACCACTGGTCTACATATATTTAATAGAGAGGTATCTATGCTGTCCCTTAAGTTCTCTACTATGTTTAAATTTCTGTTAAAGGCACTGATATTGGATGACCTCAAAATGTCACTCAGACATATTGATAGGTCATATGATAATGACTAGTGATTTTGTTGCAATGATGTAGGATATAAATCATTTGCCCTTTAATAAAGTTGTTGCCAAAAACAGTAAGTGCTTCTTCAGTAAGTAGTGTGTCTTGTGATGGAGTTGCCAGTATTATAGTGAGCAATTAATGGCAAGTTTATTCTCTGTTTCTCCATATGTTATTAAGAATCAATTTATAAAAGGACAAATTTTGTTTATGGTGATTCTTGATCTTTTGCAGAGGACCACTCCAGTGGAAACCAGAAATGTTTAAGAAATCATTGTTAGAAACTACAGTATACAACTTACAGGAGATAGTACATGAAATCCATTATTAAATAATAAAGCATGGTTTAAAAGCTGTCACAAGCTAGTAATATGTTGTGGTATTTCTCTGTACATTTACCTTAAATGCTGACAACAGCTAACTTGATAACCTATCTTCAAATGGTCTTGGTGTCACTGTAGTGGAGCTAACATTTATTTCAATCTCCAGCACTTAGGCTTTGACAGCTTTCATTACCTTATTTAAAAAAGATGATACTTTCTGAATTAAAACCATTTTTATCTATTTTTATGCCTTTATGAATTTTGGGAAAGGGACTTTTCTCTTTAAAAAATATGAAAGCATTATCAGTCAGGCAAAGCATAGTATGTGCAGTAAGACAAGAAGCAGAAACTTTATTAAGATGACAGGGTGCATTTTGTATTGGATATAAGTGCTACATATTTTAGAAGCTTGGCTTTCACTGCCAGCATCTTATTTTTACTGGGTGAAAATGCTTTTAGGATGGAAGCAGCTAGATTGCCATCTGCCCCACAGCATACTACACAGCAGTAAGGGGAACAAGACAATTGGTTAAGAGCATAAGTCCTGACTTTTTTGAACGGTGATGGCTACACAGCAAACTGGACAATGGCTTTTAAGATCTTGTGCAAAGGATCTATATACAACATTCATGGAACTTATTTGATCTGCCTCAGAAACTAGTAAGTAGATGCAGTTTTAGATTCACATTGGACCAAAGATACCACATTTAAGGGACTGCCCTGTCTCTCTGAGAAATTCCAAAATATGAAGAAGCCATCCAAGTCAGAAGGCCACCTCCCATTCACCCAACTGTTCTAAGATCCAGAGCTGTTGTTCCTATCACACAGATTAGAAAAGCTGCCCAGACATCTCCACCATGTCAATGCAAACATGAGGATCCCTTTGCACAATGACCTGCAGAACTCGCAAAAGACAAGATTAAAATCCTGCAATCCTCTGTGGAACCGCATCAAGACCCTTAAATTCATCTTGGACGCTGAGGCTCAATAGAGAGGCACATGCAACATTCTGATTGCTTAGAACAAACAGGTCGTCATTGACTCTGCCGAGAAACCACCAGGTTTTGATTTATGTTGGAAAGACTGGTGCAGATTGAATCTCATCAGGATATCTCCTGGGAGAGGTGGACAACCCCTGTTTAAATGGAGAATGAGTCACCTGTATGTGACTGGTCACGAGGCACAAATGATGGAGCACATCTTATCTGAGTGCATAGGCGCCGACTCCGTAGGTGCTCTGGGGCTGGGGCCACCCCCCTGCTCCGGCTCACCTCCGCTCCACCTCCGCCTCCTCCCTTGAATGTGCTGCTGCCCCCGTTTCTCCCCACTCCCAGTGCTTGCACTGCGAAACAGCTGTTTTGCACAGCAAACCTGGGAGGGAGGAAGGAGGAGGGGGAACACGATGCGCTCGGGAAGGAAGTGGGGCCAGGGTGGGGACCTTGGGGCAGGGGTGGAGCTGGGGTGGGGGCAAAAGTCAGCGCCTGTGTCTGTTTCCTTCATTCTTTCATTGGGGGCCTAAAGAACATTCACCAAGTCACTTGTGACTTGTGTTCCCTCTTCCCATCTTTAAGTGGTTCTCTCAGGATCTCTAGCCTTCACTGTTTTACCAAGGTTTGTGGGGTTTTTCCCCTTCATAATGAGCATTCTTAGTTTTCCATCTGTTATCATACAATCATAGAAGCTTAGGGTTCGAAGAGACCTCAGGAGGTCATCTAGGCCAACACTCTGCTCCAAACAGGAAAAACACCAACTAAATCAACTGAGCCAGGGCTTTATCTGTTCTTTAGTCTGTTTTTAAACCCATTTGCTTTATTTTCCATTGTCATATATTTTATCTTATGCCCCTGAGGTGACGTGAATGAGGCAGAGGGAGTCAGCAGGATAGGCTCACATAGTTCATGGCTGTGCCTCCCAGTTGCTGGGAAAAAGAGAGAGAGCAGCATCAAGCCCATGAGGAGAGATGAGTTCTGGATACAGACACAATGATAAATTCACAAAGGTTGCCATAAATGGCGGCCACCTCGGGTGAAGTTCTGGACACATGGAAGTCAACAGAACTTGTTGCCATTGAACTCATTGCCAGAACTCCTATTGGCATGAGAGTGTCCAAGATGTAACCCGTCTGTGTAACCTTCTTGTTTTTGCCATCACTGCTCAAGGCAAACAAAGCAAGTGTACATGTGAAAAAACAGACTACAAATATCCTGAGTCTTTGTTTCACTAACTTCTCTTCCAGAAAGAAACTGGCCCACTCCAAGCCGCCATAACTCTTCTGCTTAGCAAACAGGCTATAGAGGCAATGTAGTGATACAGGCCTTTGTCATTATTCACAACTGTTTTCTTTTTAACCATTTTAGTCAGTTATTTCTTTTCCTGTTGCTAGCTTTTTTTATAGATTGGTTTATTATATCCCAGTATTAATAGAGTTCATGTTTGTTTGAGCAACACTTTCAACAGTCCTCATTAAAGTATGTGGATGATGCTCTATTCAGAGCTAAATTATGGAGCAGAGAATGTCAATTAAACAGAATCATTTGACAGCTGACAGGCACTTTTGAAACTAATTGCTGAAACATAAACTATTCAGAACATGTTTCTAAGTCCTGAGCAGCAAACTTCACCATAGTTTTTGTATGAGAAACCAGTCAATCCTTTTTTAGAAACAAACAGAGATCATTTTTGCAGGGTCTTAATCTACCCGTTATGTTATGTGCTGTAATTACAATTGAATATTGCAGTACTTGAGTTAGGAATTCTGAAACAAATTTTTTGTCTTATGTACCCCTAGTTATTATTCTATTATCTCTCTAATTCATTAAATGCTGTCAAAAACTGTGATTTTGTTGAGCGTCTATTGTTTAATGTTTTACTTAAAGACCCAAATCCTCGGAGAGGGAAGGAGGGAAGAGATTATCACATAATCTCAGTTTGATTTCGTTAAAGGTAAATTCTAGTCCACACAGTTGCAGAGAAAAGCATGAAAACAGACCTGAGTGCATTCTGAAGGCTGAGGAAAAAAATACCCTCCCCCAAAATTATTTTTTAAATTTTAATTTGCAAGCCAATCTTACGATTTTTGGGACCTGACTTTGGGCAGGACGTGCCTGCTGGCAATTCTGTGCAGAGCTTGAATCACATCACTTCTCTTTAACTCCTTACACTGGGTCACCCTCACCTATCAGTTATCAATGGTCCTTCTCTGGACACAATTCTTTACAGGCCAATGAAATCAGAGTAAAAGGTTGCACCCAGTCCATTAAAGATTACATACAGTTTTTCATTTGTTTGCTCTCTAACTTTCAAACTATGTACAAAGAACTTTTCAGTTTGATAGGTACAGAGCACTCGATTTCTAGATACAAAACACTTAGATTTACACCCATTATGTATATTTGCATATACAGTTCTGTGGCAGGCCTCCAAGTGAGCTACTGGAGCACTGGATTTTGCTCCATGGGCTGCCCCAAAGCCAGGGACCCTGTTAACCTGGGATTTTAAGGTTGTTTTTTCTTAAAAAAAGCAGAGTTACCATTGTGTACTCTTGAAACTGGCTCTGTGTTTTCCTCCTGTCTTGAAAAGACCTGTACAAAAGATAGCGGAATAAACTATAGGTGTAAAATAGCTGGGGAAATGTCTGTGTTCTATGGGCTTAATACTAATCTTTCTATTGTCTTCAGGTGGATTTGGATCCAGCCACTCTGTCATTTCTCATTTAAGCAATCAATTTGCTGCTGCTTTGGGAGAACAGAAGAGTCACTAAGAATGTTATATAAACTCAGGCATAAATGCCATCTCAGGATCAAACAGCCAATCAATTGTAATAGCCTCAAAGGTAAAACAGTGAGGTAAATAGTTTCAGTTGTAATAATGAAATAATATCTTGGTTTTCAAAGGCAGAAAATAATCTCTCTCCTGAGTGCCACTCAACTGTAAATAAATACTTTTATAGTTTGTAGGAATTGTATCTAGAGCTTAATTATGATTCATCTGCCTTAGAATTACAATGACTAGAAGAATGTTGCTAGGTGGAGAATTTTGCATATGCTTGTGTGATATGAGCAGTTCATTCTTTTGAGGATTTGTACAATTATTAAGATGCAATGATCAAAATGGAAGTTGTCAAAATCAGCTGATTCCACTTTGCTCAAATTTCCTATTGACCCTCTATGCTCAATCATTTTTAAGGACTTAGAAACCAGTATTTTCAGAAACAGAAGTCCAATGTGTGCAGGTCCATGACAATTTAAATAGATACCTTCTCTATGAAGCGGGGAAAAAAATCTTGAGAGAAAAATCAATCTGCCAAACTGCAAGTGCTTCATCCATATTTACTACTTGCAAACATTTTGCAGCCTCTTTTCGTATTGCATTTCAGTACAGTATTTTTATTAACAAGCAGAAGCAGCCTTGGTATGAAATAGAAGGCAAGTTGCAACGCAGACGTCATGAAAGATGATTGACTCAGGTATTGCAAAGAACTTTGGACACATTAGAACCTGAGGGCATATATAGGCTCCTGGGAAAGACTACTTTATATAATTTTGCCATCCACTTAGGTTAGCTAGTTTGCACCAGTAGTATAATTTCTCTGAATTGGACATGGATGAATTATCACACGGGGAATTAATGCTTTCTTAAATGCCACCTCTTAGTTTTTACTTTGTTGTAACTATTTCAGCAAACAACCTCCTGTCAAATGAAGTGTTTTGAAATACTAAAAACAAACAAACCTTAATAATTATCAAGAATACTGAAGAAGATTTGAAGATGGCCAAAATTATTAGGAAACAGGGGGTTCTGTATAGAAGACTGGGAGCCAGGACTCCGGGGCTCTATTGCCAGCTCTTTGACTGATCCATGGTACTTTACAATGAAGTTATTTAAATTCTGCCTCCATTTACCCATCTTTAGAATAGGAATAATATTTAACATCTGTGCCTCCCATGGTTGTTGATGCTTAATGCTTATAAAGTACTTTCATGAAAGGTACCAACTGATCTCTGCGACTGCACAGTAACAGCCAACCTTGCTTGCTTCATCTGCTTTCTAGGTTCTACTGCCTTGGGACCAATGATTAATACTATCTTAGTACCCATAATCCTGCCTGTTAAGACCACTTACACCCTTTCAATACTTGTGCAAGTTGAAAAATGGTAGCACTAACCAAAGAAAGAACATGGTAGTACAGGTAATAGCTGGCTTGCCATTTCAGAATAGACATTACTGTAGCTGAAGATGTATCAACAGTTATTATTAAGGCTGTTTAAGGGTTTCCATTCACTCATAGCTTTCTGAAATTTTCACCTTTCAGACTAAAATTTTCCCAAATTGGTCTTTGCCTGAATACTTTTTGTTCTGAAAATTTGAGCAAAGTAGGATTATTCAGCCTATATATATGTATGATACATAATACAATTCTCTTGGTAGGCATGTGAACATACCTCAGTGAATACAATGAAGTCCAAGTAAAGCAGCGTACTTCTCAGTGCAAAAGACTATGAGTCGTCTAGTCCTTTTCTCCAAAATAGATATACTTTGGCCTGGAGCTAACTGAATAATGAAAGTTATTCATGGATAATTATTGTATGAAAAATTGCCAGTTTGCAATAAATATTATTCACAATGGATTATTTGACCAGCTCTGCTGTCTACTGCTGTGAATAAATTTTTCCAAGTAGTTAGGTCACCTCATATATGAAGCACACATCTCAATGCTATTAAATTAAATTAAGCATTTCTGCAATATTGTTCATGATTCACTGTAGCGAAAGAAATACTTTATTCTCTGAAGCAGCTTTTTATGGTAGTATAAAATATTTTGAACACCTTTAAAACTATCAAAGGGTTGCCTTGGGATTTGTATGCCATTAAATCCTCTCTTTTCTGCATCTCCATTTTCAGTGCTTGTGTTTTATGTCATCCAACTGACAGTAGTTAATATATTGCTCTATCTATAAGTCATTTAGCTTGTATATTATTCCCCGATGGAATATCTTTTGGAATCAGAATTTTTGTTTTACCTTACACATATATGTAGTACATATTTATTATTTACTAATACATTCTATTTATTTAATATTATGTCCTTTCAGTCTGGAGGATCCCAAAGTGCTCTGGAAATTGAGGAAGAGATTTCAGTCTATATAATAGATTTCAGTCTATATATATATATAGATAGATTCTATATAAATATATAATATATATTTCATATATTTAATAATATAATATATTATAATATAATAATATATTTCAGTCTATATATATATATATATATATATATATATAGTGGGCTTTTTAAAAGCATCTAAGTGACTTAAGAGTACAAGTCCCATTGAAAGTCAATGAAACTGAGTCTGAGGTAGAAACTGGGTAGTTTTAAGGACAAGATTAAGATAAACATATTGATACCAAGTAGCTCCTTGTTCTGCAAAAGACCTCTGTAAGTCAATGGTACTACTCATGGAGTAAGGTGCTGTAAAATCCCCAGAAAGGGTATTAGAATCTAGTCCTCAGCTAGAAGTTTCCCAGGACAGTAGGACTAAAATGTGAAAAGTGCCATCAGCTCTTCAATAACACATATAATCAGAATCTTGGTGTTAATGAAATCTGAAAGAAAGTGTGAACACTCCTCAAGGCAGCCTAGAGCTGTAAACCACTATGTTTCCTGTCTGCCTTCACAAGAGTGAGCTTTGCTGGAGATTAGACAGTGTGTCAGCTCCCTGCTACACCAGTCTGTCTGCTTCCACAGCAAACTTCTTGAGACTCTGTCACCTTTTACTTTGTCTTGCAGGTACCAATCAGTGAACCCCAGTTCCAAGTTCCCTAAAGATATCTCTCTGTAGTGTCTAGTCCCTCTCACTGAACACTCACATAATTTATTAAGTTTGCTGCCTCTAATGTGACAGTGCACACACTTTGGTTTAACTGAAGACTCACACTTATTTCAATAGAACAGCACTCAGCTGGTTTATAGTAAAACTAAAAATAAGCTTATTAACAAAGAACAGAAATGTAAGTGATACTAAGCGACGATAACATACACATAAAGTGATTACAAACAAAATAAAATACACTTTCAGATGTCAAAGATGTAACTTTAGCATGATAATTTCTCCTGGAACACAATCCAACACACCAACACGAGGCCTTCCCACTCCAAGAGCACTTTAGCCAAAGGCACAGTGGTTTTATATTTTCCCAATGCTGGGAGTTCTACATTTCCCTCAGGTAACATGTCAAGTTTCCCCGATCTTGCCCTCTCTGTTCAGAGAGATCTGGGTGCCAGTGTCCCTTCACCCTGGGTATTCTTTGCCATTGGCAACGTTAATAAATTCAGTAGCAATCTCCAGTGGGTCAGACCGTACAACATTCAACCAGGAGCCCCTCTGGCACCTCTGTTCCTGTGGTTAGGACAGCAACATTAAGACGGCCTGCATGGAGTGCGGGCTTAGATTTAATAGGATTACCAGAAGGGAGTTGATTCTGGGGAAGTGATTGACCAATCTCCCAGTTGCCCTCAATTTTCCCAGGAGTAAAATGTGTTCCCTCCTTTACACTGGGCTTCTACCCTTCTCTTTGTGGCTTGCACGCACTAGACACACTGTTTTATACATAGGAATCAGGCAGATCGGCTGCTTCCTGTACAGAACCCAGGGATTTACTTCAAATGGTTTCTCTGAGCTCCTCAAAGCATATGGGCATGAAATGTTCCTGTGCAAAGAGATCAAATAACTGGTCATAATTCTCAGCTCCCTTCCTCTTTGCCCATTTTCTTGTAAAAACACATTTTACATACATAGTCTTTATGACTCATTGTTCTTTTTGCGGTTTCTAAACCTTAGCCCACACACTTCAGGGGTGATATTAAATTCACCATATATCAAAGCTTGTTCAGTTTCCAATTCATTAAATATATTTAATGCTTTACCTGAGAGCTTTGCAGCCAGGGTGGAGCAGGGGACTCCCTGTCTTCTGGGATTTTATGCAGTCACAGAGTATTCCAAAAGTAGTAAAGTATTCTTCAATACAATTTGTATGCAGGGCATAGCTTAACACAACTGGGTGTTTTTTGGGAAGGATCAATTACTGCTGGAGGATTTTCTATTTTTAGTTCCCATATCCTGAGTTCAAGGTGGCATTGTTCTCTTTCTCTTCTTCTTATACTTTGATCTGAAGGGTTTTCAGCTGCAACTTCTCACGCTCCAGATGCATCTATTCTAGGCTCATCTTGAAGCAAGAGGTTTGTCTCCTCCTGTCACTGTAGCCTCTGGCGCCTCAGATATACTTTGGGGAGCCAGCTGCACTCCATGGAGCCTGTCACGCTCCATGAGGAGAGTTTTCAACTCAACCATCTTTTTTTCTGGCAAAGAATATGCAGCACTCTGCACACAACTCTTCTAACTGCTATTGTGTGTATTCATCATGTTTCTTCATCCTACCCTTGCTGCTGTTCTATTTACTTTATGGTTCCTTAGTTTATTTTGGGCAAAGGAAAGAGAACCAACAGAAAACAACAAACTGTGACCTTTTCTGACTGTTCCCAACCTTCTCACTCTGAATCTCTTAAAAATCTAGATTACCAGTGCTGGAAGTGTAAATATCAGTTTGCTAGCCCACTGTGTGTGAATCTTGCCAACTACACCACCATGATGCTCTCTTCAAGGCAGCCCAGAACTGTATGCCATTGTGTTACCCCTCTGCCCTAGCATAAGTGCTTTGCTGGAGATTAGACTGTGCCTCGGCTTCCTGCCACACCAGTCTGTCTCCTTCCTTTCGCTCTAATATCCTGGGGCCAACATGGTTACAACACTGCATATATGCACTTGTAGGAAGTTGTATTCACTCCATGCTGATTTTACATTTCATCAGTCTGATTAAGGACTGGATTTGCATTATTGGTTATCCAAACTGGGAGACCTAACTGCAGATGTTCTCTTACTTGATGCCATATAATTGATAAACTCATCTTAGAATTTTATTACTTTTTACACTCAATGATTGTGGAATTTATTCTCTGACAGATTATTCTAATAGACTACACCCATTTTATACCTTTGTGAGGTCATGGGCCATGATCTTGCAAACGTTTATACACATGCTCTATGTTAGTACCTTGAGTAATCTTCTTGACATCAATGGGACTGCTCAGGGTAGTAAAGCTGAGCATGTGCTTACATGTTTGCAGGATCAGGGCTTTGGTAACTGTTCTTGTGGGTTGGGTTAAACCTTATTGTTACAGGTTGGGAGTAACTACCACCTTTCATTCAGGACAAATGTAAAGTCATTGTAACTGGGTGACTGAAACAACAGCATTAGCACCTAAAGCAGAGGCACAATCTACTTGCATGTCTCCCATAAAGTGCTTTTTACAAATAGTAGTGACCTTTGCTAGTGGGTATAATGCACAACAAAATACTCTTCTTTTGGATCTGAGTTGGTATACTCCCACATTTGTGGATGCTTCTGGTCTTAGGATATGTGCAAGCTCTATGAAGAAGAGTTACTGTGTATTCCAAGATAAGGAGGAAAAGCACTGGGGCCTAAGAAATGGTAATACAACAGCAGAAAATTGCACACTATTTAAAACCTTCTTCTGCAGGACCATCAATTACAATATAATCTGTTACTGTAGGTGGTAGACATTGATTTTTACCTCTACATATTTCACTGTCCTTATAGCATCCCTAAAATGCCTGGGACCACCTGTAGTAGTCGGTCTCTCCCCAGTTTCCATCATTTATTTCAGCCTTTGCTGGTCTGTTTAGGCTTCTGAGTATCATGTTGATGGATTTGGCTTCTCTGTTGTTCTATATGTTTTTCTAGGTTGCCCAAGTAATGTCCATATTATTACTTAACGTAGAAGTTGTGTTGGTGGTATTCTTAAAACATGTTCTAAATATGTTCATTGTTGTCTTCTTACATTTGATGCTTTAGGTTGGTTTTCTCTCTTCAGAACTGCTGAAGTTGCGTGGAAGTCTTTCCAAGAATCTTGAATGATCTTTCACAGTCATTAACTTTGGAATGAGTTGATCTTAACAATTTCTGTTGTAGATTTCCATCAGTCTGCCTCATGAAAAAGGAGGACAGACATGATGCCAGCATTAAAAATTCATATTTTTTGTCAGTGCCAATAATGCAGTTTTTCAAAATCTTCATGACTATGTAAGTTCCTTGCTGCTTTTAATATTCATCGCTTGGTAGCTAGCATGGAATCACCATCACTGCCCATCTCACTCCCAAGAAGAGCAAAATGGCTAAATTCTACTAATGCTTCTCCAGCTACTCTGATGTTGCTTTTGGGACATTGATAGCCATATATTTTGTCTTCTCATTCCTGATGAAAACCCCACTTATTTTATTGAGTCTGCAAAAATCCAGATCTTCCATTGGTGTCCCTAGCCTCTCTTTTCCAGGAGCTAGGAATGGGAAACAGGGGGTGGATCACTTGATGATTACCTGTTCTGTTCATTCCCTCTGGGGCACTTGGCATTGGGCACTGTCGGAAGACAAGATACTGGGCTAGATGGACCTTTGGTCTAATCCAGTATGGCTGTTCTTATGTTCTTATATATTAAGTGGAGTGTTTAACTAACAGGACAGTATCTTCAGCAAAAACATGGTAATCCAATTGTGTTCTATCATTTTTCCATACAATTGCTTTAGGTATATACTGGCTAATTTCTGCACAAGAAGTTAGACCACTTTTATTAAAGCACTGGAATTAAACTGCTGTTGCTTGTCCACACTGTGCTCCTTGTAATGGTGAAGCCCATCCACATTAGCAGCTCTTGCAACAGCAAAGAGAGCAGTGCATTGTGATAGCTATCTCACTGTGCAGCTGTCCACTGGGTGTTTGGGAAGGGTTTGCAATGCTTCCTGGGGCAGGCACAGCACCACATGATGCAGGTTTCCCAGTCCCATTGTTCCATGGGCATCCTATTATATTGCCAGTTGCTTTTCAACTGAAAGAGGGTGGGGGCAGAGTGTGTGTGTGTGTGTGTATGGAGTGAGGGAGAGAGACAGTGTGTTTTGGGGGACAGAATGTGTCAGCATGCTGTCTTTTAAGTTCAGACAGCAGCAGGAAGCAACCAGTCCTGAGGCAGGGGGAGGGGGAAACCCTGACATCAGCCCCTGCCTCCCTCCCTAGCGCTCTCTCTCTCTCTTACACACACACACACCCCTGCCTCTGTGTTCACCAGCACAAGCATTCCACATTAATGGTTTGCTTTGTGCCCCAGAGCAGAACAGCACACAACGACTGTCAAAAATGGAGCTTTGACAGGGGAGGGGCACGTGTCTCCAGGGTAGCCGAGTTCAAAACAATGAGCAGAGCGGCCACTTGAGGGATTATGGGACACTTTTGGAGGCCAATTGATTTCTTTCTGCACTGTAATATGTTTACACTGCCAATACAGCGCTGGACTCTCTGTGCTGTAAGACTCATCAAGGTGCTTTTTTGCAATGCTACAACTGAAGAGTTTCTGTGCACTAAGTGGCTTGGCAGCGTGTACACCTTGGGAGTTACACCCCAGGTGCATGTCTCTTCCAGTGGGTTGGTTATTTTCTTCACTCCATATTCTGTCCAAAATCTCAAAGGAAGTGTGGAGGGCTGCTTTGTTATTTATGTGAAGCATTTCTCTGGTAATGTTATCCTCTCCAGCTGCATTCCCATTTTTAAGTTTGCTGATGACTTTTCTATCTCCTTCCACTGTAATATCTCCTAAATCAATATCAAGCCATGTATTTCTAGTAATTTGCTTGGTCTTGGTCTATGTAAAAAACAGACTGAAAAGGTTCTGCCCATCTTTTCCTTTGTTTTTCTTCTGTACTAAGAGTCTTTCTGTTTGCATCTTTAATAAGACCCTCTAGAGTTAAAATTTCCTATTAGCTGTTTGATTGCCTTCTATAAGATTATAAGGTCACATCTTTAGCTACTATCTTCAGTCTCTCAGCATTTTCTAACAATATATTCCCTTTTATCTCTTCTAGAATTCATTTTACCTCTTAATGTAGAGCTCTGTATTCTTCTTGCCATTTGCTCGTCTCTTCATGTCTTAGCAGTAATGAGATTTTTCTTTACAATTCTCTTTTCCACAGTTGCCCAGCGAGCATTGCTAATCCATTATTCCCTCTTAGATTTCATTAGTATGATTGTTTTCTCACTTTCTAATTAGCACTCTGATGTTTTCCTACAGAGTGTTAATGTCTTGGTGTTCTTCAGTTGTCGCCGTCAGAGCACTGAATCTCTTCTTCAGTTCAAGATGAAAAGCACTTTTTGTGTCTTGATTTTTTAATTGTGTGCTGTTGATGCACAATCTATTTTTAACCTTATTCAGCTTCTTTAATTTGCTCTTCAGTTTTGTCATAGAAAGGTTATGGCTACCGCCTATGTTTGCTCCCCTGTATGTATGTACCTTTGCCAATGAGCTTTAAATCTTTTTTGAAATACAGAAGTGATCTAGCTAGTTCTTTGTAGTATCATCTGGGGAGTTCCATGTCACTTGCTGGATTTCTATAAGAGGGAATATTGTTCCACCTAGCACTAGATTGTTCACCTTGGAAATTTCTACTGATTGTTCACCATTCTGATTCATGTCCAACCCCCTGCTGTACTTGCCCATAACTTTATCCAATCCATAGTTATTACTTTCAACTTCTGTGTTTAACTTCCCGACTGTCACTATGATATCATGTTTTGGGACCTTGGTTAGCAAAGCTTGGAACAAACCATAAAAAGCATCTTTTTCTTCATCTGTTTTTTCATTGAGTAGAGCACAGAATTGTGAGTGATAGACTGAAGTACCTAGTCTGAAAGAGCTCTAATAATTCTTTCATTGACTGATTCCCAGTCAGGGTTTGCTCTGTGCCATTTGATATTAGAAATGCTATGCCAACTTCATGTCTATCATCCACATTCCCAGAATAGATGGTCTTGTTTGTTTCTCTAAAGTGTAGTTTGTTCAAACCTGTCCATTCACACTCACTGGCTACACAAGGACCTCAAGATAACCCATTTCTTTCATTTGAGAGGTTTTAGTGGTTTCATACATTGTTCTTACATTCCAAAATTCTGATTTCCATTACTGATTTGGCCTTGAGCATGGGACTTTTTGGGATATGGACTTTGCGATAGGTTTGACCAATGGCCATCATATTCTTCACATGAAATTGACCTCTTATTCAAGCCTACTGCCCACCAATATGACCTCTGGTCTTCATTTCTAGAGTCAGTTTGTTTTACATGATGGGGTTACCAGCCCTGTGCACAACCTTAGTTTCAAGGCTCCTTACTCATTATTTGCAGCTGTCCATATGTGGATATTTCCCCATCCACCACCCAGAAGACATGCTTGATAGACACTCATTAGTTCAAATTAATTGATACAACCTAAAAAGTGGATGAGGCATGACCATGCAGCTTGGTTTATACACACTATTAAATAGAACTGGTTGGAAAATTCGGATGAAGTTCATTTTAATACCAAAAAAAAGCTGGAAAGTTTTGAATTTTCAGATTCACCAACACTACTTTATTTCACGCAAGACCTTATTTTATTCTACAGTATTAGGGCTGGTTTTCACTAGGGGGTTGGACCGACTGCAGATACGCAACTTCAGCTACGTGAATAACGCAGCTGAAGTTGGCGTATCTGCAGCCAACTTACCTGCCGTCCTCATGGCGGTGGCAGTCGTTGGCGCGCTCTCCCGTCGACTCCAGCTTGCGCCTTTTGGCGGAGTTGACGGGGTCGCTGCTGGCGATTGATTTATCGCGTCCTGACGAGATGTGATAAATCGATCGCCAAAAGACCGATTGCTATCACGCGTAGTGAAGACAAGCCCTTAGATTTCTACGCTCTAGCAAATTTCTTAGCAAGGATAAATTCACAATATAGTGCCAGCCATGCAGAAAAACATATAAATAACCCAAATATCTCCTCTGTAAAATGAAACTCTGTAGTATAATTAGACCATTAATAGCTGTTCATGGAATATATTTACTGGGAGAAGGAGCAACAACAGATTTTATCATTTCTCATAAAGTGCCCTAATGCAAATTTACAATGTAAGAAGTGGATTTCAGTACAATGAAAGAAATTCATAGACATGCCTGTGAAACCTGGTCACCTTGGTATGTCTCTTGTCACTTTGTTTCAAATCTCTTGCAATTGGTCATAACCATCAAAAGTTTGTTTTACAAGAAAAAAATCAAGGTAGAATTATGTTTCTAATTTTGTCCTGACTATTTCTTTGTATTTTATTTTTTAACTTAACATTATGTCTGCAGTTCATGCCCTAGGCTGCACAAGATCAAGAAAAATAAATCTCCCTCCTAGTCCCATTCAAAACCTTCCCTCCTCCCCCCATGCACTGCCTTTCTGGACCTGAGGTCTGGCCATGTAGGAGTAAGCAGGCTTAATGCACCCGCTATTCCCTTCCTCATCTCCCCTGAGTGGGTGAGTGAGGGGGGATGGAATTTGCGTTCCACTAGTATGGGTGTGGAGGTATGATCTGCTACTACTAAAGGTCAGCAGCACACTACTACTTCTTGGGAGCAAAAAACAGAACTATGAGACAATTCCCTCCCTGCACTGCCCTAGCGGTTAGTTCATCTAAGCACTGCCCTCTGCACAGGAAAGATTGTAAGTGCCAATGTAGCCTTACAAAGTTAAAATATCAAGGAGAAAGGCTATTTCCCTTCAAATACTTTTGAGCATGTGTCTTTTTGTCCTCGTTTGTTTTTTTAATAGATATTAGTTCAAAGAAAGCCATTTATTGCAAAATTAATACTTTGTGTCTGGCTTTGAGAGATTTGGATGAGAGATTAGACTGTCCTAGCACTGAATAGAAAGGTCTGTTTCCTCTCAAGCGATCTTTGGGGAGGTTTTAAAGCAGGCGTGGGCAAACTATGGCCCGTGGGCCACATCCGGCCCATGGGGCCATCTTGCCCGGCCCTTAAGCTCCCAGCTGGGGAGGCTCCCCCCCATCTTCCTCTCCCGGAGCCTCAGCATGCCGCACCACCAGCGCTCTGGCCTGCTGCTCCTGGGCAGCGCAGTGAGCTCCACCAGGGCAGCTTGTCTACTCCAGTGGGCCGTGCGGCCTCCAGACACGCTGCTTTGATCATCATGGTAAGGAGGCCGGGGCTGGGAGGTTGGCTAAAGGGCAGGGAATCACGGGGGCAGTCAGGGGGCAGGGGTGTGGATGGGGTTGGGGCAATCAGGGGACAGGGAGCAGGGGTGTTGGGCAGGGGGTGGGGTCCTGGGGGACAGTTAGGGTGGGGGAGTCTCAGGAGGTGTTGGGCAGGGGACAAGGAGCAGGGGGGCTTAGATGGGGGTGGGTCCCCAGGATGGGTGATTAGGGGTAGGGGGAGGGTCTCAGGAGTGGGCAGTCAGGGGACAAGGAGCAGGGGGGAGCTGATGGGTTGGGGATTCTGAGGGGGGCAGTCGGAGGGAAGGAAGTGGGTGGGGGCTGGATGGGGGGTGGGGCCAGGCTGTTTGGGGAGGCACAGCCTTCCCTACCCAGCTCTCCATACAATTATGCAACCCCAATGTGGCCCTCAGGCCAAAAAGTTTGCCCACGCCTGGTTTAAAGCAATAGAAGAGCTGGCCAAGGTTAAACATGGTACCAACAAAACCCTTTATATATGGCACTTTGAATCAACACCACATGCATAAACCTATTACTAGACAAGGTGTTGCTAATCTGTAAAACCTAGACCTGCCTGGCATGCAGGAGGAAGATCTGGAATTGTTTGTCTAACCCTAATGGCATGAAGTGATTTGCTGACTGGTGGGATACCTGCACACACATTTCCATGACAGGAGCATATATTGCAAAATATACTATACTACAAGCTTTCCAAAATAGTTCCACCACTGCACTTCAGTTCTTGCAACCTTTGCTATTCCAACACTTAGTCTCTCTTGGACAGAGGTTGTCAACTGAGCACAATTGAAAGGGTATGTTTTTAGATAGACAAATGTTTGGTTGAGGCCAGATTTCACTTTTGAATTGAATATATACCATTAACTAACTCTGACCCCAAAATTAGCCACTTAGTTTCAGTACGATACAAACCATGACCAGCAATATGGTAAAACATATCAAATCCACTGCACAACATATCCATCATTCAAAGCAATTTGGTGTTGATGGTTCTCAAGAGAAGATTGTTTGCATAATGTATGGTTAACCTGGCTCAAAGAAAATAGATATCATGACCAAATAACTCAAAAATGAATAAATTCATCTATACTTGAAAGTATGCTATAAATATTTCTTCCAGACAAGAACATGTACCTGCAAAGCCACGAATTTTAATAAGAAAGTTTCATACTTTAAAAATAGTTAAATGCAATCCAGTACTAGTAAGGGGAATTGGATTACTTGAATTTTGATGCTGAGCATCTTCTGAAGGTCAAAACTTATTTCTGTCATAACATCTTTGAAAATTAGCTATCTTGTTTAGATAGGCTTGTTTCAGTTCCTCCCTCTGCACTATGAATTTATTTAAAAACTAATTAGTTATATTATGGAAGAAGTTATTTACTAAGGTGAAAGAATCAGAATGTATTAGACTTTGACATACATTTTATGATGTATTTTATACTCTGGCATTTACCTTTTCTGTGTGTTCTATTTGGAGTTTCATGAGCTGCAAGGAATGCAGCATTTTAAAGAAATGGGAAAAGGAAAACAAAACCAAAAAAAAATCCCCAAACCATTTCCCCCAGTACACCTGACAGAGGAGTGGAGTTGCTATTTTAAATTTTTACATTTCAGATTACAGCTGAGTGAATAATTATTTGGCTTGGGAGCCAAAACAAAAAATTTGGAGGAAAAAATTGGTTCGGTTCAAGCCCATACACTCTCCCTCTCCTGTGTTTCTTTAATTTAGTTTCCTGGTGTTTGGGAGTATTTTTCACCCTTCTGTATTTTTTAAAAGAAATATTAGCTACATTTCAAAATAAAGCACCGTTTTAAAATGATGCATTTCAAAAAGACCAAGACAAAACTGTTTTGACTTTTTCATTTTTTTTCTTAAGTTTTTTCTTTTTGGCTGAAATTATTGACTAAATTCAACCTGCACTTGCAAATAGTCTCAGTACTCCCCCAGAACACGTTTTTGATAACTTTACTATTTGTTGATATTTTTTTCTTCTGACTATATTAGACATTGTTTACAGTACATTTGTTATCATAAGTCATTGTGAAGCTTTCACGTACATTTGAATATTATTTTCTTATTTACCTCAAATCTCCCAAATGTTCACCCTCAGATCCAGAGCTTTGCGGGAACATGGGTGTGGTGACTTCTCAAGACTGAGGCTGACCAACAATACCAGCCTCAGAAGGCTTGGTGAGGTCAGGCCTTCCCAGTCACCAAACTGGTTAATTGTATTGAAAAATGTGGATGTAGGAAGGGGTGAGAAGACACCGCAGGGGTGAGGAATGGAAAATACATGGTGGCTCCTTGAACCTTGGGTTCCACTGACATCAAAGTATGTGGTCTATAACTGATCCAGTTCTTCTCTCTTGCACCAGATTCCCACAAGGACCTAATGCACAGTAGAGAGAGCTGAAGAAATTCAGGGTCCACATGACTTCACAGCCCAATATGGAGCAGAAACTCCAAAGAGAAGAGGAGAGAGTTTGCATAAACAGAAGGAGCCAGCCATCTGAGAGAGCTGTGGGTACTGTTTGTATACAAAAAGGGGCAAAAACAATATCATCCACAGAGCTAAAATAAGTTTACAAGCAAGTGCGAATAACTGAATAATGAACAAGTTGAAGGAAGTCTGCCCACAAGTATTCTGCAAGCAAGAGAGAAGGCTAAATTTCCTGGATAAATTGTTCACGTTGGATTACTCAGACTTAGCTCATCTACACATTGAACAAGAGTGAGAAGATGGAAACATGAAGGAATTTGCATGTGGCAGAACTCAGAAAGGATGAGCAATCACCTATCTTAGCTCTTTAGATTCTCTCTGAAAGGCACAACTGGAGATACAGGAAAGCAACCCTAGCCACCCATGACACGTCCTAGAGATGGATCAGGAGCACCTCATGATTAACTATAAAGATTGCTCAAATATCTGAGTAAATCATTCTGGGTAACTGACCATTATGTCTTTGCCCATAACCAGCCCAACCAACCACTAAAGTGCACTATCAAAGACAGGATGCCAAATTAGAGAGACTGATCTGACTTAGTATAGCAATTGCAACTTCCAGACTTCACTATGCCACATATAAGTAAAGGATCAGAGGCTCTTATTTTTTTCTGAACAGTTTCATTAATCTCAATTCAGATAAATCACACTACTTTTAATAAAGCACTTTGGGAAATCTATTCTTAAAAGTGATTGCATAAGGATAGGGCCTTGGAAAAGTTCACTCCCTTAGACATAAAAACAGAATCAGGCTGTCTTAACACCTGCTTCTTACCATCCAGTAGGTCACAGGAATATTTTAACTTCTTCTAAAGATGCTCTAAAAGCTCAGGAAAGGTGACATCACTCATCCAATGCCGGCATAAATACAGGATGAGTCAGTTTCCACAGTCTCTTTTGATTTTTCCTAGTTGAAGTTCAATTTTTACAATTGATGCAGGTTGTGGAGGAGTAAGTATACCAAAGGAAAAGAAACCCTGGAGTGCCTGTCTGAATGGGAACTCTAGAGCAAATTTCTTACCATCTTTACTGAGAAAGCACCAAACTTTCTAAATGAAGTCCTTACTGAAAGTGCTGGGATAGTCAATTTTGTACACCAAAAAGCCACACTTTTTTATAGGTTTGTATTCATTCAACAAGCACTCACCACATAGGCTCTGGAGAACATACAGTGTTTAAAACAAGCCATAGCCTGTGCTCAGATTAATTGGTGCAGCTGCACTGAAATCTCTGGATTTATGTCAATCACGACCATGAAAGAATTTGGCTCAGCAAATGTGGAAAATTGATTTGCTTCCTCTTTGAAGACTGAGTAATCATTGGTCATTATTCCACAGCTACAATCCGCCCCAAGAGGCAAAGACCTTATGTTGAACTCTGAAGGTCAACAGTCTAAAGCTGTGGCTACACTACACAGCTTACAGCAATGCAGTGTGCTGCTGTAGTGCTGCTAGTGCAGCCTCTCTAAGATGACGGAAAAGAGCTCTCTCACGAACTTAATTACTCCAGCTCCCACAAGAGGTGGTAACTATGTCGGTGGGAGCATTTCTCCTGCCGACATAACACTATTTACACTGGCGCTTAGGTTGTTGAAACTTACAGTCATAGAATCATAGAAGATTAGATTATATGTACTCACTTAAAATCTCTCTTTTAGCTAATAAACTTGTTTACTGCACTAGCTAGAACTATAACAGGGTTTAAAAGAGAACTAGATAAATTCATGGAGATTAAGTCCATTAATGGCTATTAGCCAGGATGGGTAAGGAATGGTGTCCCTAGCCTCTGTTTGTCAGAGAATGGACATGGATGGCAGGAGAAAGGTCACTTGATCCTTATCTGTTAGGATCACTCATTCCGGGGCACCTGCCATTGGCCACTGTCAGTAGACAGGATACTGGGCTGGATGGACCTTTGGTCTGACCCATTACAGCCATTCTTATGTAGCTAATCCATTGTGTTTAAATTATAGTTGAGATTATAGATTGGCCTATTATTTCCTTAAAATGATATCAGACAAAATATTTCTACTGTCTAGAGAGGGCTGGGAGTTCAGGGCATACATTTCAGGTGGAAATCTGGGACCAGAGGTATGTTGGAGTCATCAGTATAACCAAGGCTGATGAGAGCCAGAGAATGTAACCCAAGTGGGGCTGTCAGGCTGCAGTTACACACAACCACTCAGGGTGGAAAGCTGTTCGTGAGCAGCCTAGGTAGGTGATACTTCAACATGGCATTATAAGGCACCTAAGGCTGCAGTGACATGGCCCATCACTGGTCTGGACTGTACCCTGTTATATCACAATTATCTGTTGCTTCTGCTCTGATGGGAGGATATAGCCCTGGTGCTCATAATACAGACAATATTTTGAAACCAGGTCTGTATATGGTGGTTGGGAGGCATTGGCTAGTTATAGTACTAAAAATAATGTTAAGAACCATTAGTTTAAAGGAAAAAACACCCCAATTTGCCACGGTATGCCAGAAAAAAAGGGGTGAGCTTGGTTCGTTACTTCATAATAGCCACTGTGGTGATTTGGGGGGTTGCCACTTCTGAACTGTGGATGACTTCATGAAATTATATATAAAGTTAATGTGTCATGGAAAGCCTCTATGTAGGGGGGGTACACCATGAGTTAGCACCACTGTAGAAAGAGAAGGTGAGTGAGGTAATATCTTTTATTGGACCAAATTCTGTTGGTGAGAGACACAAGCTTTCCAGCTTACACAGAGCTCTTCTTCAGGTTTGGGAAACATACTCAGAGGGTCACAGTCATATGTATATATATATATATATATACAAGGTGGATCAGCTTGTAGGAGTGTTAACATAACCATAAGGAGTTAACACATATTTCAAAGGACCATTCAAAGTGAAGGCTTGTGTCATGTCTATGCCAGGCCATAAACAATGATGAGTGGTCAGCACTATTCAAAGTAAAACACCTTGGGACAATGAATTTGTTCTAGTTGGGGGAAGACACTCCCTCCTCTAGCCTGAAGGGAGGCAGATTTGGCGGTAATGGAGAACAGAAGAAGTAGGTGACCCAAGCAGGCATCTATAAAAGGACTGATGATGGAGAGGGAAACTGGGGAAACAGACTCTTAAAGAAAATGGGTATTCATAATTTTCTTTTAATTGGGAGTCCTACAGTGCAAAGATAGGAGAATCTGGGATGTATTTTGAAATAGCCTGTTGCAGATATCACTTTTTTAATAATTTAGTCTAGGTGTGATTAAAGAATAGGCCATCTAATGGCAATAATAGGTGCCAAAGTCTGTTTTTTTCCTTAGGTGATAAAAGAATAATTTAGCACGTGCTATATGTTTTTTTTTTAATATTAGTAGGTAACATTAGATCAGGCATGGCACCCCACAGCTCCCTGTGGCCGCGGTTCACCATTCCCAGCCAACAGGAGCTGCGGGAAGCAGCGGCCAGCACCTCCAATGTCTCATGGCCCACACCTCTGTGTTAAAGTCACGGAACCCCATACCCTCCATGACCAAATCATATACTTATTAATGATATCTTCTTATGTCAAACAAATGCACTAAGATTCTGATATACCCTACAGTTGTATGTTTGTATATATGCACTCATATATTCAGTCATGGCTGACTTCCTTCTGTGTACATCCTATTATTATTCCTCTCGCTCTGCTTTCTATACCATTCATTCCCTCAAAGGGGATATGCTGCAAGGATGGATACAATTGCATACTCTATATTGCTGTCATAAACTTATTCTCACATAGTGTTAAAATGTTGTGATGGCATGAGCTATAACTGGATTCTTCCCTAGCTTACAGGAGTATTGTAAAGATACATTTTTTAATGTTCATGAGAAGGTCAGTGTTATAAGTGTGAAGTAGCCTAAAATTAGTGTTTACCTGTAAGGGGTTAAGCTAAAGGTAACCTGAGAGGTGGACAACTAACCAATGAAAAAATCCTCAGAAGACAAAGGATTTTAAGTTTCGGGGTTTTTTTGGGGTCTCTCTCGGTTTAACTTGGCTATGGGATGAACCACACCTATGTGTTTTACTATAACTATCAGTTTTTTATCAAGTAAGGTAGTGAGTAAGTTTACCTTCTTTTTATTACTTAAAAAACTCTTTAGTTGGTAGAAATTTATCTTTGTGTTTCTTTAATACTGTAAGCTTCAGCAGGAGGAGAAATTCGGGGAGGGGGTTGTCTGTAACTTTTATTGATTATTGTAGACGCTGTTCTATTGATGGTTATAAGGAATTTATTCCTTTCTTTTTTTCTTTTATTAAAATCTTTCTTTTAAGAATCTGACTGCTTGTTTTCCATTGTATAAGATCCTGGTTTTGAATCGGGCACGTCTCGCAGGAGCAGGTGAGGTTTGTTTTTTTTTCTCTCAAGCTTCCCAGGGAAGAAAAAAGTTTGAGGGTTTAGTGGAAAGGGAGAGAAGGGTTCCAAACTACCCTAGCCTTAGTTTGGTGGTGGCAGCTACTAAGTTCAGACACAGAAAAAGTTGTGTTTTGGGGAAAAACATTTTAACCCAAGCTGGTAAAATAAGCTTGAGGGTGTTATTTCTTTTTCATGTGGGTCCCCACATCTGTACCCTAAAGTTCAGAGTGGGGAGGCAATCCTGACATGGTTGGCAGTGGTGGGATGAAATTTTGTGAATCTAAAAACCAGAATTTTGCAGAAAGCAGTTTAAATTTCCACAGTTACCGAGAACAAGCAGTTTTTCTCTAAGGTGAGAATGCTAATGACCTCTCAGCAAGAACAAAGCAGGGAAGAGTGCTGAGGTAAACACCACAGGGGATCACTCTGGTGAAACTTGTTCTGCAGGTTTAGGAGCTGCAGATAGCTCCACGCTTTGTCTTTTTCAGCTGCCTGAGGGCAGAGAGCTGAAGGGTTTTTTTTGAGAGGGTTTTCTCCTGCTGGATAGCAGAGAGTAGCCCAGGTTTGCTGTTAAGAGTTTAATAGGCTCGTTAAGTGCTAGGTAACCATCCCAGGGGTCCCTGGAGACGGGGGGAGAAAACTGGCCAGTCCAGTCCTCTGAGAATTAGTAGGGGGTCTTTCTCCCTCTGCTGGTAGGATTAAAACCCTGCTAAAAATTTTCCAAGTGATTTAATTATCAGTTAGGTAGTCTAGTAGGCTGAGTACAGTAAAGCAGAAAAATAAGTACCGGTGGAGCAACTGCTAAGCTAGAGCTGGCTAAACTGAAAGCATTAAAAAAAGAAAAAGAACATCAAAGGCTGATGGAGAGAGAGGAAGCAGCCCAAAAGAGAGAGGAAGCCACCCATAAAAGGGCTATGGAAGCCCAGATTGAGAGACAGAAGCATGAACTGGCTGTTTTGGAGCTGCAGAAACAATTTCCTCCAGCTGCTGACTCCACTTCCCCAAAAATCCACAAATGGGAGCGACTGTGCCCACAGTATGATGAGTCCAATGACATTGCCGAATATTTCATCACCTTTGAGAGACTGTGCACTCTACATAAAATCCCTAAAGATCAAAAGATGACGACATTGATAGCAAAATTGACTGGCTGAACTCTGGACATCTTCAATAAGATGCCTATTAAGAATGCTTCAAACTATGGTAAATTTAAGGATTTGGTTTTAAAACAATTTCAAGTTACACCTGACACAGAGTAAAATTTAGAGCCCTTAAGAGAGGGGCTGGACTAAGTCATCTGGCTTATGTAAACCAGATGAAGAATCTGTTAGATAAATGGGTCAAAGGAAGGGGTGTAACTACCTTTGAAGGAGTATGTGATTTAGTTCTACAGGAGCAGTTCCTGACTATGACCAGTGATAATGTAAAACAGTGGTTATGGGATAAGGAAATGGACTCAGCAGAAAGTCTTGCTTCTTATGCGGATCAATATGAGCAGTCCCAGATCGCCAGAGACGCGGGGAAAATTGGGACACAAGGGGGGGAGGTGGCAGAAAAGAAAAAACCTAATAGCAGTTGGAGTGGGTCCCAGAA
Source organism: Dermatemys mawii (assembly GCA_007922305.1). Taxonomy (NCBI): domain Eukaryota; kingdom Metazoa; phylum Chordata; order Testudines; family Dermatemydidae; genus Dermatemys; species Dermatemys mawii. The sequence continues at coordinate 80,924,137 of ML677334.1, read as the reverse complement.
GGGGCAACCCGGGACCACATCCTATCAGAGGGGGCAGCCCCAGACCCCACTTACCTCCAAGGAAAACCCCAAACACCTCATCATTCCACACCACCAGTCCACAGCAACCAACCTCGCACCACTGACCAGTCAGCTGGGCGATGTTTTAAATGTCATGAGCTGAGGCATATTAAGGTTAACTGCCCCAAGAAAAACAACCAAACGCTGTGCATTACCCCGAAGTCACCCCCAAGGTCCTCAGGCCCAGATACCTCCCAGATACCCTCAGAGCGAAGGAAAACTGTAAAAGTGGGCAGAAAGAAGGCTACAGCGTGGAGGGACACTGGAGCTCAGATGTCACTTATCCACCAATCCTTAGTGGATCCCAAGTTAATCAACCCAAAGGTTAAAATAACAATTCAACCCTTCAAGTCAAAAATCTCTCGACTTACCTACAGCCAATTTACCTGTCCAGTACAAGGGCTGGTCAGGAATGTGGACTTTTGCAGTCTACGATGATTATCCCATTCCCATGCTGCTGGGGGATGATCTAGCCAGTCATGTGAAGCTAGCCAAGAGGGTGGGAATGGTCACCTGCAGCCAGGCTAAGCAAGCTTGCACACCTATCTCTGTTCATGAGCCTTCCACCAGAGGCCCAACTGGGTTACCAGAGATCCTGATGACGATGGAGGAGCCGTATTCCCTACCAACGACTAAAACAGCCATGGAGGATCCAGTCCCAGAGACCCAGCCCAAGCCAGTCTCCAGACCGGAACTGGTGAAGCAACCAACACCTGAACCATTGCCAGCACTGAGCCCAGCGCTTGCAACCCCATCTACCACTCCAACACCAGAGGGCAACCTCGAGCCAGCACCGACAGCAGCAGCTACACTAACCCAAGAGGCTCAGCCGGAGCCTGAAATGCAACCAGGTGCACCAGTGGAGAGCAGTCCACCGCCAATAAAAACAACCCCATCACTTCCCGAGGAACCCAACCCAAGTCCACAACCCAGTGAGGAACTGATATCTCCAGCAACAAGGTTGTTTGTAACTCTTTATTGATTATTGTAGATGCTGTTCTATTGATGGTTATAAGGAATTTATTCCTTTCTTTTTTTCTTTTATTAAAATCTTTCTTTTAGAATCTGACTGCTTGTTTTCCATTGTGTAAGATCCTGGTTTTGAATCGGGCACGTCTCGCAGGAGCAGGCGAGGTTTGTTTTTTTTTCTCTCAAGCTTCCCAGGGAAGGAAAAAGTTTGGGGGTTTAGTGGAAAGGGAAAGAAGGGTTCCAAACTACCCTAGCCTTAGTTTGGTGGGGGCAGCTACTAAATTCAGACAGAGAAAAAGTTGTGTTCTGGGGAAAAACATTTTAACCCAAGCTGGTAAAATAAGCTTTGGGGGTGTTATTTCTTTTTCATGCAGGTCTCCACATCTGTACCCTAAAGTTCAGAGTGGGGAGGCAATCCTGACAGTCAGAAATTAGAGGCATGTTCTGAACAAGGCAGGGATTATGTAATTGAAGACTGTGTCATAGTGAGTATGCACCAGGGAACAAATCAACATTGTACAAGTAACCTTAATTCTGGTATTTCCTAACTTTTGAGGGATTGTGAGATAGAGTGCACTCAATTTTTATGAGCACCTCCTGTTGGCTGAGTGTGGCAATGCAATTTTCTTTTCCACCTGGCACCTTCTGTAGGTTGTTGACCTCATCTGGCTGATCTTCAGTGGCTCTGTCCCCAGATGAGAAACTCAGTCAACAAAGGATGAACCCCTTCCACTGTAACAAACAAACAAATGTGTCCTTGCCAGTGGGCTCAGTTCCTAGCCCCTTCTGTGCCAGCTTTAAGTCCATCCTGCCTTGTTATAAAGCAGTGCCCCCAGAGTTTTCTCCCTTGGGACTTTGTCTTCACTTGTTCTCACTGCTCCAGTTCTCCAGCCAGGTCACCCCTTAATTTCAGTCCCTTTCCAGAGTAGCATAGTTCAACAGATGGTTGGCCCTTTCCACGGTCTTCAGTCCCATCTCTGGGCCTGTTTAAACTTCAGCCCCTTTCGCAGGCTTTTAGGAAAGAGTCTTATCTCCTTCTCGGGCTTAGGCCACTTCCCCAATGGCCAGTATGGGGACCAATGCTCAACCATTACTCCCGGTCTCAACCCGACTCTGTAAAAAGCAGACACATGCTGCTTCTCTTAATAGTTGCTGCTGCTATTCCATGGTCTGTTTCCCATTTAGTTCCATCTCCCTCACTTATTACCAGTCCTTGGGTTTTCTCCATCTGCTCCCAAGCCTTCTGACTTGAAGAGTTTCTCTGACGTATCCCTGTTTTAGCAGGGTTTCTTCCAGACCTCCTTGCCCAGATAGTTTCCCAATATTCTAGCCCTTCTGTACTCTTCTGGGTCCCAGCCAGAAACTGACCTTCTCAACCCCTGTGTTACCCAGGGTTTTCAGAACTGACAACAGTGGTAACTTCACAATTTCACTCTCAGGAATATATTAATGGGAACACAGCAATTCCATCTGATAAAAGATTAATGCAAATAAGCATGCTCTATCTAAAACTGCAGTTTATTAGATGTAAGCACATACAGACATAAGCAACAGGGTTAGAACATCCCACATATTTACCTAAAATCTGGAACAGTATTGAGTAATTAACAGTGGGTACGCAGTGGCCAGTTGCTCACTTGCCGGGGAGGAAAGATGTCAGAAAAATGTCTCTCAAGATGGCTTCAGAGGACTGCTCAAAAATAAACTGTATTAGCTAATCTTTTATAACTAACTTCTATAAAACACATAAGTTATAATGACCCCTACAAATCATCACTTCTCCTAACTTTCAATTAACTACTTATCAACAAACTTTTTAACACTCTTCATTATAATACTTCTATATCAAAAATGCTCAAATTCAAGTTTCTTATCTACCAAGGTTTTCAGTTTCAGTTGTTGACATTTCTTTCCCCTCCTCACGTTCTGATTAGCAGAAAGTGCCAGCTAGTTTTGACCTTGCCTCTAAAATCTTGCTTTCAAATTAACCCTCTACTATGTGGTGTTCTTTTTTATTAATTCATGGTGGCTGAATGCATACAATATGGTTGCAATTAGCTTGCTCATGTTTTGGTGTACACACACCCCTCAAATCCAGGGTGACACCTGCAGTTCCTTTTAATTGAGCCTATCCCAGCAGCTCTGGTTGCTTCCCTGAAGCCTTTCTAGGAAGACCTGGAGGAGCCACCCTCACAGCTCCTGTTCTGGGGCAGGTGTGGTAGGCCTGCAAAGCATCCAGCATGGAGCTTCAGAGGGCCTGGTATGCTTGTCACAATTTGACTTTGAAACGTTAACATTCTTTTCACATTGATTTTTGGATGTAGGTGCACTGTTATTCGGCATAATACTTAGGGCCCTATCTCGTAGCCCTTACTCACACAAGAAGCCATACTGGAGCCAATGCAACTGCTTCATTTAGTAAGGGCAGAGGGGTCACGTTTAAAGTAAGCATTTCTCAGACCTAAATAATTTTGAAACACCCAAATTGCTTAGTTTCCACTAAAGACATTCTCCAAGAATTCATTAAAAAACAAAATAAAAACCAAAATACTATTGAGGTTACACCTTGGCAATACAGTATCTAAAAGAGGGGTGGGCAAACTACGGCCCGCGGGCCGAATCCGGCCCGCTGGACCATCCCATCGGGCCCCCCTGCCAGTGAGGCTGCCCCCGGCCCTCCCCCGTAGCAGCACCACGTAGCTCTGCGGCCGGGGCTGCGCGCCCCACTGAGCCGCGCCATGTGGGCAGCACTCCGGGGGCTGGGGCTGTGTCCTCAGCCCATCTGGGGAGCCGCGCCGCCTGGGCGGCAAGCTGAGCCCTGCCCCGGAGCCGCGCCGCGTGGGCGGCATGCTGAGCCCCTCTCCCGGAGCAGCGCCGCGGGGGCGGCACTCCGGCGGCCGGCCGGGGCTGCTCCCTCAGCCCCTCCCCCGGAGCCACGCCGCGGGGGCGGTGCTCCAGGGGTCTGGGGCTGCGCGCTGAGCCCCTCTCCCGGAGCTGCGCCACATGGGCGGCACTCCGGGACCAGGGATGAGCGCTCAGCCCCTCGCACGGAGCCACGCCACTGGGGCAGCACTCCGGGAGGCCGGGGCTGTGCGCTCCCTGGAGCCGCGCCGCGCAGGTGGCAGTCCGGGGGGCCGGGGCTGTGCGCTCCCCCTCTTCCCCCAGAGCCGGGCCAGCACTCATGGTGAGGGGGATTGGGGGGATCCAGGGTGGTGGTTGGGGGGATAGTCTGGAGGGGGCAGCCAGAGAGCAGGGTGGGTTGAATAGGGGGTGGGGTTCTGGGGTGGTGGTTAGGGGATGGGAGGGTGTATAGGGGTCGGAGCAGTCAGAGACAGGGAGCAGGGGAATTGGGTGGGGTCTTGGGGGTGGTTAGGGGTCTCTGGAAGGGACAGTCAGGGGATGGGAGGGGATTGGATGGGGATTCTGAGGGGTTAGTCAGGGGTCGGGAAGTGGATGGGGGCTGGCTTGGGGCCAGAAATGGGAGGGGGCCGGATTGGGGGCGGGGCCTTCCCTTACTCAACCCTCCATATAATTTTGTAGACCCAATGTGGCCCTTGGGCCAAAAAGTTTGCCCACCCCTGATCTAAAAGATATTTTATTACAAAAATCATCTTAACATTCTATAACAAGAGGGTACAATAATTCCCTCCATTACAGGATTTAGTGGGTAAAATGCTATGTCCTGTGTTATGCAGAAGGTCAGATTAAATTGTCACAGTGTGATTTTCTGACCTTAGAATCGCTGAATCTGTAAATTATTGTATTTTTTAAAAATGAAAAAGAAAACAAGTTCCTCTGGGCTCCAGGATAACAACTTGTTTTCCAAGTTTTTGCCCCCATATGAGATGGCTTACATCATTTGTACACATATATACCAGTGGTGACTAGAATAGTGAATATAATAGTTAAATATTTTTTAATACTGATGGAGTGGTGATTGTATTTTTTGTACGCATCATGTTGCAAAAAACAAAAATGACATAGCCTCAATGAAAAGATGCCAATCTGAAATATAATAGCTGATTCTTATTAAATTATAGCACTATATCCTATTCTTTTCAGTACTAAACAAATATTTACTTCACTGGTTTTAGCTTTTCTGAAAATCAAGCCTCAGTGGGATACATTTATAAATAATCTATGTTATATGTTTGCTCTTGGATGCCTTTGTGACTTTTTAAAATTTTATCTGCCTCTCTGCAGAGATCATTAAAATTTGATTTTGGTTGGCAAGGTTGCTATTATATATTATCACTCTCACTTTGGGGGATTAAATTATTTTGCTATTGTAGACCACATTGGGTCAAAACCTGGCAATAATTTGTCAGCCAGGATCCCAGATGAAACTGTTTTATTCCAAAGAAAAGTTTTGTTTAAAAAAAATATCAGTAGCGCAAAAAAGGAGACTACCTGTGTGTGGGGAGGAGGGGGAGAAGGGGCGGAATTTATATCCAGCAAAATGGCAGAATATGTGATGTGGACATATTTCCATTAACGATTAACTCTTTCCTGGCCTAAATCTCTAGCCTTACATCAGCTGACATCATATGGGAGTTTTGCTAAGTACCAACTGAGTTACTTTACCTCTCTGTGGCTCAGATTCTCCATCTATAAACAAAGGATCATGATAGTCTCCTTTCTAAAGTGCTTTGAGATCTACAGATGAAAGCACTATATAAAAGTTAAGTATTCATTATTATTATTATTATTATGCAGAAGGAGCAAGTATTAACTCTAATTCAGCTCTGGTGCAACCCAACTGAAATCAATGAAAGTTCACCCTCAAGGTCTGAATTTGGCTAGGTGAAAAGCGGTGAAAGGATCTATACTCTGGTACCAGCAGTTTGAGAAATACATTTTCTTAGTAGGAAATTTTACTGTATTTCTGTGCTCTGAAAAAGCTCATACTTAACAGATGAGACAAACCATCAACTAAATGGGGATGAGGATGAAAAAAAGGTGGTTTAGTTTGTCCCTTATGAACAAAACATCTTTGAAGAGCACTTTCTGAGAAAGCAGCTGGAAATCTTACATCTATTCAAGCTCTTTGTCCCACTTAGAAGCCAAGACAAGTATTCTCCTTCAGTTCATACACTGTGTTTTTTCGCAGCAGTGCTGCACTTAAATTCTGTATTTTCTAGAGCAGTCAGCATTGAGATTTGCCGACATGGCTGCCCACATATAATTACATGGATAGTGATTTTTAACATATTTCTTCTTGCTATTATTGATTGTCCTTCTCATCATGTTACATTGTGACATCACTGAAACCAACTTTGAGCAAATTGTTCAGAATGAACATCATTTTAACTGGCAGCAATGCTGGATTATTGTTTTTCCACCTTGTCAGTCTAGCACAAAAAAAGCACTGAGAATGCACAATTCACTTACAAACGATCTTCAAGTAAATGGAGAGGTATCGAAATCTAAAAGCCCAGTCATCCTTGAAATCGCCACAATTGATTTTATGTAGCTTTCTGTCAAAAGCTGCTTTTGTGTTCCCAAGACATGATCTGATACAATTGCTCTCTGAAGCCTTGTCCTTTAAATAACAATGCGTGATTAAATAGCTATTGCATAACATGATTGATATTACATTAGTTAAAATCAGTGTAAAATCTGGGATTAGAAGTGAACCAAAGAACAGAGACTTCAATGATGATTTTCCAACAAACTCAACTGATGCTGCCATATACAGGACCAAGGAGAAAGTAGTGTTTGGGTATACATTCGTCTTGTCTGTCTGATATCACAGGGTATAGGATTTTAATCTCTTGTGTGTTAAGAGAATACTGATGAAGAATGGAATAGAAGATTTTATTATAACATGTCATACTGTCACATATGAATATTAGAACTATTGGTGAAAAAATTCCACATTTCCTTTCACACTTTCTATTATCTATGTTTTAGGTAGTCATGTTAGTGTAACTGTTACAGAAGTCACAGTTTTTATTGATTGAGTTCATCCCCTGAATGGCGGAGGGAGCATAACTCTTCGAATTTAGTTTTCAAGTGAATATTGTCTTCATGAATTGAAAATGTTCTTTCTGTAAATACTTCTCAAATATTTATTTGTTTAAAACTCAGTCTTTTGGTGCCAATTTAACCCATTTGTGAAAGGAAAAGTGGACACAGATGAGGTGCAAGCACAAACAGTTTGTTTTCAAGTCAAAAGTATGTTTAGAGAGAAATGTTTATATTATTCCTCCCAGCTCTCCCAATCAATGACAGAGAACACATTAGGCCTTTAGAAGGAGTACAATAATTCATGCTTCTATATGACAATGGAGCACATTCTCTGCTGTTCTAAATTGATACCACATCACTGACTTCAATGGAGTTTCATTCATTGACACAGCCAGAAATTTTGATCCTGGAATTTTAACCATTAAGTGACTTTAACTGAGCTATATAGCCTGGACAGAATTTGATATTTTTAAAAAATGATTTTGACGTATACTATCAGTGATCAGACAGTGATCAGACAGCAAGTGTGAAAAATCGGAACGGGGTGAGGGGTAATAAGGGCCTATATAAGAAAAAGACCCAAAATCGAGATTGTCCGTATAAAATCGGGACACCTGGTCACCCTAATTTTCATTGATTTAAAAGTTCACAGCTGTGCAAAATTATGGGTTATAATCATTTTTTCATTTTTATCAATTTAAATGTTCACAGTTGTGGGAAATTATGTGGGAGGGGTGAGACAATAATTATTTAATGGCAGACAATGAGATGAAAAAAAATTAAAGCTTTATAGCCATTAAAACATATCACAGGTCAAAATATACAATGTAAATATTCTTAAATCAAACACTAATAGGTTCCCAGGCATCATTGTTTATTCTTTGACCATCTGTACATTTAGATTATTATTGATGGAATTAATTTTTCATCGGTTTGTATGTGTGTACAATGAAAACGTTTGCTGATATTTACTGATAAAAATTGAGTCTTTCCAAGCTTAGATATATATGTTGCTCATTGAGCTTCTTTTACCTAATAATAATTTTACAAACTCTCTAGGAAAAATAAAATAAACTCAGAAAGTTAGGTAATACCTACCTAGTGAGGGCTCACTGGTTAGGAGCCTAGGCACCTAGGACTTTGAAACCCAGAATCAGTTCCTTAGTCAGTCACAGACGTCTTGCATGGCCTTGAGCAAGTCAGTTACGGTACCTTTATGCTACACACTCCTTATGGGTATAAAACAGAAGTGTAGACAGTGAGGCACTACTCAGGTGATGATTAAAGACGTGCCTGAACCTTTATGGTATATATCCTACACATTTCTCTACGCTCCCAAACAGTACTATACCACTATTTTTAGTGTATTGTAGTGTCCCGCTGCCTCCTGCTGCTGAAGACTTTCCCTGCTGCAGGGGCGTTGTGAGTAGGGTGATCAGATAGAAAGTGTGAAAAATCGGAATGGGGGTCAGGGGTAATACACAGTCAGGGGACATGGAACATGGGGGCGGGGGTTGGATAGGGGGTATGGTCCCAGGGAGGTGGTTAGGGGAAGTGGTCTCTGGAGGGGGTGATCAGGAGACAAAGTGCAGGGGGGGTTGGATGGGTCAGGGATTCTGAGAGGGGTAGTCAGAGGGCAGGAAGTGGGAAGGGTTGGATAGAGGGCAGGGCCAGGGTGTTGGGGAGGCACAGCCTTCCCTACCCAGCCCTCCATACAACTTTGTGGCCCTTGGGCCAAAAAGTTTGCCCACCCCTGCTCTAGATGTCACAGACTAAGCATCTAAAATGGAGAAATCAACATTTATGGACACTTTTCAAATTGTGGCTCAGACAACTTGCTTTGGGTTACTCAATCACAAGTGTGATCACAATACATAATGGGTTGCATATCCACTGCTTCATCACCTACACTCCAATAAAGGCATAGCAGCAGGGAATGCTCCTTATCTGATGTGTCTGGTGGCTTCCTCTTCACCTGATGTTCTCTGATCCTAGTGGAAACACAAGTGAAAGTGAAGTCTGGGCATATATCTGAACACCACTTCATAACAAAGTAGCACTGTGACAACAAGAGAAATAGCAACAACAATTTCATAATAATAATACTTTTCACTTGGCATGGTGTCTGCTGCTGGATCTCACGAACAGGGTTAGCAGAGACTCCAGTTTGTGCTAAAAATGCGGTTAGTGCAGATATTGAAGCCACTGTATTGACATCAGTGGAGTTATCCCAGGGATGAGTTTTGTTCATTGTTTCTGCAACATTAATTGCCTCTCACTGAGGAGAAAAAGTCCATAACCATGCAATATATAAAGGCAGTGGAGGAATAACTGTGTGGTTATAAATACACACACACAGAGAACATACATATACACTCATGCACAGTCATACATACATAGTGTATTTATCTCAGATGTTGCTTAAGTAATACTATCCAAGACAATATTGGAATGTTTTTAATGTCATCACTGTAAGCCAAATGTTTTGGTGGGTAATTCTGTTGCTCATCGTGGCAGGCTTACCACCCTCCTCTTAGCCATTTAAATTTCTCCAGTCCAGCTCCACCAGGGTTGGCCACAAAAGTCAAAAATCTACAAATGTTTATTTTCTGATGCTCTGGGTGATTTTTTGAGCATTTTCTGAAGGGGGTTGCATAACAGTTTCCCAGAACTGCTCAGTATGAAGGCAAGGATCAGCAGTTTTCAATGTATTGTTGTAGGCAGTCTGCATTTTTTCAGTTTCCCTCCTGTCCATGGCAGTCATATACTCCTGGGGAAGAAATGCTCAGAACTGCACTATTTTGTACAGTACTCACAAATAGTCAACACGGTCTAGTTTTACTTTTTTGTGTGAAACCCTTTCTTACAGTAATTAATATCAGTGACCATCAGGCAGATCGGCTGAGACACATACCATCTGCTATGCTGTAATTGCAGGGCAAAGCAGACATACATCCCAAAAACCTCTCCTAGCTCACCCATAGGCAGCAAGACAGTCACCCTCCTCCCATCAAGTGCTGTTTCTGGTGCATAAAGCTGGTAGTTACGGCTGCTGTATGTATGCAGGGGACATTGTTGGGCCTCTCCTATGGACAAATTCCATATAATTCAGCAGGGATGAAACCAGTTAGGTTCTATACTAAACTTAATCATCCCAGAAATGACCTTAAAATGCCATAGAATTTAAGAGAGACTGAAATTCTTTCAATACTTTTTTGGGGGCAACTTCATAAAATTCTACAGCCAGGTTCAATGCTTCTATGACATTCTGTAGGAGAGCTCAGAAAGATTATCATTTTATATCAACTGCTGTAGGACATTTCTACAAAGACCAGGGATCCAAAATGTTTTTTTTCCCATTGAAGTCAAAGGGTATTGGCTCAGGCCCAAAATGTTTGTTTTCCAAAGCACATCACAAAAGATTGGACTTTAAAGCTTGGTCTTCATTTTTTAAATGATGTCTTCAACATTTTTGTTATTAAATGTTCATTATATAAAAATTCAATCATTTCCCACATCTTAAAATTAACACTGAGCTGCAATTGAGCCCTTGCTTTCAGTGGGAGTCTATACACTATACGGAATACTGACCGACACTGAGTGTAATGATATCACAGTGTGATAGTAGGTCAGACATGCAGCATAAGAACATGATAGAGAAAATTAAGAGACTTTATTATCCTGTCCTCACACTCTCCTTCCCGCTACCCCTGCAACCTATTTTCTCTGTTTAAATTCAGTGGACTTTGAACATGGAAACAGGACATTTTTGTGGGGTGAAATTCTGACCTCACTGAAGTCAGTAAGAGTTTTTAAGTTTAAGGGCTATTATTTAACCTATGTTATTTGTAGGAGAATGGGACTGAAAGAGTCTTTTTGACTTTGGTAGGAGGGAATGAAAGTGTAGATACAAATATTAACATTTTTGTACATTTTGTGGAATGTACTGGGAAATTTTACATGCTTATAAGAATGACAATTTTGAAAATAATAGTAAATTGAATGTCACAAACAAACAACATCATTCTGATTATGGTTTTGCTTCCTGTCTTGTCCTCCCTACCGCTTGCCCCTAAATTCCAGTATAATTTTAACAACAGTCTCACAGACTCCTGGGAACAAATTTTCATCTTGCCCTCAAGGAAATGTCCTAAGACCCTATGACTAGAAAAATGTCTCTGAATATTGAATAGAAAAAAATAAATTTTCTTATCAGTATTTTTGGAACATCATTCTACAGAATTTATAGTAAACTATATCCTTGCTATTCTAATAAATATTAATACTATGTAGTTCTTATATAGTGCTTAAAAATCTATAACATGATCAAAAATGTGAAAGGTTAGTATTTCCTACTCAAGTTATTCGATTTTTTCAGCCATTTCTGTAGAAACCTATTGCTTTCATCCCTATAAATTTGGTGGGACTTTTCATAATTAGGCTTCTCATTTTTGCTGATGCAAATAATGGCAGGTAGGACTATTAAGGCTCTGTTTACACATATTTAGTGAATAAGGTCGCTGGACTCAATGTAGCTTAGGTCTACATCAATCACTGGCACGTCGAGCTGGCCGTAGTGTAGACATAGCCCAAGACACAGAGGGATCAGATGGCTTAAATAGAATAGTGACTTTTTTCATGGTCACTTTGCAGCATAGAACTGCACTTTAAACTATGGAAGCAGATATGTGATGTAAAGGAATTGGGCGTGGTTAGCACTAGTCTTCAGTTTATCTGTTAACTATAATCCTTCTTGCTATTGTTGTTTGTTCCTTTTTTAAAATTGAAAATAGCACTATTTCATAAAATGATATGGTGTTTCCCTTTAAGAAATAAAATATATTAGTGGTATCTATAAAAGTTTTTTTCTAGACCTACAATTTAGCAGCAGAAATTAAAAAACTGAATTAGTGAATAAATCAAAGAAAATATTTATTTACAGACATGTAGAAATATGTTACAGCATTTTAAAGAAAACTGTCACAAACCATTACACAGGTGCAGATGGGCAAAATGTTGAACACTTTCAACTTTAGTTACCTTTCAATACTGTCTATTTAAAATACCACTGCCTAGTTGGAGCTATCTACGGAGTTGTATCATGATTATTTTTTCAGAACTAAGTAATATACTATGATTCTACACAAAAAAACCCCAAACAAACACAACAATGGTATTTAATACAGGAATTTACAAAGTAAATATCTTTTCCTCCGGGTCAAGCTGTAAAACTAATATTCAGCAAATCTTTTCCATTCATGCAACTATACAGGTTGAAATACCAATCTTAGACAAATTGGGGGTGGAAGCCTAGGTAGAAAATGATTTTAATATCCTAATCCGGGACAGTATATAAATAAGTTGATAACGCTGAATATTCACTAGCCAAACTGATTTTGACTCACAGCGTTATACAACAGAAATAGGTACTGCAACTTCACTCATCTCCAGTTACCATAAATGATCACTGGATGTTACTGTGTCTCTAGAGAACTACAGCTACACATGTCTCCCTTTATGGCTATAATATAATTTTAAATGTTTAAAAATGATGGTTTCTGGTACTCAGTTGATTCCTGGGGTAAAGCAATGCTTAGGCTGAATATTGTAGCTCTGATTCTAATTTACACTGAGGTCCCTGGGCAGCGGACAGTGTAAAGTTTCCATAAAATGTTTGTAAATTACATTTTCATGGCCAGAGTGGTGTAAAGGGGCATTAGTGTAAATAGGAACTAGGTCCTAAACACTTACTGGTTCCTCTGTGCTGCAAAGAATACATAACACAAAAAAGCTAGTAAACAGAGTATATGTGACAATGGCAAGCAACTGTATCCTGTATGTGTGACAAGCAATAAAACATCAAGTCCTATTTAAAATACCAACATCTCTTCAATGATTTGAATCTAATGTGCCATTAAGAAAGTTAGAAGAATGTATTAGACAGTATAGCAAACTGAAAGCTTTCAAATGTAAAAGTGTCAATAGATTCCCATCTTGTCGGTATGTCTATGCTACCCACCAGATCGGCAAGTAGTGACCGATCCAGCGGAGGTCAATATATCACGTCTAGACTAGACACTCCCCCAGGTGCTCTCCCATCGACTCCTGTATTCCACCGCTGTGAGAAGCACAGGTGGAATCAACTGGGAGCAGCAGCAGTTGACTCAACACAGTGAAGATGCCGTGGTGAGTAGATCTAAGTATGTCGACTTCAGCTACATTATTCACATAGCTGAAGTTGTGTAACTTAGATTGATCCCCTCACTTCTCCAGTGGAGACCAAGGCTTATATTTTTGTGCCAGAAAAAAAATGCTTTCAGGAATAACATCGCTGTGTGGAACAGTGTTAACTGTTGAGACGTTGAAATCATTCCTATAAACACCAAACACAGATGATGGCACATTAAGGAATAATGTAAAACCTGGTGTGGTACCTTACAGTTCATAGTACCCACTTAATCATCGCTTAGCTGGTGGTGTGCTGGTTCAGGGATTGTTCATTCAAACCATCTGTAATACAGAATTATGAAATTATTTTAACTACTAGCACAGTTCCCATAATTGATTTACTAAGAGGACATTCTCCATGATTTCAAAAAGTCATCAGCTCAAATCTTTTAAACTGTTATTCACTCCTTACTGAGGCAAACCTCTCACTGAATAGATACAATTTGGATTTGTTTATTTTTACTGTATCAAATAAGAACCATGGGAATGGTGAACATTGTTATTAATTTTTGCAGCTATAAAATGGGCATATGATGGAATATTTCTCTCCAGTTTTGACTAAGTTTAGAGAACAACAATAAACAGAACAATTGTATCCTTTAAAATACTTTCAGTGATTAGCAGACTATTGGTAATATTTGGGTTAATATTACTGATTGTAACATTTTGTTTGGGTTTGCTGTGATAACACAAAATGGGCCCTAGTCTGCATCCCTTATGTTGAGCAATAATTACTCATAATATTGTTCTCATTAAATAGGCAAAACTCTGCTTTCAGTTAAACTGGTATAACTCCACTGATTTCAATGGAATTATCCTGAATTTACACCAGTGTAATTGAGAGCCAAAATGTCGTGTTTTCTCTGTTCTCCTATTGACTTAAGGTCCTCACAGTCAAGGGGAGCCCGGTGCACACTCTCCCTCACATATATTTAAAGGGTATCTCTCCTTTTTTATAACTGGCCCATACCTGAAGCCAGTCTGGATACAGTCTTTGGGTTTTCTCCCATTTTCTTCATTGTGAGGTCACCATCAATTACTTTCCACCTCTCTGTCACATGCAGCCAGTATCAGGTCTAGTCCAAAGCTCATTGAACTATAATGAGAGTCTTTCCATTGACTTCAGTATGCTTTGGATCAGGTCTTGTGGAGAATGGATGAAAGTACAGGACATAAATTCATCTCTAGAAATGCTGTCAGTTTTGTTCAATGAAACATCAAGTACTGTAGGACAAACATGGTAGTGCAAATCATATCTCTGTAGTTTAGTATCTTGAAATATACTGCATCAGAGCTCCACTTACTTGGATGAGAGCTCTCTCCTGGCAATATGTTCCAAATGTGGCTACTTCTAAGCAATCCAGCCAGTAAGACTTTCCTTTTTAACTCTAGATGTGCCTTATGACTCAGCTACAAGACCTGTCCCTCTCTTGCATAAAATGTTTTCTATCCTAGTGTATCTCATATAAAGATATGAATACCTCTTCTCTGTTATGAGTACCATCTGAACTGAATTGGTTCTCTGGAACCGGGAACAGTCCTATCATGAACATTGAGATACACTAAGAACAAGTTGGCACTTTCTTTTGAGAAGAAGCAGTCACACCAGTGGCTAATGTAACTTAAGTGTATTAAAACACAGTTGAGTATCACATAAGAGAAATAATGAATCAATTTTGTTTGAAAAGAAACATGATTTATTAAGAAATTATATACTGAATTCCCCTACAGCCTCTGTGAGAATGGATTATTCCAACTTCAAGCATGTGGAGAATGCTTGAGAGATTGCGGAATGGAGCGATCCTATTGACTGAAAGTGAAACAAAACAACTGATAGCCTAATGCAAGGTTTCAAATATTGGCAATATATAAAACATTCACCTGTCTGGAATTCAGTCTGGATAGGACATTCACTGGCATGTAAACTTTTTCATAAGGTAACAACAAACTGCTTTGAGATAGTAACAGATACAGATGAAATAACTGTGCTAATCTATGGCATCACAGAGAGTGCTTGTTTGAAAAAAGGGATTAACAAGTGTGTCTAATTTACAGTTTATCAATTGATCTGATATTTGACATATTTCCATTTTTAGCAATTACAGTGAAATAGTGCATGAACAGAGCAGAATCATTACTTTGCCTTTCAATATTATCCCTACTAGTAAACATAATTATTTTAAACTATGAATATAATGAAAAATGAAAAGTACCATACAACATGACTGATCATAAGTCTTTGATCATAACATGACTGTGTTTGAATTAAGCTATAAACAGAGAAATGCAATATCAATTGACTTTAAATATGATAAACAGTAAAACATGCTAATCATAAAAATAGCTTTTACAAATATACATTTGTATACAGTGTCTCTCACGCCTGTTAAATATGTCCTTCATATTATTATCATACAGTACCTTGGCCTTTAAGACATCAAAATTAAAAACAAATAATACCAATAATTAGCCAGAGAAAAACACATTTACAATCTAAACCATAAAAATCTGACAGTTGTACAGCTTAGAACATATAAGAAATGAAATTTCTAAGGTTTGAACAATAATGTCAATTTTAATAAGTAAAGTGAGTTTTCATTCAAATCGAATCAAAGGTGTTGCTAGCCAGTAAGAAACCGCAGTTCACATTTCAGTGGGGGAGTGGAAAGGGGAAGTCACAGTTTCTCTTCTCAGCCTCCAAGGGTCTCACACATGACACCTCATCACTTGATTTGTAGAAACTGAAAAATGAAACGTTTGCTTTAGTATGAAAACATGGGCTTTGTTTCACAGCACATGGAAAAGACATCAGGATAAACAGTAGGGGAAAGGGTATAGGACAGCTTTATTTGCATTACATGATCAAATCACTCAGTGCAAGCGTCTGACATTGATACTTAGTTGATTAAGTTTTTAGGCTAAAAGGAATGTCATGTAACTGCCACAACGGACAGTCTGTACCATAAATACCCCTAAATTAGCATGCACTACCTAGAATTAACTACACTGATTCAAGTCACAACCCAGCTCCTTGGTGAAGTACACCTCTCTTCAGTAGTTTATATTTGTAATAACAGGGAAAGGAAGACTGTATCTCAGCTACTTCGTGAGGTAATGTAGAATGCATTGACTTGCATAATTACATTTATTCTAAATACACTGTGTATGGCTCTCTATGTTTTCAGTTTCATACCACTATTCTCCTACCTTTTTCAATGCCATTTATGTTGATCATGTGCTTTAACACTGGAGGGTCGGGGGCGGAGGGGAGTTCCTGTTATTTGATTCATGAGTCCTTTCCTAGTTGCTTTCTAATAGTTTTATTATTATTATTGTGTGCATTCATTAGGTCTGTCTTGTTTATTAAGGATTAGATCTTATTTGTTTTAATGAAATACCATCACTTTTTGGCTTCTATTGTGGCTTTTTCAGCATCACTGTTTTAGAGTGGGAATGTAGTGGAACTTTGTAAGGGCATTACGCCTGCAGATACCTGCCTCTGCAGACACTAGAGTCCTGGTATAAATACCTACTGAAGGTCACGGGAAACTTTTCATTGACTTGAAATGGGCATTGGATCAGGCCCTATGGGAGCACTGAGCCATTAAACAGCTGCAACACCCATTAAAAGTGCTCCCATCTACAAGGGTTGGAAGATAGAAGTCTCCCCAACTGTGCAGAAAATTTTGATAACAACCAAGAATTTTTTATTTTTGTTGACATTTTCAGCAGAGATTTTTGAGTATTCATTGAAAAACTAAAAATCAGAAAACCATTTCTTAAAGTTTTTGACAAATAAAACTGAAACCTTTTGACCAAAACCTGAAAAATGTCACACAAAAACTGAATATTTTTCAGCCAACTCTATTTTACAGCAGAAAAGTTTCAGGTCTGGGGGGTTTCTAGTGAAAAATCAACAATTTTAAAGAAAAGGAGGTGCTTCCTGCAAACATTTATGTTGCATTGAAAAAAAAAACCAATTTTCTGTTGAAAAGACCAGATGGAATTTTTTTTGACTAGTCCCACTTCCAACAGCACTGGCCCAAGTCTTTTTAGAGCTGTGTAGCATTCCGGAGACACACATTTCCACTGCCCCCTTACTCTCAAGGAGAACCAGCATTCTGGCTGCATGCAGCACAGATAGACAGGGTTGTGGTGGAAGGACCCCATGCCCTCCTATCCTTGTACAAGAGCACCTATCATCTCCTTCTCTGTTTTAAGTTATAATGATATTTTAAAATATTATCCTCCACACACACAGAGAAGTTTTTCATATCTCCCTATTTTTAGCACTGTATCCCTAGACAGATTTAACTACATGAAAAGGATTTTCAATTCTCCCCTTAAGTCAGAGAGAGGCCTAATGGTTGTTAAGTAGCTATTCATTTTGTGAGAGGAAAAAAAGCCTGCAGCTCCACTGTGCACCCCATTAGCTCCAGAGACAGTTCTCCTTTTCTAGCCTTTTCTTCACCTTTGTGTTGCTGCTACATTATATATGCAAAAGACAATAATTATCCAAGGAAGAAGAGAGACAGATTTTCAAATTATTTATTGAAGCTTTTTCCTTGCCATAAACCTTCCAGGCATTTACCTGTCACTAGTAATAAAAGCTTCATTAGATTACTATTATGAAGCAGTGCTGCTAATCATCTGGATCCAAATTGTGAATGTTGCTTTGCTGCCATTTAGAAACAATGGTAAAAATTTACCAGTTCCACAAGCAAAAATTCTTGTGTTTTCTTTCAGAACATGGGATTGTTATTTGTTTCTTGTTCTTAAAGGCTGGGAAGAAAGGTTAAAATATTAGATATTCAAGCTTCTACTTTCTGCAGAATGACAATCACCCAGGGCTATGATTAATCTAGTGTAATGTAATACTCATTTTATTCTACTATTTTCTGCTGAATAGTGTGTAATTTATCTACTGGATTTATGGTAGCTCTGATGATATTAAAACACTCATGATGATTAATGTTTTTTTTTAAATCTTTTCATTTCCTTCCAGTTACGTATTAAAAAAACACTCTGACACAATAGAGAGGAAAATGAATTACATTCAAGCAGCAATATGGCTTTCATTTGGTGTGGCTATAAGGGAACATATCAACCCAAAAAGCAATGTTCAAACACACTGTGTTAAAAATTGGATAACCCAATTGAACATATAGCAGCTGAAGTCATAAATAATATCAGACAAACAGTAAATACTGTTCTAGTTTTGATAACATCCCTTGGGAAAGTGAAAAGTTGTTATGGACTATTTATTCGTTTTCCACCTGAAATCATTTGCCTTTGCTATTCTTTTTCTATATTGTTGACTTTTTGAGCATTGGATACTGGAGGAACTCTGGTCAGTCATGTACTATATCTTAGTTTTCCAAAACTATTGTTGCTCCTACAGTTGCACTATGGCCCTCTGACTTTTGCACATGATCTATCCCAAACCATATCAGATTAATTTACACTTTACAATGCTATAATATCATGTACAGATTTGCAAGACCTAAATTAAATGTTAAAGCAAAAATGCATGTCAGAGCGTATCTGCATGACAGGATTTACTGGCTCCAAAGTTTCCCAAACTATACTCAGCTAAAAACTATAGAATCAATCACGTTGGGGAGTTGAGACTCCATGAGATTCACTCTGATTCTTCTGTGGGAATAGCATTTAGTGGGTTTGCCCCTTTGCTTCCCAAAAATATACAGATTCCACTCCCTAAATCCATGGATCTCTGTGTATCTGGTCAGAAGCCAGACCCATTTGTGTGGCACTTTTTTGCCTTCACACTGTCACTTGTCCTCCTGCTCCTGGTTCTCTGCTACCCTTGAACATCAAACCTGTCTTCCTGCAGTTAGCACTACTGTATTATCCGAGAGGCTGTTTTGGAAGCAGGCAGCATTAAAATATGATTTATAGTAGCATTGATTTCAGAGCCTGTCCAAGAACTGCACTGAATCGATGAATCTGGGATGTCCTGTTGTTCTTGTTCCCTCTGATAGCCCCCCAGGTAGCATGTTCTTGGGTATGTGTCCATCTTCCAATTACTCAGATGGCCCAGACTGCGCAGTCGTCTTTGCTTGAACAGGGCTGTCATAGGTGGTAAATTTGCTCTTTGAAGAACCTAAACAGCTGAACCATTGGACTACGTCTAGATAGTTTGCTTTTAAGGTGATTGAAGGATCGTGTGGAACCCCCTGTCCTAATACAACCATCTTCTTGTTGCTGATGGTGAGAGCAAATGCCTGACAGGTACTTGAAAGGCAGACCACAAGTTCTTGTAGATCTTCATTGTGGGCTATGAGGGCAGCATAATCAGCAAATAGAAGTTCCCTGATTAGCACCTTTTTGAATTTGACTTAAGTCATGACACGTTGAAGAGTTTCCCATCTGATCTTGTACTGAGATACATTCCATCTTCCATGTCCTTAAATGCACAGTTCAAGAGTACGAAGAAAAAGATTCCAAAGAGTGTAGGGGCAAGAATACATGAAACAGGGTTTTCAGGATCAGGTCCTTAAACATGTCTCCATCGGTTTTAATTTTTCCTTTTCAAAATATTCAAAGCAATTACAACTTGTTTAGTAACAATAAAATGCCAGTTTGGGTTTTAAAGAGGAGAGAACAGCGAGCCATGTGGGGAGAGTGGGAGAGGAGTGAGCAGAGGGCAGGGCTTTGGGGGAGGGGTGGAGCAGGTGGCGGGGCCTCAGGGGAGGGACAGAGCAGTTATGTCCATTTTTTTAGAAATTGGAAAATCTGCAACCCTAGTAGCGGGATATCCTACAGTGTGCAGATGTTGGAAAATTTATTGTATGTTCTCCCCTAAATCACTGCCTGGGATAAATGTTTCTAACAAGCACAGAGCTCACCTGCTGAAATACTACGTCAATTTTTTGAGCATCATTGTGGTAATATATGTTTAGAAATACATAACATAGGCAGATAAATCGATATACGTGTGAGGTATTCAGGAGTAGTTTAAGACAAAAATGAGGTGCAAATCCTCAAATGTCAGGGCTTTCCAAGTATCCTTGCTTAATTCCTAATCTTGCTCTTTCTCTGTCATTTCCTTCTGACCTCATGACACTACCATTCTCAAAGCTGGACTCCTGGCTGTAATGGGTTTTGTGAGCTGGCAGCAGCCCTAGCAAATGCAATATCTCAGAGCAGGCAGGCCTGACCCCCTGCCCTTATGTTTCTGGTCCCATCTCCTGGGCATTAGACTAAATGACCTTTGTGGTCCCTTCAAACTCTATGATTCCTTACTCTACTTTCAGTTGCTACTGCTGCTGCCACTGGCTAAGTGTTGCCTGTGATGAACAGGACCCTCATCTGTTGCCTCCTTCCATTCCCTTCCCCTCCACCCCCAAGTCTCATCAATGGTATGTTTTTTGGGTTGTTCCTCTTCAGTCTGCAGTCAGAGGAAAATCAGCTGTGAGATGCAGCCCCTTCCGCCACTCTCTCCTGTTTTGTTCTCTAGCCTGTGGGGAAGGACCTCTGAGAATGTTGGGTCCACATCCTCAGACCCCATTGTTTCCCCCTCCAGTAAAACGTAGCCTATTTCTTTTTTATTTCTTAAATAAATGTTACTGATTATGAACTGTATTGTATTAACAGCCCCGTGATCTGAAGACCCAGGCCTATCTACAGAACACATACAGCATCAGTTTAACCCAGGGGTGGGCAAACTTTTTGGCCCAAGGGCCACATCGGGTTTGTGAAATTATATCGAGGGCTGAGTAGGCAAGGCCCCACCCCCAATCCAGCACCCTCCCACTTCCTGCCCCCTGACTGCCCCCTCCCACTTCCTGCCCCTTAGAATCCCTGACCCATCCAACCCCCCCCCACACACCTTGCCCCTTCCACAGACCCCTAACCACCCCCCAGGACCCCACCCACTACCCAGTTCCCCTGCTCCCTTTCCCTTGACTGCCCCAACCCCTATCCACCTTCCCACCCCCAAACCACCACCCCAGAACCCAACGAACCCACCCTGCTCCCTGACTGCCCCCTCCAAAGCCCCACCACCACCCTAGAATCCCCCATCCCTCTTACCATAGCTGCTCGGGTGGGGGGAAGGAGGGAAAGCATGCAGCTGGGGCTCCCAGACCTCTGCCCATGCAGGGTGGCTCTGGGAGAGGAGAGGAGTGCAAAGCCCCAGCCCCCTAGAGCGCTCCCTGCACCGCGTGGCTCCAGGGGAGGAGCGAGCACACAGCCCCGGCCCCCGGAACACTCCCTGCATGGCGCGGCTCTGGGGGAGGGGCCAGCGCACAGCCCCAGCTTCAGGAGCACTACCTGCGCGGTGCGGCTCTGGGGGCAGGGGAAAGCATGCAACCCTGGCCCCCAGAGCTGCCCGCACGGAACGGCTCCATGAGGGGAGGGAGAGGGGGGGTGGCCCGCCCCGCCCCACATTGGTGCCTGCGCTGCACGCCTCAGGGGGAGGGGCCAGGGTAGCCTCCCCAGCTGCAGGCCAGATGGGACGGCTTCGCAGGCCGGATGTGGCCCGCGGGCCATAGTTTGCCCACCCTTGGTTTAACCTTAATCTATCCATGAGTGGTCCAGAAACTCCTCTCCCCTCACCCCTAAAACAGAAAAAATCAGGGCATAAGCATTGTGCAATGAAGTGAGCTGCCACTCCATTTATTTGGAGGGTCTCACACTCTGGTGCAAGTCAGTAGGTAGACAAAATGGACAACCCTCCTCTCACCACCAGCACATTTGCCTCACAAACATTTTGTAGGTAGAGACCATGTGCCTTTTTTGCTAAAGTTACATTTAAAAATGCGAAAATGCCAGTTCCTAACAGAACAAACATCTCAAACATATCTCACTCTGTTAATGATTTTCAATCTATAATTTTCTTCAAAGTCAAAGTGGATTTGAAATTAGGCAAAACACATTTGGGCATTACTAATTATCACTGTATACGATTAAGGCTACATTTTAGTCATAGGTATTTTTAGTAAAACTCAGACAGGTCACAGCAGTAAACAAAAATTCACGGCCCATGACCTGTCCATGACTTTTACTATATACCCCTGACTAAAACTTGTCGGGGATGGAGGGTGGGCTGCCCAGGAGTGCTGCAGGTCCTGGGTGGGGGGCATCCCGGGTGCTGGGAAGGAGGAGCAGGGGGCAGCGTGCGGCACAGGACCCCCAGTGGTACTGAGGAGAGGGGGAAGTTGCCGGGGCTGGTACACTTTGTAACTCTTCACAGTCTGCTTTGGACTTAACTATCTTGAGTAATTTTGTATCATCTGAAAACTTAGCCACCTCACTGTTTACCCCTTTTTCCAGATCACTTATGAATATGTTGAATAGCATTGGTTCCAGTTCTGATCCTTTGGGGACACCTCTATTTATCACTCTCCATTCTAAAAAGCTGACCATTTATTCCTATCATTTGTTTCCTGATTTTTTAACGAGTTACTGATTCATGAGAGAACCTTCCCTTTTATCTCGTGATATCTTACTTTGCCTAAGAGCCTTTGGTGAGGAACCTTGTTAAAGGCTTTCTGAAAGTCCAGGTACACTATATCCACTAGATCACCCTTGCCCATGTTTGTTGATCCCCTCAGAGAATTCCAATAGATTGGTGAGGCATGATTTCTCTTCACAAAAGCTGTGTTGACTCTTCTCCACCAAATCATGTATCTGTCTCATAATTCTGTTCTTTACTATAGTTTCAACCAATTTGCTTGATACTGAAGTTAGGCTTACTGGCCAGGAATTGCCAGGAGCCTTTTTTAAAAATTGGCATTTTGTTAGCTATCCTCTTGGCATCTGGTTTAGCGATAGGTATATTATTTTCCATCCATCTGCACACAGAAATATTTTAGCAATGGATATCTTAATATCTTTGTTGAAAAGAGTCCTATGAAAACTTCCACCCTGATAAAACCCTAAGCAGTAGCTTGGTGATCTAAATCTCAGGTTTGAAATAGCGTATCCAGTTCCCTGGCATGACAGATTCAGACCCTGGCAGCTTAGTCCTTCATCTGTCCCAGCTATCTCCATGCAATTTGTTGCCTCTGGCTCTTTTGCATAATACCTTAATAACTGAGGCCTGGTCTGCTTTGTACAGATCCTGTGGTTCTTTATATTGATATAGGGGTTTGCCCCATTGTCTTTGGGCTCTAGTAAATATCTTTGACAATCTACATGAGTATTTAGGCCTGCACTTCATTTAGTTACAATGTCTAAACGGTTTCTATAGTTATTTTTGAGTCACCTCTTTTTTTATGTCTGAATGCACTAATTATGGGCCAGATCTTTGGCTAGTATAAATTGACATATCTCTATTGACTTCAGAGCATCTACACTAGCTGAGGATCTGCCCCACAGTTTAGAAAACATGGGTTCGTTTTACTACTTGTGTTATATCATATAATGTACATAAATTACTGCATTTTTCTGTTCTTTTTCAGAGTTGTTTTTTTCTTGAGAAGAGTGAAGTCAAGAAGCAGGAGACATAAAAGTTCATCAGCACAGATCAAAATCAGTGCAGTCTGGGTTCAGTTCTGAAATGTGCTAACTACGTGCCCTCAACTCCCACTGAAACAGGTTGAAGTGAACAATATTCTTCACATGCCAGAATCCAGCTCTCTGAAGCAGTAACTGCAAATATCCCTGTGTTTTTTGAACCCCAAAGATGAGCAAATATCATGCCAAATGCTGAGAGATGCGGCGACTTGCACTGAAAGCAATGGTAATCCCATTTCAACACCTCTCAGGAACTCGTCCATTCTAGTGGCATGAGATGTAAGTCAATCTTTCTATTGACATTCCAGCCAGCTCACTTTTAAGCATGAGCCCTGATAATGCTAATGGGGCAGATAAGAAATTTTTGGGATTCAGAGCGCTGTCAAAAAGTTGTAAAAGAAAATTTTAGCTGTTTTAACCTCTGCTTGATATGAGGAGTGGGGATTCCCCAGTGTGAACCAGTAATCCAGTTAGCATTAATGCTAAAGACCAGTGCCAAGGGAGCAGGACTGAATGGAGGGTTTAAACTTTAAAGAATTGCTGAAAATCCTACTCTAGACTAAACTTTTATTTTATTTTTTAATGTTTGACTAATGTATGGTTTAGGAAAATGAACGACTGAGAGAATGCCTTTTAGTTAAGGAAACATCTGTTAAACTTGCTCAGTTTTGTCCGAAACTGAGGAAGGAATTGAAGAGGGAAAAAATGTAGCCGATAGTAAACATTGTAGGTAATGTAAAGAGCAAGGCAAAACCAAATGGTAGGAGAAGAAAAGGGGCGTTAATGGGAACAGGTAGTTGAAAGAGTCTGGAATGATGTTACAGAGTGCACAACAGGCCCAGGGGAAAGGAGAAGGAATGAACAGGGAGGCAGAGGGATGGGACAGTAACAGTAATGAGTAATAGGAAAGTGTTGCAGGTGGTGGTGATATGGTCCTGAATGAAGGCAATAAAAAAAAAGAAAAGAAAAAAAGAAGGAGGTAGATTGTTTTGACACTTGCCTTGGGAAAGGGTGGGTTTGAGAGTGTGATCCTGGTGGACAGAGAAGAAAATAGAGGCCTGAAAGAGCAAGCAAGGCTTATCAGAACATTTGGAAATGAGAATAGAAGCAGGACATAATTTTAATAGTATGTTTTAAATAGCTTCTCTTAGGCTCTTTTCCCATTAATCCTTATTTTACCTGTACATGACAGTTCATAATAGCATCAATCAATTTTATTCTATGAAATTTTCAAGAGATTTTTCTTTTAAAAATAAATGACAAAAACTGAAATGTTGGATTAAGGATTCCATTGTGCTATGTAAATGTAGAACCACTGGGTGCACTCACTTAACTCTCTGTTCTCACCTTCTTCAGCTCTGCCCTCACAGTCTGTGTGCCTCCATTCCTCTCTCCTTATTGCAAATGCAGTCTTCATCTTCCTCTTCTACTCAGTTATCAGCTTTTGTATCTTGTTAATGA
The DNA here is from genome assembly GCA_007922305.1 of Dermatemys mawii. Taxonomy (NCBI): domain Eukaryota; kingdom Metazoa; phylum Chordata; order Testudines; family Dermatemydidae; genus Dermatemys; species Dermatemys mawii. The sequence continues at coordinate 80,898,967 of ML677334.1, read as the reverse complement.
TAATTTGATTAGCTTTGGCAGTGCGCTAGATATCCTTCAGAATTTAAAATAAAATTTGATCTTCGTAACAATTGCTACTGGAGTCAGTGTATATTGACCTTTGTCATGTGACATAGGAGTTGACTTTATTATCCTGAACCAGATCATTATCTACCCAAACATCCTTATAGTCTAAGAACTCAAACTTGCTTTCATTGAAGTTAATGGTTAAAAAATCCCATTGCATTCAATGGGAGCAGGGTTGGGTTTTAAGATGCATTTATACTGCCTTCAGTACTTGGAATAGTCTTCAATTTGTTGTCTGACAATACCTCTCTCCTTCAAACACACAGTCTTCCAGGAACTGATCCATCTTTCCCTCATAACTAATAATTTCTTTAGAGAACATTACTGGCCAGAACAAGGCATTCTATCTATGGAAGCAGAATGACTCAGCAGGGCACTAGGATCATACTTCCTTAGTAAGAGGAGGAACAGAATTTGGATTTTATATTTTATGTTCTTTGGAGTAGGGAGTATGTCTTACTCTGTTTGAAAAGTGCTGTGAAAATTTAATGTATGTAATGGTCAGTAATAATAACATATCTAGAGATTGCTGCTGTAGGTCAGGTTAAGATGGAATTTAATTGATGTTCAAAACCTTGTTATCTGGCAAGCTGAGCCAGTAATTTTGTTTCTAACAGGTTACTTGGTTTATATTTAAAGGAATTAGACTGCTACCATTTTAATAATAATTATTTCCCTTTTCTGAGGTCCATAAAATGTTGCACACTGATAAACTCAATCTGACTTTCACATTATAGTGTTAGCCAGTCATGAAAACATTTAAATAACATTCATATTTTCTCACTAAAGAAAACCTTTTGGTAAAAATGGGTCACTAACTGCAGTGCCTTCTGTTGGTGAGAGAGACAAGCTTTCAAGAAGTTGGTCCAATAAAAGATATTACCTCACCCACCTTGTCTCTTTTATATCCTGGGAGCAACATGTCTACAACTAGACTGCCTGCAATAGCTGACCTGTGTCATGAAACTATTGTGTGTCTGAATCAATCTGCCATAGTAACAGTTGTGGCTGTAATAGTAAGAGATGATTTTTTTAAAATCATGCTTTTGGTAGTTTAAAAAATGGGCAATTAAAAATAAATATTTTCATGTCTTAAAAGAGTGAATACCATGACAGGTTAGAAAACATTTGCTATTTTTCAAAAGCTAAAGGTAGAAATAGAGACCTGTCAAAAAGCCAAAACAAAACAAAAATTGACCCAAGAGTCTGAACAAACTGACTCAGTGATGACGAATCTGCTGGTGACTACCTGGCAAGCTAACAAACAGCACAAGAAGATAACTGAGCTATCCTTTTCAATCACAATCCACTGAAGAGCCAAAAAAGAGCTAGGCACAAGCTATTTAGACAACTCAGCACAGCATAGCAGTAGTCAGAAATGCTTTTACGTTTCAAATATATTGTCAAAATATCATCCATGCTAATGTTTCAAAAAAAACTTCAACAGATTTCACTGATTGAGTGCTGAGAATCTGACCCACACAACTTTAAAACAGGAATAAACTTCAGTGATGTCAAGAGAAGAATAAGTGAGTGGAGAATCAGGTTCTGAGAACTCAGACCAGCTCATACCTAATTATCTATATGTCTTTGGAGACCATGCTATAAGGTAAATGATCTTTGAAAATTCAGGAGGGCCAGGATTGTTGGGTACAGTATTTCTGAGAGAAGAATTTAAAAGTCAAGGACATTTTTTCCTGTCTTGTTGAAGGGTATACCTGTTAGTTCCACGGGTAAAATCTTACATTTTTTCCTCCACACCAGAAAGATTTATGTTTATGACATCTTGGGGTTTCCTCCTGACAAAGTTTGTAATTATCCAGCATATGCTACTTGCTCAAGTTGTGTTTTTTCATATGTGCACGCTAGAGGAAGTATACACATCCACCGTTTTGCTTGTACTAGTGGAGAATAAGAACTAAAAATAATATGCATCACATATGGAACAGCCGCACAGTTGGGAGTATAATCCAAAAGAACCCTGACTAGAACAGAGGGAATAACTGAGAGAAGTTGAACAGTTTTGTTTAGAAAAATTTGAAACACAACATTTTGACTTTTCAAAATCATTTTTAATTTCTGTTCCTGGCCAAAACTATTTGCTGAGTTTGGCCCAAATTTGTGGATAATTTTGGTCAACCCGAAAACGTTTCAGCTAATATATTATTCATCTGAAAAGTTTTGCCCATTTCTATTCCTGACTCCCAGCTCCTTGCTCAAATCACTAGATCTGAATAAAATAGCCACACTCATATACTCAACTTTTTTAGACTCTAGATGCCTGTAATTTAGCCATATAAGTTATGCATATTGTTTTAAAAATGTATGTAAAAGGGTTTTGTTGTTGAATACTAAATAGCAGAGCAGGTAAAGAGGGGTAAATATGTGAAAAATGATGGGCAAGTTCTTCTGTTTACTATTTTTTAAAATGTGCAATTTTAGGTATCCAGAAAAATAACTGAATTGCTAAAGGGTTTAATAGACATGAAGTGAGTCATGGAAATCTTGCTGTACAAATTCCTAAAGCTGTAGTGGATTTAGATGTTAAAAAAAATCACGTTACAATCAGTGGGAGTAACATGCTTAAAACCCTGCACTATGCTGAGTAACTGCCAGAAAAAGGCAGGATTGGCAAGGCCTTTCCAATGACTCATTTATACAGCAATGTGAACTATAAACAAATCTATGCTATATATTAAATATAAAATGCTGCATATATTAAATATGAAAAAAGGCATGTTAGAAAGTTTCTTGCTATTTCTGATTTCATGACATGCTTTTATTACTTTTTTCCATTTTTTCAGTCACAGGTTATTAGATTCACTGACGCTTTAGAAGGTACAACACATTAGTATCTGTCAGGTATGCTTTTGGTAATGATTTTCTTAGTTTGCTCAAGTATAAGTATCGTGCACTGATATTCATCAAGCGAACACAACCTTTTACCTATTCATTTATCTTAGGAATGAAGAACTCCACGTTTTCACTACTATTGAGAAAAAGCTCACTGAAGTCCAAAGTGTTCGGTACACCATGGAAATTGTCCAACTGTGCTTCTGTTGACATTAAAACATTCAGACACATCAAAACAAGATTTTGGGCCAGCATCATTTCAGCAGATACAATAGCTGAAGCTTCTACTTGATGGTATAATTTCTTCTCTGGAAACTAATGAAATGGAAAAATGTGCAATGTATATAACATATTGCAAGCTATTAAACTTGGCGAGCCAAATCAAGTTAACTCTACTGATTAGAGTGGAATCACTCTGGCTTATGTTGATGGAACTCAGAGCAGAATTTGGCTCATAATATTTAAAGCAAAAGTGGTATTGGAAATCCAACTTAGATGACTGGAATGTGAAATACACTAGATAAAATCCATCATGCTTTGCTTGAGATATGTAAATAAAGGACTTGGCTACAGTAGTACTTGCTTGTGTAAGATGTGTATGATTCAGTAGAATGATTCTTTTATTTCTTTTCAGTACAGTTTATTTTACTACCTCAACATAAAAACATAAAAAACAGCCATACTGGGTCAGACCAAAGGTTCATCTAGCCCAGTATCTTGTCTTCTGACTGTGGCCAATGCCAGGTGCCCCAGAAGGAATGAATAGAACAGTTAATCATCAAGTGATCCATCCCCTGTTGCCCATTCCCAGCTTCTGGCAAACAGAGGCTAGGGACACCATCTCTGCCCATAGCCATTGATGGACCTGTCCTCCATGAACTTATCTAATTCTTTTTGAACCCCATTACAGTGTTGGCCTTCACAACATCCTCTGGCAAGGAGTTCCACAGGTTGACTGTGTGTTGTGCGAAAAAATACTTCCTTTTGTTTGTTTTAAACCTGCTGTCTATTAATTTCATTTGGTGACCCCTAGTTCTTGTGTTATGAGATGGAGTAAATAACACTTCTTTATTTACTTTCTCCACATCAGTCATGATTTTATAGATCTCTATCAAATCCCTCTTAGTTGTCTCTTTTTCAAGTTGAAAAGTCTCAGTTTTATTAATCTCTCCTTATATGGAAAATATTCCATACCCCTAATCATTTTTGCTGCCTTCTTCTGAACCTTTTCCAATTCCAATATATCTTCTTTGAGATGGCGGGGGGGAACCACATTTGCACTCAATATTCAAGATGTGGGCGTACCATGGATTTATATAGAGGTAATATGATATTTTCTGTCTTATTATTTATCCCTTTCTTAATGATTTCCAACATTCTGCTCTCAGTTTTGACTCCTCTCTGAACATTGAGTATATGTTTTCACAGAACTATCCACAATGACTCCAAGATCTCTTTCTTGAGTGGTAACAGCTAATTTTGATCCCATTATTTTATATGTATAGTTGGGGTTACGTTTTTCAATGTGCATTACTTTTCATTTGTTGAATATTGTCATTCTTATAAAAAAAAGCAAGTAAATTTAAATCTTCTTGTTCCATGCAGACTTGCTATTTTACCGAAAAAGTAATTCCTTGCTACTTACTAACAGGGACAAAAATTATCACAATGGGCCTGATCCAAAGTTAACTGCAACCATTCTATATGCACTGTATCAGGTGCTATAGTACTAGGAAATGTTTGGAATATGTACTTTTTTGAAAGAGACTTTGTCTTTACAGATACTAATTTCTCAGAAAGTTGAAAGTCAGTGGTTGAAATATGGTCTTGTCTGTATAGTCCAAGGTATGTGGTGTGTTCTAGTGCGCTGTGATGAAGGTAGAGAAGATGCATTGATATTATCAAGTCAAATGGCAGTGATTTAATTTTTGCATGATAAAACTGAAAGCAGCAAGAAAACTAACCCTGAGCTCTGTATGTTTCAGTTATGGATGTCCTTTATGTCTGACATATGATTCTCCATTTAAAGACAGGAAAAGCATGAAAAATGAAAAGAAAATACAATAGGCTGGATACATACAATACAGAGATAATGTAGAGAAATGAAATATCTCTGTGAAGCAAAAGTAACGGAAACATAGTTAATAGATAGGGAATAAATTCTGATCTCATCTGCACCAGTGTACATGAGGAATAACTGGACTGCATCTATGCCGGGGTCAGCAACCTTCAGCAGGTGGCCCATTAGGGTAATCTGATTGTGGGCCGCGAGACATTTTGCTGACACTGATTATCCCAAGGCACGGTCCCCTGTAGCTCCCAGTGGTCGCGGTTCACCGTTCCTGGCCAATGTGAACTGCGGGAAGTGGCGCAGGCTGCAGGGACGTGCTGGTCGCTGCTTCCTGCAGCTCTCATTGGCAGGGAACGGTGAGCCATGCTGGCAGACAGTCAATGTAAACAAAATGTCTTGCAGCCTGCCAGGGGATTACCCTGATGGGCCGTGTGCCGAAAGTTGATGACCCCTGATCTATGCAGTTACATGGTGTAAAATCAGTGAGTCATTAGAATCTGGCCCAAAACATTTTCTCTATTTCTTATAGTTCAATAAAAACACTTCTCAATGACATCACACTAAAGGCCTGACTCATAACAGCATTACTCACATCTTATGCCAATATAACTCCATTTATGTTCATGGAGCCATACTAGTATGAAGCAATGGTAAGACAATTCTGGAAATTCTGAGGAGGTACTACGCTAGATACTGATCTCAGTTATATCAGTGTAAATCTGTAGTACATGAAATCAGTGGAGTTATTGGAGATTTACACTGGTATAATTGATATCATAATCTGGTCTAGTGACTGCATAACTACTGAACCATCATTGTATTATTAGTAACTATTGTTAGTTTATGATTATTTATTATGAATAGCATCAACTTGAATTCAAATCTTCTTGATTGCTTGGAAGTCATAACATTAGCACTTCACCTTTACAAATATTTTTGTATATGCTCTCAGTTATTCTGATATATGTGTTGCAGTAGAAAGGACACTTTCCCCATCTTGATTCTAAATCCCTATTTTTAGGAGATTATAAATTTCATAAAATGTGGCCTATCGGGTGAAATTGTTCATACTTGTTCCTAGCTGCAGGATAATTTTGTGTGTGTGGAAAATTTGGGAAAATCGTGTTTGTGTGAAACTTCTTTTATTATATTAAAAACTGTCTAGATTTTTTTTGCTTGACTATCTCATAAACAGCTTCATTTTAAAATTAGAAATTTTCTGTGCACCTAGTGTTTTTTGAGTTCTAGTGCCCTCAACAAGTTCTAAGGAACTTGGATAACAAATAACAACGGTAAAGTTTTCTTGTTTTGTAATAAGCATACCTGTCTTGTTTTCACAAAGTAGAACGTGTGTGTCAAGAAGTAAGTTCTTCTACTTCAGAAAAAAATAGCTTGTCTTGCAGAGGAATAGGACAAATCTTACTAAAAAACAGTTTATTCAGTCACCCTGCTGTTAAGGGGAACAATCATGGTCTTTCACTTGAGCAGCAGTCAATTGAAATGTGAGTCACTGTGAGTCTGGGAGCTAGAGGATGAGTGTGCAAATGAACAAGAAGCAACTTGAATTAGCAAGCCCTAGATAACTAAATTATACCAGGAAAAAGGGATAAAGAACAAACACATACACAAACACACTGAGGACCCACATTTGCAAGATGCAAATTGACTTCGCAGTCATTGAAGTATCATCGACTTAAGTGGGAGTTGAGAGGACGCTCAAGACTTCATAAGACTTGACTCTAATATTTATATATCTCATCTTCTATTAAATTTATGTCAATTTCTGAAGGCATCTTAACAAAATGAAATATATAATAGAATAGGTGAAATTTGCAACATACATAATGAACTGCCCATACCATGTCATAATAACTCTTGCCCAAGGAGCTGAGTATCTGAATGAGAACTGCTGAAAAAAGACACATAGCTCAATTAAACCAAAACAGCCACCCTAAGAAAACTAGCCATTGCTTAGGTATGCTCCCAAACAATCTTTCATAGTAATTCCTTCTCCCTCGCTACTTTCAAGTTGTGTGGCTCTTTCAATTCCACACATAGCTAAAGTCAGTAATGCTTTAAGTTACCACTGGACAGGGAACTAATGAAGAAGAAAAACAACATGCTGCCAATAGGAAGGCAAAGAGCACCAATAGAGGAATCTACTCTACCAATCACCTGAATCTTCAGCTCTAATAGTGAATTTAAGGGCACTCATTTATCATTGGTGGAGAAGCAGTAAATAAAGAAAACTAATAGCTTTCATAACTTGAAGTTGAACAGTTCTTGCAAACCAAGAGTGGTCTCTCTGACTGCAACACAGTCACCAGTTTTCTCCCATTCTCTCAGGAAGCTCTAAAAATACTTCCAAACACATAAAATGAACACAGTTGTGCACTGTTTATACAGTATGAATAGAAGATTAACTAAACCATGGAAGTAATGTGTCTAGTGGGCTTTTCATGGTCTCTCTGCCTCACAACCTAAATTACAGTATACCAAGCAATCTGCTTGCCTTGTGGAGCTGGCTGAATTGCTTAAATTTGTATATCACATATTGTAGATGGGAAATAAAGAGAGAGGTAAAGCCATCAAATGCAAAGGTATCCATAGGGAATTACAGTGTTTCCAGTGGGTAAAATATATACTACTACTCCTTAGAACTTCTATTGCAGGTTTACATCCATTGATCTCACAACACTTTACAAAAGAGAACAAGTATCATTATTCCCATATAACAGATGGGAAAACAGAGGCTCAGAGAGGGAAAGAGTCTTGCTCCAAATAATGCTATAATTAACAAGCAGGCATGAAAATACAAGGATTTCATAACCACAGCAAACATTGGCTCTGGGTTCCAAAATGCACAACACTCAGCCTTTGAGGCCATGTCTACATTAGGGAATCTGAATCTGAAACCTGGTTTAATCAATACAATAGTAAAAACACCAGAAACCAACACTCTTGTCTACACAATGGCTCCCACTGGTATTAAAACCAATTCCCTTGAACAGGTGTTAGCACTAGAGCTGGTCAGCAATTTTCTAATGAAACAGATTTTCATCAGAAAATTCAATTTAGTCAAAACCAAAATGTTTTCCAGAAATGTTTTGATTCTGATGAACTTTCGCCAAGCTTGCTTGGTGGGCTGCAGGGGTTTCCCAGGTCTGCAGCTCTGGGGCAGCCCTGCCATGCAGAGCTGGGAACCTGGAAACAGGGCTCTCAGGGCTTCTAGATTCCTCAATCTGCAGTGAGGGTCTTCCCAGGCTCCCAGGGACTCAGGGGCAGCTTGGGGAGTCCCTCGGAGGTGGAGGCAGCATCAAAGTGTTGTTATTAACATTTTTGTTAATCCTGATCCTAAAAAATTATTATTGGACTTCCATGGTTATTCATAATAACTGTATACACAGCCATGGCATGTTAATTTCTTACCAGCTCATTGCTGCAATCCTCATCAAAATCCTCCTCTATTCCATCAGTCATCTCTTCTCCATCCCCATCTGCATCTGGCCCTACTTCAATAGGCTCTTCTGTAGAGTTATCTGCATTCTCTGATATGCATTCCTCCTGGATCAACTCAGCATTATCTTCCATTTGCTTCTTTTGAGCTTCTGTAAGGAAAGCATACCCTGCAGAGATTCAGTAACCTTTTCTGTTGCTCGCAATGAACAGTGCTCTCAGGCACACTTCATGCCTCCATTCTCCGGATGGAGCTAGGTTCATGAAATCGGGTATGTTAATATCCACCAGGTAAATATTATCAAATTCCCTGACTCCTAAAGTTACCGAGTAAATAATCTGAACACCGGTGCACTCAGCCAATCAAAATGAAGCGACTGAGTACAGCTACTGGTGCAGAATTACACAGTTTTGCCTTAGTCATGCAATTTTCTGGACTCTGCTATGGTGTGAGAACCTAGATTGCATAATCATTGTGCAGTGATGTATCAGTGTAAATCCTTGTGCTCTCACTGGCTGACAGATGATTATGGCCAATAAGTGTGCAGGGATCTGCGTAGTCATTGTGTGATTATTTCTCTAAGTATACAGTTAATAAATCCCACTAGTCAAACTGGTCCCATTACTAAAAGCCTGAGTAGCAATTGCAGCACCTCCCTATTCTCTCTGTTTGCACCATGTGCTGGGACAACTGGATCCATTTATGGCCCCTACCCTTGGCTGAAACTCACTGCTGCTTTCCATTCCTGCCAAAGTAGGGTCAATATAAAGACTGTTTTCAAGGCACTCAGAGCTCATGGAAGCTCCCCAGCCTGGTCCACCCTGCTCAGCGCCAATGCGGAACTTAAATGATGTAGCTGTCCTCCATACCATGACAAATTTCATCAGGTGGCAGAAGTTCACAGCAAGGATGGGAGAGGATTGACAGATTGATTTATAGAGTAGTTGGAGGAGCAGCAGAGCAGAGGGGCTTGAAGGGACTACAGACTCACTCCTATTCACTTTAGGAGCTCACGATGGAAACCTTTATGCGCTCAAAATGACAGCAGGTTAGGGGACTATTTGCCTATAGCTGGGATAGCAATGTCATTTCAGTCTGATAGTGACAATACCTATCAGGAATGGAACTTACAAAACAAAAGAAACATTTATTTCTTTTCTAAACTGACTGTTTATATTACCAGCAAGCTCATTTCATATCTTGTTACACAGTGAAGGAATGTGAAATTGGCTGTGAAGTTATATATCTTTCAGCTTTATGAATATGGTTTCTACTTTAAATTATTACATGCTGTAGCTAGTACTCAAAACTCTTGACACTGTTATGTATCTCATAATCTTAAGCAAAGAGAGCACTAGTTTTTCCCTGTGTATATACACATTTGTTTTCATCTCTTCAGTCTTGTTAGCCTTTGACACACCCTCCCACTCAAATTGTGCTTGCTAAAGCTTTAGAATAAATAAGGCTTTACAGAAAGAATCTTGGACTCAAAAAATTAAGGACCATTGTAGGTATTCCTCTTTGAAATCAATGTAGATTGTTAGTGCAAAATTCAGCCCATGGAAATTATAAAATATTTAAAGTTTATCAGTATAACAGCTTCATAGTTATAACTAGTGATGTTAGCATAAGTATAACCCAATTTCTGCTATGGCATTTCTGCTATGGCATTTGATCCAATCATCTTTTGGTACAACACTTGTAAGTGCTAGCAACAAATGGTAACCACTTAAAACCTTTTACATTTGCTGTGGAGGAGAATGTCTTGAAAAGTTGGAAATGTCAGAAGACAAACTTTTTGCATAAGATATTAAACAGCATGAACAGGTAACATGAGCTCCTGCTCAGAATGAACAATGGGAAGACAAAAGCAGATAAGAAGCAGTGGAAATTTTAATCCTTTTTATATGCAACACTGCATTTTGTCTTGCTGCCTTTATGAAAGTCATATTGAACTTTTCCCCTGATTACTTAATTTAGTGTCTTAAAATTATAAAAAGCAAATATGAGGTGAGGGAAATATGATAAAAAGTGTATTCTTAAATCTAACAAGATCTATTGGATATATATGTAAAAGAAATACAAGAGATTATAAAATAAGGAGTATTTGTAAATCATACGCAACAGTATATATGCAATAAAAGAGACAGAAAAACCACACTTTGATCAAGACTTTCAAAAATGGGTGCTAAAGTTATGTTCCTGGTTTATTTTGATGAGAGGTGTTATGCGCTTAGCATGTCTGAAAATCAGGCCACTTAGGGACAGGATTTTCAGAGAGGCCTGAAGGTTTAAGGGCCCAACTCTTGTTATATCGGATACCTAAAACTTTTAGGATCCTTTGAAAATCCATACTTCAGAACCTAACTTTAGCCACTCACTGTTGAAAATCTTGGTCTTTGTATAAACAGAAAAAAATACTCTCCTGCTGCCATCTTACTGAATCAGAGCAGCAAGCCACTGCTCTGTTGTGGCTTTCTGCTCCTAATTTCCACCAACTAATTAGACACACTAAACTTCCTAAAAATCCAGTTTTCCTCTCTATAAACTCTGGCTATTGAGCTTTCAGAGCTATTTGCTCTACCAAATAGATCCAGCTTTATAAAAGCTTCCAACCAATTAGTATTAGTTATTAGGGACACAATTTGCAGCCATCCGCAGTATTAAAACACAGTATTTATCACTTGTAGAGTTTGAGTTTCCAACCTGAGCCCATAGCTGAGACTGACAAGCATGACACTGATTCTTGGTTGAAAGACCAATGTAAAAACACCTCCTTCTCTCTTACACTATTCATAATGTGAATCTAAAGAACGCATGCAAAAGGGAATGTAAACTGTGCACCACCATTAGGGGTATAAAACCACATGGCAATCTTTTACCCTCAATTTTTCTTTTCTGTTTTCATTCTACTAAAAATTTCAGGGTATTGGTAGCAATAAAGAAAAGCACACTAGCAAAATTTGCAAGGTGAGTTTATCTCCTGAGCTTTTACTGGTAGTCAGTAAATAAGTTCAGTAAAAACACTGAGTTCAGATTCTAACATGTATCATTCCCCAAAAGGAATAACTCTGAGTCCTTAGAATATCCTTCTGAGTGGCAATGTAAGTTCCATGAAAAAAAAAATTAAAATTAAAAAATTGCAACTGAATGTACACGTACTTGCTCTCTCTATTCTTTCTTGGAGGAGAGGAAGGTGACCATGTGGGAGGGATAGCTCAGTGGTTTGTACATTGGGCTGCTTAAACCCAGGGTTGTGAGCTCAATCCTTGAGGGAGCCATTTAGGGATCTGGGGAAAAAAAATCTGTTGGATGATTTAGTTGGGGATTGGTCCTGCTTTGAGCAGGGGGTTGGACTAGATGATCTCCTGAGGTCCCTTCCAACCCTGATATTCTATGATTCTAACATGGATTCACCTATGGCAAGTAATGCCTGACCAACCTGATTGCCTTCTATGATGAGATAACTGGCTTGTGGATATGGGGAAGACAGTGGACATGATATATCTGGACATTAGCAATGATTTTGGTATGGTTTCCCACAGTTTGCCAGCAAGTTAAAAAAGTATGGATTGGATGAATGGACTATACAGTGGACAGAAAGCTGGTTAGATTGTCGGGCTCAGTGCATAGTGATCAACAGCTTGATGTCTAGTTGGCAGCCAGTATAAAGCAGGAGTTCCAAAGAGAATGGAGCTCGGCTGCTCTCAGTGGTGGCAGATGACAGAATAAGGAGCAATGGTCTCAAGTTGCAGTGGGGGAGGTCTAGGCTGGATATTAGGAAACATTATTTCACTAGGAGGATGGTAAAGCACTGGGGTTTCCTAGGGAGGTGGTGGAATCTCCATCCTTAGAGGGTTTTGAGGCCTGGCTTGACAAAACCCTGGCTGGGCTTTGAGCAGGGGGTTGGACTAGATGACCTCCTAAGGTCTCTTCCAACCCTAATCTTTTATGATTTTATGATTCTATGAAGGGAAGAAATTCTCTCATCAGACCACAGAACACCAATGGAACCATTCTGAGGATCCTCTGTGTAGGTTCCAAGAATCTTTCTCCCCTCCCACCTTCCTGATGGAAGGAATGGAGATCAAGGGGACAGGATTTGCACATCATTTAAAAATGATTGGACTAGATTGTGATATTAGTTATATCCATGTAAATCCAGAATAATTCTACTGAATTTAATGGAAAATCTGGACCACTGTATCCATTTCGTACTCTCTAATCAAGAGAACTCTGTGAAGGGTATTCATTGCAGTACTTTGGGAGATATAATAGTATGATTTAATCTGATCAACATTTTCTCTTTGAGTTGATTAATATTTAAATGAGTACATTACAATCCTTTTAGTGAAAGTGCAAATTGGTTCTCAAAGTCCAATGACATGTGGCTTGTTTTACATAGTAATGGATTTTACATAAAAGCTCCCTGAAGTGGGGATATGCCATCTCAACTCATTTCCATAGACCAGTGATTCATTTGGGTGCTGTACAATTACATATTCTCTGAATATATCACCATCTTTTATCTAATTTGCTTAAAATTTTTATGAGACAGAGTGGGTGAGTTAATATCTTTTATTGAATCAATTTCTGTTGTTGAGAGAGACAAGCTTTTGGGCTTACACAGAACTCTTTATCAGGTCTGGGAAATAAACTAGAATGTCACAACTAAATACAAGGTGGAACAGATTGTTTAGCATAAGCAATTAACACATAGTTCAAGGTACCATTCAAGGTGAAGTTGTGTGTTAACACCTCTCCAGTCATGGACTGTGGGATGGGGAATGTTCTAGAGAGAATTTCATAGATGTGTGGTGGTTGTTGATTCCATGCATGGTATTATCCAACAATTACTATCCATACTAGATAGAGACAGCATCCTTAAAGAAATCTTTCCTGAACCCCACTTATGGCCTTCAAATAACCCCCCAACCTCTCCAAGCTCATCATCAGAAGTAAGCCTCCCCATAAACCAGAACACACCAACTTAAAGTGGCACCAGATGCTACCAGAACAACAGATGCAAAGCCTGTAGACATATCTTCACTGTTACAATAATCAACACCCCCACGACACACCTTTCAAGATCCATGAGTCCTACACATATCTATCACAACATGTGAGGTACCTCATCCAGAGCATTAAATGCCCCAATAAGTATGTAGGTGAAATGAGACAATCAGTATGCTTTTGAATGAACTGACACAGAACAATGATAAAAGACAAAAACCATATGACCTTTGGGTGAACAATTTTGACTAAATGACAACTCTATATCTGACCTCTCAGTCAAAGGAAACCTGTACAACACCTTCAAAAGATGACCCTGGGAGCATAAATTCATAACTTCACTAGATACTAAACATCATGGCTGAATATAGACACTGGATTTATGGCTTATTAAAACGATCTATAACTCAGTCAATACCCCCGCTCCAAAATTCCTCCCCTCTTATTCCTTTATGACTGGAGAGGTGTTAACCAGCCATTTCATCTTGAATGTTTCCTGGAAATATGTGTTATTTACTTAAGCTAAACAATCTGTTCTACTTTGTATTTAACACCACGACACTCTGAGTGCATTCCCAGACCTGAAGAAGAGCTTTGAAAGCTTGTCTCTCTCACCCAAAGAAGTACGTCCAATAAAAGATATTACCTCACCCACCTAGTCTCTCTACTATCCTGGGACCAACATGGCTACAGCACCACTGCCTACTTTACATTTTAATGTAAAACATAATGAATACATGTTCTGCACACTTCTCCTATAAAGATATATCAAGCTCTATACTTACTATCTGTCATAGATCTGAAAAAAACCTTACTTTTATGGGCCAAATTATGGATCTATACCAACTAAGGAACTAACCCTATATGTATGGTTGTTTGTGATTGATTATAGCTAGCTTCTAATTAACAAAGCCTGTGATGTACACACAATATACAGTTGGTTGGTGTGATGTGTGAGGAATTAGATAAGAAAGTGCTATTGGCATTGATAGGAATTATATGGCTAATTTTCAGTGCAGGATCATGAAAATATGACTAACTTTCTTATGACATTTCATTATTGCTCTAACAGTGTAATACATAAATCACTAAACTGCAAGATTGACCACTCAAATTATATGAATGAGGATTTTGGTTATACTGATAATGGAACAGAATGAGCTTTTGTAAATCTAAAGGCTTGTCTCAAACTGGGGGTAAGCTGATTCAGAACTAGAACATTCCCTGCTGTATATTGGTGCAGCAGGTCTATGTTGAGGATTTACATGGTGTAACTACCTCAGTGTAGCTATACTGAGGCAATATTTTCTAACATAGATAATAGGTAAATTACTTCTGCATGTTTGAGACTGTATTTGTCACTCTAAAAATTCTTTTCTATAATGCACCTTTGGTTCTTGAAGAGCTAGTTGGAAAATCTTTTTTTTTTTGTGCTACTATACTGTAGAACACATATTCTTGAAATTATTTTGTTTTAAGGACCGTGAAATATATTAAAATCTTATTTCATCAGTCCAAATTGTGGTTTAATTTTCCTTCATTCTGACCCTACCTTATGTAGCAAAATGTCTGTAAAGCTTTTATTTTCTCTCTGTTTTGTCAGTTTGAGTGATAACTATGCCCTGGTTTAATTAATCTCTTAATGAGCTGTCAGTGGCTAAAAATCATTTTCACCTACCTGCTTCAGCCTTCTGCTGTTTTTCAATCTTCTCCAGTCTCCCTAGCAAGGAGTCAATTTTTGTTTTGATTTGAGTTAATTCCTTCTTGATTGTTTGCAACTCATCTGATTTCACTGAGGAAATAGAACAAAAAAGGCAGAAAACATGAAAGAAACACAATTTCACTCCAAAGACGCATCGGAATATATTCTGTTCCTTTCCTTGGTAAATACAGCTCAAAGTACACTTCCTAATATCACTACACTCTGATTTCTTTCAGTTCTTTTGGTGAACGAGCATTTAAAACCAATTTTGTCAGTTACAAATGTGGAATCCCAGTAGAATGCATGGTACTAAATCTTGAGTGACAGCAGGTCATGAGGAGGGTATAGCTCAGTAATAAATGTTTGCAACAAAACAGTTAAGTCTGTATCAGATTCAGTCTTGGCAAGTAATGTTCAATGACAATAAACTATGATGTGATGTAGATTCAAATGCAGGGAATGATTCAAACATGACAGGCAATTTACAGCTTAGTAATTGTATTTTGCAATGCTATCTTCTAATAATAATAATAATAATAATTAATGAGTCCCTCCACCGCAGTAGGTATTTTTCAACAAGACTAAATAGTAACAAATGTTGGAGCAGCCATGAATATAATGTTTTGTTCCAGTTAACAGCGGCATCACATAAGAAGGTGTTGAGTATTATTGCTTGTTAAAGCTTTCAATTCATAGTAACTTCCTGTACTTTTCCAAGATGCAGATGTCTAGGGACTGGCAAGCCAATTCCAATAAATTAAGATCTCAATGAAGTTCCAAAGTGTTTGCTATAATTTATTTTTCATTTATGTGCACCCTTGATCTCCCTGCTTCCAGTTGGGCTTGTAAGAAGAAGTACTGATCTAACAGGAAGGCCTGTTCATGGTGGTATTCTGGCTTCATCAGAAACAGGAAGTACTGTAGACCTCATAAACAAGTCCCATGGAATTTCCAGCCAAGTTCTGTAGACTGAGGAGAAGCTCCAAACTAGGGGTTCAGTTGTCCCCCTCCTGTAGGAAGAAATTATATGGGATCTCTACTAAGGTCTCATTCTTCCATGCCAGCATTGGATCTCTGGTGACCTATCCCTGCCTTTGCCACATAGTTCCAAAGGACTCATATTCTTAAGGCTTCTGAAGGCAAAAGGGGGTCCTTATCCCACAGAGTGAAGGGGTGCTAGTGCACAGCAGTTATAGTCATAATATCATCATAACTGGGCTGTATTACACTTCCACCCTTAACTCTTTGGGACTGGAGGGAATATGATGTGCATCTGTCTGAGTCTGCCCCTTCTCCACACATAGATTCTGGACCACGGGAGAGCTTGTCGTGGTTCTGGGGAAGGGGGGAATACTGTCATGGAAGAGGAGCTCTCCCTTCTATGCAAACCCTAATCCCTTGGGAGAACAATCAAGCCATATCACTATTGGGTACTTATCTGATCTAAATCTCTGAGCCTTCTGAGCTTTGTTCATCAATCAATTAAATCCCGACAACAAGGACAGAGTATAGGATATTACTATTACAACAGAGGCTTCAGTAGCCTCTGTGACTTTGGTTTTAATCTAGGGGTTTTCAGGCCATTCTAATCAGCCAGCTGAAAATGCAGCAGTTACCCCATGAGTGGTCCTTTCCATTACTCTGCAGCATTTTTCACATGGCTTAAAACATTCTCAAAGAAAAACGGGTCTTGGGTTTGCCCAATGCCAAAATGTTGTAACAAAATGTTAAGGTTCTGACAACTTGTATAAGCAAATGCTATTGCTTCCTTTGAGGGAGAAGGGGCATGTTTCTATTAATAGTGGACTGAAGAAGCAGCATGTATTCAAGACGATATGGTGTGAATTTTCCCAACAGGAAATGCTTTGTGTCTGCTGCAGCCTTCTTAGAAGCCCGCTGGGGATGCACCTAACATGGCCAATCAGCAGTTTTGAGGTGCTCCCTCATTGCGAAGTGGCAGGCTTGACAAACCTAAGAATGAAGAAGTCAGAATAGACGTCACAAGAGACCCATGATATTTAGTTCCAACCTAAAAGACGCACAGAATCCATCCCCATTGTGCAGGGGAGAGGCTGATGCGGGATGAAAGGGCATGCACATGGGGCCACCACTCAACCCAGGCCACAGAACTCAGCTCCACAGGGCTCCCTGTGTACTACCAGGTTGGGGAGGACGCATGCAGTGGGAGGTGGGCCCGGAAAACTCTGTGAAACTAGCAGTAAAACTCTGAAGTTGCAATAGCAGCCACAGGTGAGCCCTACTGCTACTTGTTGACTGCAGTGGGAGAACTCCTTCCCCTCAGCCTTACAGGACTCCCTGGTGCCAAACTCATTTTCTCAGACTTTGCCTGAGGCAATGGGGCTGAATCAAAATGGGGCTGAATCTAAATATTCTATTACAACAGCATTCATTTCAGGTCAATATTTTAAAAAAGGGCAAGATAACAGAAAGAGACAAAGGCTGCATTTATCAAATACACAACAAAAGCAACATTCGCCATAGAACCTTACTCATGAGTGTGTGGGTAGGGGAAAAGGGAAACAGGTATTTGATTTGCATGGACTTCTGATTTGCAGGGATTTGTGCAGGCCTTTGATTGACTGACCCTCGTGATCGAATTCTGCTCTCAGTTACATTTCACTCGTGTCTACCTGGAATAATTCCCTAGAAACTCATAGAATTACAGTGTTATAAAAACTGGTGTGAGAGAAGAACAGGCCAAGTGTTCATGTATAGAAGAAAATGTAATGCATTAAAGCTCTACAATTAAGATTTGTGGGCTACAGCTGTCATAGATGGCTAGCCCCTACTTTTTTAAAATTCTCCAATAAAATGTCCTGTCTTTCTGATTTTTTTCTAAGGTCTCATCCAAGTGACAGTTTTTTACAAACATAAGTTACTGTGGTTACAATTCCATATTTTCAAACATATTTATCTGGTTTCAAATACTAGGATAAAAAAGAATGGAATAGCTCATTTGATTTTTATATTAGTTTATGCTTGTGCAAAACACTATTAAAACAGTTCCTTTCCTCTGCAGTGAGGAAAAGTGCCTTCTGGTATTTATTTTTCCTTATAACAATGTGGGGATATAAATGACAACCTGCTGTTAGTTCAAAACAGAGAATTAAGGTGAATGTCAATTACATACTTAGAAATGGAAGTGCTATTGTTGAATTGCCCAATATTTGGAAAACATTATCTACCATAACTACAGATTGATTCACCTGCAAAATTTGATTCAGATTTCTTTGTATAGAAATACATCAGATATTTTTATATAACCCCCTCCAAGTTAGTAAAAAACATTTTATCTTATCACAGTACTTTAGACTTCAAGCAAAAATGGGTTAGCTGATGAAGCCAAACATAAACTATATAGTCCAAATGAATTCATCCATTTAAAGGTGCAGCTCGATATATGAGGTCTCTTCTTAAATACCTACTATCCATTCATAAACACAGTAGAGATAAATCTGTTAAGTATTTTCTCCCTGTTGGGAATTTTAGAGAAAAGAAATACCATACTTGAAAAGTTTCTGCATCTATTTTTCCATCACAAAAAGAAGTTTGCCATTAGCGTCAATAGAACAATTTTCATCTGCTGCTTCATGCTGTTAATATACATGCAACACTACCAGTTATATAGTCTATTTTATGACCACTTTCTTGCTAACATGGAACAATTAGAAATCAAAAGGATAGAAAAAGAAAAGAGAAAAATATGGTCAACTAAATCTAGGTAAAATATATTCAGAAAAGGATGCAAATTCACCAAGCTTATTTTGTGTTAGAAGAGCAATCTTGGAGCTCAGACTTCTAATACTTGCTAGAGAAGAATTCACTGCCGTTATAACGGCTGTTTCCATTATTTTTTCACGTACAGTGACTAATGGGCAAAGCAGCCCCTCGTGGGGAGTATAAGAATTTGTGTTTATGGCTATTACATCATTTATTTATAATGTTACTACTGCATTCCATGAGTCCATAATACGTTTTTCTACAGGGTTCACTGAATTCAGAAACAGCCCCAAACCAGACCTAATCCAAACCTCTCTAAATTCCACATAGGGGTCCTTTGAAGCCTTGATGTAAACCCACCTCTACTGTTGTTGGTATGGACCTGCGTGATGCGTCATATAAACCACATATTGGAACTGAAAGAGTTAAGGAGCAGTTCTGGGTGCCGGTGACTCCACAGCCTGACACCTGAAGAGCCTGGTCTAGCTGGAGGAGGAGCTTCAAAGGAGCCAGACAGCTCAGAAGGGGACAGGAAGGGAAGGAGGACAGACCTGTCCTGACAGCACCTGCACACGAGTATTGCAGAAGCCTTTGCTGTCAGGAAGAGGGTACCAGCTGAAGGCTCAGTCATTTTCTTTTGCTTTCTTATGTTGGCCTTTGAGACTTTGTTGGGAGGGAAACTGTAGGAAGTGTCCTAGGGAAGCAGCTTTGAGACACTCCAGGATTCTTGATACTGTAGCCTCTCACAGGGCATTGATTGGGAGCCCAGTGGAGCGGGAGGGCCTAGGCTCCTCTACCACCTACCGAGGGTACATAAACCACCCTTCCACAATCCCCCCTCAGGAGTAAGAGACCCTGAAAGCCCTGAGGCAAGGACAAGCTACCTACGGAGGTCAGGAGATGAACTTAAGACTCTCCTTGTTGGGAGGACGTGGGACTCTATGTTTTTTTTTAACTCTGTTACCCCTGAAGAGGGCATTCTGAATTGGTGACCTGGCTGGAAGGCTGAGTCACCGCCTACCAAGATGCAGGCCATCACAGTGTTGGAGTGGTTGCCAGCAAGAGGCACTGGAGTGAGGGGAAAGTAGAAGCCCAGTGGCCTAACCGCTAGATGATACTACAAGTAAGTCCAGCCCCTGAAAGAGCCTATTTTTTGGTTCCAGCTCTACTCTGGATGAAATCATGCAGAAACTCTTTTTTTCTGTGAGATTTCTGCCCAAGATGGTAAAAGTCTATTAGGGCAGTTGATTTCATGAGATTTCTGCAATTATGTGATGAACCCTCAAAAGCCAACATGATTTTGACATAATTGATTCTGCACCTTAGCCCTGACTTGACTTTGAATTAAAAAAAAAATCAAGGAAAAAATGATGTTGTTCACTAGTAGAGAGACTTTCCATTTAAATAATAATAAAATAGATATTACAATTAGAAATAATAAATAATTAATTCAAGAAGTGTGGATCAAATTACAAGAACTAGTGCCAATAAGGCAATGAATTGCTTTATCCTACATGTCAATCTAACAAAATTTTTCTGTACAGTGGAAAAGAAGCAACAGAACAAACATTCTCTGTTTTCAAACTTGCAGGCCCTGAAGGAACTGCGTGGATATTTTCCTGATAAACACCTTACAATAAGCTGATTACATTCCTGTCCAAGTCAACAAAATCATGTCTCCACTTTTGTGATGTGCTGGTTGGACCTGAAAAAAAGGGAAATAATTCTCAGGGGAAATCAAGCGTGAAAGTCTATATACTGCACACCTATCTCCTTTTAAAAGACTTTTGATTTCCCCTGTTTATTTTCACATGTGCTGAACACAAAAAGAATATTTTTATGTAATTTATTCAAGCATGTGAAAGGGATTTTACAACTTTAATTCATATGTAACTGTGATGGAGTTTGAAAATCTAATGCAGGGGTTGCAAAAATTGGCCTTAGTACTTTTAATAAGGCAGCCTACTGGTCTCTTCAATTTTAAGGGCCCAATCCAAAGCTCATTAAAATCACTAGGAGCCCTTTCACAGACTTTTGTGGAATTTGGATCATGCTCTAATGCAGTATAGGCCTCTGAAGGCCACTCAAATCAAGATGGAGTGCTGCATGTTAGGATCTAGAGTCCTTGAGCTGCACTTTCGTATTACAAGTATAGGGGTGATGCAGTTCACTCCATTTTATACACAAGACGTAGCCCTTGGGCTCATAGGAAGTTGCCAATGTGGCCCATAATTGGACAAAGTTTAGGTGCCCTGATCTATATTGGAAGCTACTAAAATCTTGATTTTTGCCACAATACACTATTTCCTGGAATGGAATTTCTTGGAATGGGAAATACGGCAATGTTGTGGTATAGAAAACAGAACCCAGCTAAAATAATTTATCCTCCTGAGGCAAACCAAACCCAAGAAGCCAATTCATATTAGACGATGCGTGTAGACAAGTAAGGAATTGCAGGCTCCTATACTAACTTCTCATAATGTACACTACAGCAATGAAAAATGAGGGCAACACTAGAAGAGATCTACTCTATCTGCACTTTCATTCCTTACAGAATATTCTTATAGATTCAAGGGCTGGAAAAGAGACTATAAAAAACATACAAACAAAACCCAATCACGCTTAATTGGGAGTTTCCCTCCTCTGCTCAATCTTAATAAATATATAGATTCTAAACAATGCTAAAGTGAAAAAGGACTGTGCTGTTTTTCAAAAATGATACTAGGAATCTTGGTACATAACTGAGAGGACTGAGCAAATAAAAATAGAACGGTCAGGGAGAGGAGGAATATTTAAAGGAGAATACACAAGAGAACAAGATGTGCAGCCCTGTTTGTGTCCATCTTCATTGGAACACAGAGATACTCTCAGAAAATACTTCATGCCTGTGATAGAATCATTGAAGCATAGAAATGTAGGGCTGGAAGGGGCCTCAAGAAGTCATCAAGTCCACTCCTCTGTGCAGAGGCAGGACCAAGTAAATCTAGACTACCCCCGACATGTGTGTGTCCAGCTTGTTTTTAAAAACTTCCAGTGATGGGGACTTAAAAAGTTTCTCCTATTATCTAACCTAAATCTCCCTCACTGAACCTTAAGTTCACTAATTCTTGTCCTACCTTCTGTTGACATAGAGAGCAACTGATCATCATCCTCTTTATAACAGCCCTTAACATATTTGAAGACTAACCAGATCCCCACTCAGTCTTCTTTTCTCAAGATTAAACATTCCCAGTTTTTTAACTTTCCTTATAGATCAGGTTTTCTAAACCTTTTTTCATTTTTATTGTCCACATCTTTTTCTCTGTTTTTCACTCAGAACTAAGCACAGTACACCAGCAGAAGCAACCCTAGTGCCAAGTAGAGCGGAACAATTTCCTCCCATGTCTTACATACAGCACTCCTGTTAGTATACCCCAGAATATTAGCCTTTTTTGCAGCTGAATCACTTGTTGACTCAAATTTGATTTGTGATCCATGATAACCTTTCCAGCAGTACTATCACCTAGCCATTTATTCCCTATTTTATAGTTGTGCATGTAATATTTTCCTTCCTAAGTGAAATACTTTGCATTTGTCATTATTGAATTTCATTTTGTTGAAGTCAGACCAATTCTCCAATTTGTCAAGGTTTTTTTGAATCCTGTTTTCTAACGTGCTTGCAACTCCTCCCAGATTGGTGTCATCTGGAAATTTTATAAGCATCTTTTCCACTCCATTATCCAAATCATTAATGAAATATTGAATAGTATCACACCCTAGAAATGTCCTTTGTGGGATCCCACTAGTTATACTCTCCCAGTTTGACAGCGAACCATTGATAACTGCTTTTTAAGTATGGTCTTTCAACCAGCTGAGCACCCATCTTATAGTAATTTCATAATAGATGACAGTTTGCTTATGAGAGTGTCATGTGGGACTGTGTCAAAAGTATTACTAAAATCAAGATATACCACATCCACTGCTTTCCCCTATCCACTACGCCAGTAACCCAGTCAAAGAAGGAAATCAGTTTGGTTTGGCATGATTTGTTCTTCACAAATCCATGCTGGCTGTTCCTTATAACCCTGTTATGCTCCAGATGCCTACAAATTGATTGTTTAATAATTTGTTCCAGTATCTTTCCAGGTATCAAAGTTAGGCTGACTGGTCTATAATTCCCCTTGTCTTCTATGTTCCCCCTTTTAAAACACTGGTACTATCTTTGTCCTTCTCCATGCTTCTGGGACCTCACCTGACCTCCATGAGTTTTTAAAGATAATTGTTAATGGTTCCAAGATTGCTTCAGCTTCTTTCTTAAGTACCCTAGCATGAATTTCATCAGGACTTGTCAGCTTGAATACATCTAAGGTATCTAAATGTTCTTTAACCAGTTCTTTCCCTACTTTAGCTTGCATTCCCCTTTCCCCTTATTGTTAATATTAATTAGGCTGAGTATCTCGTCACCATTAAATTTTTAAGTGACAACTGAAACAAAATAGGCATTAAACACCTCAGCTTTCTTGGTGCCATTAGTTATTAGCTCTCCTTCCCCACTAAGTGGAGGACCTACACATTCCTTCATCTTTCTCTTGCTTTTGATGTATTTAAATAATCTCTTCTTATTGCCTTTTATGTCCCTTGCTAGATGTACCTCATTTTGTGCCTTAGCCTCTCTGGTTTTATCCCTACATGAGGTGATGATGATGAGTGAAGTGGGTCAAGTCTATTTTTCTTAGTTAAGTTCCTGATCTGAGTGCAACTAACAGACTACTTTGAATATTCTCTGAATGCCCAGAGCTGCTTTGTGCCCCCTCTTGAACACTAACAAGATACTTTTGCCTGCACTGCTCCTTATTCTGCCCTCCCTCAAAGTCAACAGCAAACAAAATCCTAATGATATCAATGAGAACAATTCTGGGCCCATAATTCCCACTGAAATCCATGGGAGAAGGATTGAGCCTCAAACTGTCTACAAAAAAATGCTACATAATGTTGCTTAATTGCAGCCTATATCCTTCATGGATAGCAGGTGCATGAGCTTCCCTTCAATGGAGGTTTCTAAGAACAGGCTAGATAAACACATGTCAGGGATGATCTAGGCATACTTAATCTTGCCACGGTGTGGAGTGACCTATTGAGTCCTTTCCAGCCCCTACATTTCTATGATTCTCTGAGATGCCACAGAGATCTCATGGCACTGAAAGTTCGAACAAGCCACTTCTGAGATAGAGGAAGATGAACATCAGACAAGAGTCAACATTACAAATCAGGGTAATTTTTAAATGATCTGTAACTGAAATGCCATTGAATTGATTTCCTCAAAACTTTGCAGAAATGTTTTCCTTGGCTTTCAGAGTAAGTCTGGCAATTTTCAAAGCCAAACCAATTTTCCAAGCTGAAGTAATAAAAGGACTAAAAGAAGGGGTTCTAATGGAAGATGGTAACAACCTTAACCAGAGTAACCATAATGATAACAGTTACAAAGAGTTTCCCCTTATTAAAGACAGTTCCAAGATAAGCTAACTGATATAAGCAACTTACATTTCGATCCTGAAGACAACGCCCCGCTAGATGTTGATCGTGATCCCCCTTTCATGGAAAAAACCCCTTTTCCTCTACGAGTTGCTGTCATGGCCACACGAGGGCGCTTCAATGGTATCACTGCACGAGGTGGTGGTGGGACACGACCGTGGTAATCAAACAATCTGAGAAAAAAACGAGACCAGTTTTACAAATGCTGAGATGTGATCGCATGTCCTGGTGATCCTATCAACTGAATTTTCTGTTATTTTAGAGGAAATGTCTCTTTTAAATCAATCATTTTATCTCACAGTCAAATTAAATTTCAAGGACCTCTGCACATTAAGTGCCATATTTGGTTTTCAGTCACAGCCCAGGGTACCTAGCCTCAAATTTTGTGCAATTTAAATTAGGGATGCTTTATGGAGCTCTGTTATTTGCATCATGGAAAATCCATCTCCTGCTCTCTTCAGATCCACTGCATTTCACTGAGTACAAATAACTGCTGCACATTTTGTCGTGATGACATTTTGGCTCCTTTATTACATGCACAGTTTGGATTTTAGTTTTCCAACTCCAGACTGCACATACATTAAAGGAGACCAAACATTGCCTTAAAGAAATATAGTGCAACAGTGTCATGCTGCCAAATGATGGATTTCACCACCCATGCAATTGTGTAAGGGACAATTCACTCAGAGAGGTGTACATCCTTCAGAGGAAGGCATTAAAGAGTAGAACCTGTCCAAGACAGAGTGACGTATTCTTTTAAATAAAAGATGGAACACTTTGGAACCACCAAAACTCCCGGAACTACTTTAATGGATGCCCCTACCATGGGCCCTCTGCATTATGGCAATTATGAATTCAAAAAACTCCCATTCAAGTAAATGAAAATACTCCCTAAGTCCCCACAAAGGAGTGTTCCCCCAACTAAATTACTTGACTCCTAAACACAGTGGATCAATACCAGTTCACTAATCTGTGTACAAGTCAGGGGACAAGGGGAGAGAGATAAAAAGGTGACAGAAAGCGTAGGAAACACATTTTGAACATAAAAGCTGTGGGCTAGGGAGGGGATAAAAAACTGGAGGAGCTGGGTAGGGGGATTTCACCATCTTATTGATATTAACTTGCCCTTTCAAATTCCGTTGCAGCTCTATGGTGATCAGTTTCTGTGGGTGTGCAGAGGCAGCAAGGGGTGGCGATGAGGGGTGGGAAGGGACAATAAGGGATGATGGGCACCAAACCCCAGAAGGTCTGAGGTTTCCTGGAGTGCTGTAATGCCCCCAGGAAGGATTTTGGGGCTATCTGCTGCTGCTAAGGGAGTCAGGCTGCCAAGAGCTCAGAAGGAGCTAAAGGGAGTGGTCAAAAGGTGGAGTGGGGGCATAGTTTACAAATAGTCCTGGTCTCTGGTGGATCTCAGCATATATATAGGTTCTTTGTGCTGAACATCCTTCCTGTTCCTCCAGGAGGTGAACACCAAATCTGGTGGAACATTGAGGAGGAAAACCTGCTATTGAAAACTCAGTTTCCAGTCCTCTGTGCAGAAATAGCAGGGAAAGACATTTGCTCTCTATGTGCAGTGCTGTTCTATAGTCCCTTCAAACTTTAGTGATATCTAATAATAATATGTATATAGTGCATTGTTTTCAGAGCAACCCTGACCCATCTCCTGTGACTGAGTTAGGTAAAGGTGTGGAAAGACAGTCACAGAGAGAGTAAGGGTCAAATATCAAATCATGAAATTGACCCAGACCCAGAATTAGAACCCGGGTCTCCTTATGTAGGATCTGCCTGATGGACCAGAATGCCTTTACTTGTCTATACCTTAATTCTACTGTCATTTAATCCTGCTGTGTCATACTCTCTTATTACAACCCTATGCCACATGCATTACAGAGTCCTTCAACTTAAGGTGAATATTCAATTCTCAGTGTATTCAGTTCATCACTGAAAAGTTAACACTATTTTCTACTGTACATGTGGTATGCTCTATTATCAAGAGGGCCCTACCAAATTAATGGTCCATTTTGGTCAGTTTCATGGCCAGAGGGTTTTAAGATTGGTCAATTTCATGTTTTCAGCTGTTTACATCTGAAATTCCATGCTGTTCTACCCAGTGCTCCCAGCAACAGTGGGATATCAGACCCACCTCCACAAATCTCCTCCAGCTGCAGGAACCTCCAGCGCTGGAGCTTTGTGCAGTGGGGGAGGCACTCTGATGTGGGTCTGATCTCCCCCTGAAAGTGAGAGCAGCCATTCAGGAGGAGGACAAATCTTCTCCCTCCCCAGCTCAGCCAGGTCTTGCAGCTAGCAGCCCCTTGGCTCAGGCACTCCTAGCAGCAAAGGAGAGATCAGATTTCACAGAGAAGGGCTTATTTCATGGTCTGTGACATGTTTTTCACCACCGTGAAATTGGTAGGGCCCCAATTGTAAATCATATGATTTGCCATATTGGATCCAACCAGTGCACCAGTATCCTGAGAGACAGTGATCAGTACACAAAGTTTCAACAGAGGTGGAAAATATCCTGTAGTGGACCATTCTAGAATTACTTGTCCACATTGGAATTTTCTACCTAACCTCTCACAGTTAGTATCTGAGTGTGATATAGAGGCTCTTTGGCAAAGGATCTCCCTGTTCTTTGCAAAGAACTCTCACCTCAGACCGGACAAACTCACAACATCAAACATGTCTTGCAGGACATTTTACCCATAAAGAATAAAATCTATGGAAAGCTCACTTGTTAAGATTCATAATCATTGTGAGATGTATGTATGGGTGATATTTAAGGAAGAATGTAATTATATTGAAAATATGCTTTATGGACTAAAATTTATGGAGTTTTATGGAGTAAAAGTTAGTCTCAGTCACCAGTCTAGGTGATGGCCCATTCAAGCATAAGGGAGTTGTCGCCCTGCCCTTGTTAGCCAGTGATGTATGCAAGGGTCAGTTGTCTAACCTTGCTCCATCCCAAGACTATGAATGGAAAACCATCAGAAACAACTACAAACAATTGAAACCCCCTTGAAGGTAAAAAAAAGGAACACTACAACAGGAAATCACCCTCAATATGAATAAATATAAAAGACTCTTTTGGTATTACATAAGGTGGGGAAAGGCACCCTGTATCCTTTCACTGAGGAGACATCTTGGGGAGCAAAGATGTTCTCATGAAAAATTGGATCCAAGCTCCTGTGAAGCTGGCCAGCTCTGTAACAGACATGATCTTTGGAGTGGAAAACCTATTATTAGATAAGAAAAGTAACTCTGAATAAGACTAGATCCAGCTTTGCTTTTTATGATTTTGTTTTGTATCATAACCATTTGTTTCCACCACTCTCTCTTGTTTCTACTTAATTCTAGTTAAGCCTTATATTAAAAGTGGTGATTGTTATACAGGAGTGGGATTTAAGTTTAAATTGGAGTACACTGCTTCTCTGGGGGCAAAGGATCTGGGATTTCTGTGAGTAACCAATGTCAGGAACTGCATACCACAGGGGAATGAATCAAAGGGACTTAGGTACACCTGTTGTTAACCTACAAGGAAAGACAGGGTTGGAATAGCCCAGAGGAGAGCAGTTTAGTGGCTAATAGCCTGGTTGTGTTAGGAAGCTAACTCCAGGCAAGACCATCGACTGTGTACTTGCTCTTGTATTAAGAGATATAATAAATAGCAGTGCCCAATTCTACACCATGCTCTCCTCTCTCTAGTAGTCACTATCTTGTATACCTCTTATCACCCCCTCTCGCTCATCTTTTCTCTCAATTACACACTCCCAATCTTTTTAATCTGTCTTCATATGTAATTTATTTTTTTACCTCTAATCATTCTTGTTGCCCTTGTATTATACCTATATTACTGAATCCTAAGATAGGCTGTAGGGTTGCAGAACTCACATAGCTTTCATGGTTGGGGAGAATCAGTCACAAAAAATGCTTGTACCATCATAGCAATTCCGATGAAGAAGTTCTGAGCAAGAAACCAGGGAAGGTGAAAACACCAAAGATGAAACTGTCTAAGGACAAAGTCACTGTACTATTACCAGAGTCGGATAAAATGGAAGTATGATGAGGGGATGGCTCGCAGTTCCAGGTATCCACCATCTTTAGTGCTGCCTGAGGTGTTAGGGTCATTGAGTAAGATATGCAAAACAAATGGCCCCAAAGGAACCAGCAATAGGTGGCCTACTGGATGAACATTTCTTTGTTTCTAAAATGCTTCCAAATATAGATTTACAGGACACATTATCACTTCATTTGTTTTCTCCCTAAAATTTCAGGGCCCAGTTCTATTCCTGCTATGGTCCCTTTGCCCTGAATAAAGAGCAGCTCCACACTACCCTCCTCTGCAGCCCTGGTGTACATTTGTGCTGGAGGCAGGCTTATAAATAGGAAGTAAGAGTAGTGGTGAAAGAGCACTGTGCTCTGGCTGTTGTGGGCCGCAGAGTGTTCAACAGGCAGCTATGCTAGGTAGTACTTGGAGTAACTCTGGGTGCTGCTCTGACTCATACCAAAGGATGGGAAGACCCTTGATCAAGAAAGAATTTGGAGGGCACAGAGATAGTATTAAACCCTTCCCACTCACTGTAGGTCTGTTCTTCCTGCAAAGTGCTATAAAACAATGGCCCTCCTGTGTTCTGCATACCCTACCTGAATCTATACCTCTGCAGTTGCTGCAAAATACTGTATGCAAATGATTACATGATGGCAGATCTCTTCAGCTTTCTAGAGAGAGGCCTGTAAGAACACATTTCTCAGGAGACATTTCACAAATATAAACATCAAGATAAACACTTTCTCAAACCCTTATACTTAAAGAATTTCCACATCTGCAGTGTATCCCAGTGAAATCATACTGGGGGAGAACTCTGCAGGGATAAGAAACCATACACTTTTCTGTTTATATCCTTTAATTTTTCAGTAAAGGAAAAGCTCAAAAAAGAGCTTTCAGAGAGTGAAGACACCAACAAAACTGCTTAACATGAAGAAATAGAAGGACCTGAGGAGTGAAGGGATGAATCTTCAAGGTTTTCTATAAATCTCATCCTATGTTGCATCTAGTCCTAGATAGTTTTTCCCCAATATGCAATAAAGATAATTAAATATGAATATTGTGTAAAATTAAAACCAAAATCTCTCTAAGTAAATTATGTGACAGCATTTTCAATAAATACTGAAAAATGTAGGATCTGTAGAAATAAAACCACACATACCGATTGTAGAAATCATCTCTGTAGTAATCATAATCAAAGACATAACCTCTGTGGAAAGAACACAAAAAGCAATAATGAACTGGCATATAGAAAAATTACTTTCATTAAAATATTTGTGATATTATTGCAATACTAATTTATTTTCACAATCAAAAACATTTGAAGGCTGTTTCCAGCCCTTCAAGTTTATATAATTGTTAATGGATGAAAAGGATTTAGAAGGTTATTTCTAAATCTGATATGATGCCATTTTGAATATTACCATTCTATGGTACATTTGGGAATGTGAATTATTATTAACAGGCTCAACACATAGCAATGAAAGAAGATGGCAGCACATACGGAAAGAAATTAATACAGCATAACAGCTCTGCGATTAGATTACTATTAGCATAATTCTTAGGGATCAAATGAGGCAAGGACTCCAATCTGTGGCTGTCCCCTTCCCCTTTTCTGTGTTCATCTAGGTTATCCAGTGTCCTGGGAAGGTCAGAAAATAAGTGGGAGAGTCAAAAAGGCCTGTAATTAAGAAAAACAGGCAGGGAATGAAAACATTTCACCCATGAGAACATGAGGTGCTGGGACTGTTGCTGCCTGGGTCTTCAACTGAAAAAAACATAAACATATACAGGGAGAAAGAGAAGTGATTCTAGGAAAACAGATGATGTATCTTCCAAACACTAACTTCGCCCTGAGGTTTATTTCCATGCCATTCCTTTAGGTTTTGAAAGGGAAATGCACACCACTTTGAGAGAGATGGGAAGAAACTGTTTAGAGGCATACTGAGTAAGGAGACATCAGGGGAGATAAATGCAGGGGAGAACTGGAAAGACCTAGAGAACAACCATGTTTGATATGGGATGGGGAAAGTCAATTTAGCATGGTCATTCCTGAACAGCCCAGTCACAATAATCATCACTTGCCACTGTAGCGAGTGTCAGTAACGAAGTCTGTCACGGTGGCCAGAAAAAAGACGACTGAGGAGTTGGCAAAAGATCTTCACACAACAAAATAGCTGCAGGGGATTTTTTACTCTCCCAGCTACTGCAGGTA
This sequence comes from Dermatemys mawii, assembly GCA_007922305.1. Classification (NCBI taxonomy): domain Eukaryota; kingdom Metazoa; phylum Chordata; order Testudines; family Dermatemydidae; genus Dermatemys; species Dermatemys mawii. Next base: position 80,868,293 of record ML677334.1, on the reverse strand, counting down.
GTCAATCAAGCTCAGGGAAGACAAAACATACATTGCTTCAGGTACCTGAGAAGATAAACTATTGCAAGTAAGTGGGGGTGAAACTCATTATGAAATAAGCCAGGAGAGCAGGAATAAAAGGGCAGAAGATACAGAAATTATCACAGGAAAAATTAGAAGATTTAGACAAGAAACTAGAAAAGAAAAAGGGGAGAGGGTGGGATTTAGAAAGGATGAAGAAATAGAAGATAATGTGTGCAGAAAAACTCAACAATGGAAACACACAACAATAGGTGCCTTATCAGGGATGGCTCTTCCCCATGGTAGGATAATGTATTTTAGACAATCCTTGCTTGGAGAGTTGATAAAAAAAAACAGATTTTTTTCTTTAACATTTAATTTTGATGTTTTTGCAAATAACCTGTTTTTATTAAAAAAAATTCTCTAATGTGTGTGCAATTTAACTGAAAATGTTTGGTTTTTCCTTCCTATGCCCTGTCTCTTCCTTTCCTTTTTTCTTTTGTAAGGCCCATAGCTAGGAAGGTGAAAGGGAAAAGAACTGTCTTGCAGGAGAAAGCAAGGAAAGCTATCTCTGACAGGTGTAATTTAGATAGATTATAATGTCACCCCAATGCAGTTCTGTACCAACATTTTGTTATATTGTTTGGGGGACTGTTTGTGCGTTGGTTTGGAGAAATATATTAAATTATGAATGCAACTGTATTTAGGAAAAGGGGCAGAAATCACAAAAGATATACACTGGAGCAGGTGTGTCACCCTGAGCTAAGAGGATGTGAACTTAGGTTGGGTAGTGAGCCCCGAATAGCTCAAAAGGAGTAGGTGTTCTGTTTTAGAAAGGATCTTGTCTGCTTAGAAGTCTTGTTTAGCTCTTGCTTTCCTACCCAGGGACTCTGGGCCCTGTGTGAAGCTGACTTTGTGCCAGCAACAATGCAGATGTTATAGATTTCACTGAACCAGACCTTGGAAGCAGCAGGCCTGACCGAGCAGATCCAGACCCGGCAAGCACTGGTTGGAGTGGGACCAGATGTCATGGGACTGAAGCAGACAGGCGGAACAGAACCACCACCTGGCACCCATCTGACATCTCCTGAGTCTAATCACAAGTGAGTTTAGATGGGTGAGGGTTGTGTTGTGAATAAAGAATTCCGAGCCCCAACAAATTGGTTAATTAATAAGGGAGACTTTGGGGTTGTCACTATTCCTCAGACATTTTTTAGGTTTCATAATTTCATTTTATTATATAAATAGATGTTTATCTTGTTTTCCCCAAATAAAAAGTATCTGTGGTTTCATATTCCTAAAGGCTCCTGGTGAGTGCTTGTGAATGAGGAATAAACACCTATAAAGGTGATGGGTATATGCGTGTGTATGACATTTTGTATTCCTAAAACCTGGGAATGGACAAGTTTTTAGATGGAGGCTCCATTCAAACATTTTAGATAGGATCCTTAGACGTATTTTCGTACCACATCCTTGTTGCTGCTAATGACACTTAGCAAAAGGCTAGACGTCATCCTCCCCTCCTCCCTCTTCTTCCATTTTGCCACTGAAAAGGGGGAAAATGGCAGGAGAAGGAGGAAACAAAGAGGGGAAATAAAATGAAAGCCTGAAACAATGAAAACCCAAACCCAAAACATGCCAGGATCTCATGCCATGAATTATTCACTCAACCCTAAGGAAAGACCATACATGAGGACTCGATGGTTCCCTTCTGTAACACTGGGCCATGTTCCAAGGAGTCTCACTCTGTGAGGCAGCTACAGGCCAGGAGAGAGAGGGTGTGTGGTGAAGACAGAGGCTCTACGAGCAGAACTTGTGCTCTGGCCAAAAGCCCTATAAAAAGGAGAGTTCAGCAAACCAGAGCCGTGGCCATAATCTAACTGTAAAAGCGCCCCACAACCTGAGTATGGGTTGAGGGGAGATTTCCTTCTCCCTAGCCCTTGTGATGACCTTCTGTGCAAATGTATTCAGGTTTTGTACAGAGAAGCAGGAAGGAGCACGGGCCGAGGGATATGCTGGCCGCCGCTTCCCGCAGCCCCCATTGACCTGGAACGGTGAACTGTGGCCACTGGGACCTGTAATCGGCCACACCTGCGGACACTGCAGGTAAACAAATCATCCCAGCCCACCAGCAGATTTCCCTGACAGGCCATGTGCCAAAGATTGCCGATCTCTGCTGTAAGGCCTTGGACTAGCTTTTCTAAATGTAACCACCATCTTTTAGTTTGTCTTTCAGTCTCTAGCCATTCTACAAGATTAAAGGCACATGGCAATCAGAGGTAGAAAAGCTATTGTTTTATTTACACACATTCAGAGAATTTATTTATTTACACACATTCAGAGCATAACATTTTTAATTGACTATATGATTAACAGCTAAAATAAGTCTGAAATTAATATTTAAATTTAATTTAAAAAGCCTGTCAAAACATCTTGAAAACCTGTCACTTGGGGTGAAATTTACTTTACCTGCCTAAAGACCAGATAACTGGGTTTTACATGGATGAAGTGCAGTGGAGCAGATGTGGCAAAATCCACTCCCACAAACTAAGGCTAAGGCAAAGATTTGCAGTTCTTCTCCCCTGAGGCAGTTGCTGCTCTAGACTATGGGGATGGACTCGTGGCTGCAGTCCTCCCATACTACTTGAGTGGGGTGTGATGGATACGGACTTCTCAGAAATATAGACAGTTTTTGGAGTTGGTCAGAAAATTTCCAGTGGCACATCTTGTCTATTGGAAAATATCGATTTGTCAAAATCAAAACATTTTGCGGGAACATGTTGATTTTATTGAATCTTCTGCTGGAAACCAGGCAAAGGGACCTGCCTGGTTTTTTTTACCAACTTCCTCACCTCATGAGCTGCTGCAAAGCCAGGTCCCTGAAAGTCCTGGGAGCCCCAGCTCAAGCCAAGAGTGTTAGGGTAACCTGCCAGGCAGGCAGGCAGAGGACTGGGAGCCTCATCAGTTTCATTTGGAAGATGTGAAAAGGGGGATATTGTTCTCTTTTTTTAAAAAATGAAATCTTAATCCCCATGTCTCTGGTTTGTAAACAAAGAGCTCAATATTTCATTCTTTACACAGTGCCCCAAATCTGCAGAAGTATAGAGCAACTATTTAGGAATTTCAAAATGATATTAAAATAATTAAATTGCCAATTTTTGTTGGTGATTGCCTGAGCTCTTAGTTTTGCTGTTTTTTTAAAAAAATCTGTTTAATAACATTGAAAGATTTTTATGCTGTCACATTCTGGTCTTACTGGCCAAAGTAACACGTTGGTTGTAATAATCTTTTATTGGGTCCAAAATTTCAACAACTGACAGAATGAGGGAGTAAAATTTTTTCTCTAGTTTTGATCTTCATCCCGAGAAACACCAGCAGTGTTGACTTAAAAAGTAGAGGAATTCTCCAAAATAGCTTTACAATCAGGGTAGATAAATGCATTTGGAAAGAGATCAGTTACCAACAACAGTTTCTTTAAGGCTCAGTCCTACTGAGGTGCCTGCCCTGCATTCGTACAAGTTACCGAATGTCCTCAATTCCCCCTGAAGTAAGAATGAGGTAAGAAGGAAGCCCAGCCTTTTGCACGATCAATCCCCTGTGCATTCCATTTGACAGGCTACCCCAAGTTACCTACTTCCATGTCAAGACTGTTTTGTGTAAGGTGTGTGAAATTCACCACAAATAGAAGGCTCATTCAAGGCACTTCATGCTAATTAAATCCTGTGCACTGGTGTGTGGAGAAGGCAACAAGTGCAGCATCTGTACAGGAGGGTTCTGCACACCCTGCATGTTGCTGAAGGAGGCTCCACACGGGTAGGAGACAGATAAGCAGAGAAGGGATGGAGCAAAGGAGGCCATTTGATCCACACATCCGGCAATTGAGTAGCTGCGATCACTGGCATAGCAGGTACAGGCAGCTGCTACTTCACTCTCAGGCTGGAACAGTGGAGATGGAGAGGCTACAATGCAGCTCTTTGGGCAATCCCCAGAAAGAGGGAATGAACTGTGTTTTCCACCCCACCCCGCACCCCACAACCTTTGATTAGTTTCCTGGAGAAAGCTTGTTTAACTGAGACTTTGTACAGGGAGCTATGAATGCTGTATTATTAAATCCCATATATTAAATATGTATAGTAGCAATACAATTACCCAAAAAGTCTCTGGCACTTTAGGAGTGACATCTATGTGCTATCATCCTCTGTTCTTTGTGGTACATTTCTGGGCACAGACTTAATCTACTATCCCATCTCAGAAATGGGGCTCCTCAGCCCACCTGCCCTTATCCCAAGGACTAGTGCTGACCCCCAAGATATTCAATTACTTAAACACACCCCTGCCACAGAACTCTGCCCCAAAGATATGAAGCTTCTGGTGTACAGTGTAAAGCTACTCTCAAGGGTCACAGAAACTGTGAAGCATAAAACACACACTTTGTCCAGAGTCTAACACATTAATGCTCTTTTCCTTAATCACGTAGGGCTCAGGAGTGCATAGATTAGACAAAACAATAAATGTCTTAAACTGCTATATCCTCACTAGCTTGCCCTTCCTTTGTGAGTCCTTGGGGACCATCTGGGTGCAAAAAAAGCAGGCAGGCAGGCAAGGTGTCCTCACCTCATGCAGAGTGTTACATGCAGGGTGACCTCTCTCCCTCATGAAGTCCCTTTCCCAGTTTGAGAGACCTTGCTCTCTCCTGCCCCATGTCTGCTCTTTCTGTCTGGCTTCCTCAATTCCTGTGTAGCTTGCTATTTAAACTCCTCCTGGACACCTTTGTTCTGTCTTTTGGATAACTCTCCATAACTCCTTCCTTCCTCCATCACTTCAGAGGAGTCAGCTACACTGGTTTTCGAAGGATGCCGCTCACCATCCTTTAGGTGTTAGCACCTGAATAGGGTCCTTGAGATGGAAGCACCACCCCACTGTATCTCTGCCTGGAGTGCTCCTGCTACTGCATCTGTCAGTGATGGTGGATCCACATACATATAGGCACTCATTATATAGAAGTTTTTCATAATACCACTTCACACTATCAATCAGAATTCATAAGTTGTACTGACATAACTCTGGCTCATCACAGTAAGTTTCTCGTGGTGGTCAGTAAGAGACTGAAAATATGAACCATGTATACCTGAAAAGGCTCAAAAATAAATAGTCCAAAATGTGTTATTTAAATACCCTCATGATTTTCAAGTCAATTTCATGATTTTGGGGGGAGCTGATTCATGATTTTTCAATGGTTGGCAATACTGTAATAATGAGATGATACCGTAAGGGACCAATATACTCTCCCCAGCTACAGCCTTAATTGCTCACACTTTTCCATGCCAACAGTCACAATGATTTAGTCAGTGCTACACTACCGAACATGAAGCTGCAAATTAGCAAATGATGATTGGCCCAAAGATCAAGGTGACTGCAGGGCTCTTAACCTTGATCTTGACTCTTGAGAGTTATTCCTTAGCAACCAACCAACCTGCGTTACAGATGCTGCAGGCATCCACTTGTACTGTCTAGCTTACCAAATATACAGAAAGCTGGAAGCAGAGAGAGGTTTAAACAATCCCATGGACTGGTGGAATCAGCAGTTTCATAATGGCATTGAAAACTGCTGATTACCTATCCACAAACATATGCCAATAACAGCACCATGTACATGATGCTACTAACAAAATGAAAAAAACAGTAAAAGAGCCTGCAATGCTCACTCTGAGCCCAAAGAAAACTCATCAATGAAAAAGTAAGATGAATTCCTGTTAAACACAACGTCACTAAAAAAAGATCCTGTTGGAATTGGTTGGCTGTAGCTGGAGATGCTGTATTTTTAAACCACATCTCACTTTAAATTCTGTAGTCTTTAAGAACATAGGATTCCCTCAGGGCTGGATTTTCATAGGTATAATTTTGAACACAGGCACATGAAAGTTGTATATCAGGAGTCCTATGTGTTTCAGTCAAGAAAATGCAAATTTGTGCCTTTCTATGTACCTTTGGAATAAGATTAGATTTATTAATTATTAAGATCTTATTTATGTTAGGACATTGTTCTTTTTGTGATCAACATTCTGTGGCAGCAAAACATTTTATAAACTTTTATAAATCAAGGATCAAATTCTGCTTCCATTTACTTTAAAACTGAGACAACTCAATTGACTTCAGTGGAGTAATGGAGAGCAGAATTTGTTTTCAGTATTTTCATTTCAGTAAGAGACTGAATCTTGCATGTGATTCACTCTGCAGCTAATATCTCTTTTGCTTTCTTCAGTACAGAGATTTACTTGTAAATTGAGTAAATGTTTATAAACCAGGCACAATGCATCTTAATACAACTGACAGCACTATCATCACCAATTGCTCCTTTGTTGTCAACGCTTGATAAAAATATTTAATACTAAAGCAATATTCTTTCAATCCAACTCTCTTTAGGAGGTACTTGTCAACACAATGATTTAAACTAGTAATCTAGTCACTTGTAAAATCATTTCTCCTCTCACAAAGAATGATTGCAAAAAAATTTATCTTTTTCCATGCAAAAGGGCTTGAGTCTAAGTTAAACTGACATCGAAATATTAAAAATTGCAGTCAAAAATTTAAAGTTGGGGAACTGTTTGATCTATGTAGGGAATTAACAATGGAATATGCAGCCTTTCACCTCTAAACTGTCAAGCTGAATCCATCTTAGGCTGGTAGTTACTAAAAGCCAGTGTCACCTGATTGATTTTCTGTGGTCTATTTGAAATAAATTGGAGATCTTAGTACAGTTCTTATTGGACAGTAGTCCATATCCCACAAAATTAACAATACAATTGGCACCAATTAGCATATCAATTGACAAGTTCACCATAGGCCAAAGATTGAAGGAGCAGGGGGACTCTACTACTATCTCTAAAATAGAGATGCTCCCATTTAAGTCAGGGTTAAGACACATTGGGAGAAACTCATTTTGCGGCCCATGCTACATCTGTTCTGGGGATAAACAGAAAACAGTCTTTAGAGTCTGCTTTTTGCTGACATACTTACTGTCAAGGGACAAATGTCATTAGTGATTTCTCAGACTAACACTGGAAAGTTTCTAGGAAGCCAGAAAGTGTCAGAGGACAAAAAGGGAATTATAGAAAATGTAAGTTTTAACCTATATCTGTGCCGCAGTTCACCTTTTCAAGTAGGCAAGGTCCTCCACCCCTTTTCCCACCCCCAGTCAAAATGCTTGGAGATGGGAAAGTTTCAAATTAGCTGATTGCCTAGAAATTTTAATTGTGTTTGTGCACATTTAGACAAATCAAAGGGTCCAACATGTAAATACTGATCTATGTGTATAAAATTAAGGCTGGAAAGACCCATGCCATCATTTCAAAGGTTCTAAGATTTCTCTGTAGATCTGGATTAGGAAAAGAAGGAAGGGAATAACTAGAAGGACTGGAAGGCAAATTTTTACAAAGGAAATTGACAAGATCAGCATGGTTTGTTTGGTGCTCACAAAGGAACACACTTTCTTGAGATCCAGGAATTTACATACATTACTTCTGATTTCTGTGGGAAAATCAAAAGGATTTTTTGAAAGTCCAACACACAGGAACTGCACTCCATCTGTAATAATAAAGCTAGTTTCTCTCTTGCCTTCATATTTATAGGCACAATTCAGTCAATTCTACCTTTTAAAAAAACAGCTGCTATGACAAGCCATGTATACATTTAATAAGAACCCTATTCTGGCACTCAGAAAAGTGAAAGGGAGTTTCCATTAATTTGCGGGAGCTGGTTTAGATCCATAGGTTGTATCGATCGTTAGGAAATATTTATACTCCATATTCAAAAACACATTCACAAGATGAAAGTATTTGCCACTAAAATGTGATTGGGGGAAATCCTGAGCCTGGTGACCAGCATGAATACTGAAGAAGCCACTTAGGCCCCATTTTTCAAAGTGGAATATGCAATGTTAGGCCCTTCCCTGGGATCTGTGCGGATTGGTCTAAGCTTGTAAAGCACACTGAGGGACAGATTCTCCCCAGCAGAGAAACTCCTCTTGAGGCAACAGAGGATATTAAGGACATCAGGGATAAGGGTCTCTGATTCTAAGAAACAACTGTCCCCATTGTCCAAGGAGCATAGGGTGCATGAGAGGTGCAAAAGGGCTGGATCTCTAATGGAAATGTAGCCCAGAGAATGTCACATAGTGTATAAGTGCTAAGTATTATTATTGTTCCTGCTCAAAAATCCCTGTTGTGTGTGTGTGCACAATGCATGCAACTGTTCCTGGTTCAATGCTTTTATAAACAAAATGCTGGATCATTACTTTTCTAGTTCAAGAATCCTAAATAAATCTATTTACTGTTTCCATGTCTTTCTTCCCCACCTCCCCCTGGTAAACTATCTTTTCGGTCATCTGAAGTAATCTCCAATTTTTTACATTTTCTCCAGGAGAACATTAGACCAAAGAAATGAAATTTTTTTCTACCTTACCATTTCCCAAGGTGTCCTTTAATTGTACAGTGCAAGTGAGGCCAGCCTAGATGCCACTACCGTGTTTTTTTTTAGCTCAAGAGTAATGAGCTTCTGCCCCTTAAAAATCTGTTCTGAATTCAAGATACTCCTGTCAAACTGTACACATACATGATTGATTATCCAATTTATTGGTAATATTATACATGTCACAGGAGTGCCATTTAACTCAGTTTGACAAGTGCAGAAGAGTGTCATTGACAAGTATAGGGATAAATGACTGGTTTAAGCTTTTCAAATGTTGCTACAGCATTTCACTGAATAGCAGATTGATAAATTAAAATTACAGTTGCAGCATCAGACCTGAAAGAATAACCACTTTGGATTACAAAAATAGAGCTCTGGAAACTTTATATACTCTCAAGAGAGGTAGCCCAAGGAGCAACGAATGCAACAACAACAACAAAAGCACAACATATAGAGGATTCATTAATTACAAGGTGACAATTTCAGAATTCATAAAAACAACAACAGCAAATTCAAGGGCTAGCTCTTTCTCCCTTTATGCAGAGTGATAAAATGCTGATGCTAAACCACTGAAATTAAGTGGGCTTGATTTTGATTTGCTGCACAGTATTTACACCAGTGTAAATCTGTTGACTTTGATGGACTTACTTCTGATTTAAACCAGCATTATAGAGAGTGAAAACTTGCCTATTATTGCTGGACAATCAAAAGACAATATTTGGTTGCCCAATATTTTATCCTATTCTACAGCACGTGTTTTTTTCAAAATATCAATATTTATCAACAGATAACTCTGGGCAATAATTGAACTACTATATCTATGTCCTAGTCTAAGTATTAGGAAACATTATTTTATCTCTGACCCATTGTATAGTAACTGTTGGAAAATGCTGACATTTTAATGGCAACCACTTTACTTGTCAACTTCTCATAAAGCCAAATTGGTACAGGAAGTGGGAGAAAGTCTCCCATATAAAAGAATGCTTCCATATTCTGGAGAAGGATGTGCTGCTTCACTTTTTTCACAAAAAAGAAAACAAGAAATATGAGAGAAAGAAGACAGGAGACAAACAGAAGAAAAAAGGAATAAAGGGGGAAATTACCTATCTTTACTCCCTGCTCAGTAGCCTTTCTTCTTTTCCATTCTCAGCATGCATGCATGCTTTGTCCAACTATCTTATATTCTTGAGCACTCACGCTTTTTTGCAAAGATAGGCTACCTGCTCACCACTTGCACTGGGTAATTGATATAGTCAACATTTTCTACCTGCTATGGTAGTTCAGACAGGGCTTGAGACTCCAATATACTGAGCACTTTGTTTCCAGTCTTCAAATCATTTAAGCACCTCATGAGTTATCAATTCTACAAAGAGACCAGTTAAAAGGTGGGCATGAAAACAGAAAGAAAAGCCAACATGGATTGACCATGCTGAGTCTATGAGTGAATGAAGATGATAATTCATGGTAGTTGTGTCAGACATATCAAAAGAAAGCATCAGAAAAAATGATCTCTTCAAACCTTATTGCTAAGTCTGTCGTCCAGACCTTCATCAATCTCCTGTCCTGATTATTGTAACAACCTTCTTTTAGGCCTCTCTAACATGAAAGTTGCCCCAGTTTTGTCCAAACAAAATGCAGCTGCCAAGATCTTCCTTAGGACCAACTTCTGTTAGTGAGAGAGATACACTTTCAAACTTACAGAGAGCTCTTCTTCAGGTCTGGGAAATATACTCAGAGTGTCGCAGCTAAATACAAGGTAGACCAGAATGTTTAGTTTAAGTAGTTAAGAAATATTTCAAGGGATCATTCAAGGTGAAGTGGCCAGTTAACACCTCTCCAGGCATAGAGAGAAATGGGGAAAAAAAGCTGGGCTGGGGGTTAGTGGGTTATAGATTGTTGTAATAAGAACAGTCTCTCTGTTCAGCCCATGGTTTTTAGTATCTAGCATAATTATTAATTTAAGTCCCCAGACTTGTGGGAACTTAAATTCATAATTGAAGGTGTTGTACATTTGAGGTCTGAGAGGTCAGATATAGAGGGATCACTTTGTGAAAAGTGTTCTCCTACAGGTGATATGGAGTTTTTGTCTTTTATCATTTTTCTGTGTGAGTTCTTTCAAGAGCATAGTATTTGTTTCATTTCACCACAAGCACATCACCAAACTCATCCACTTCATCCTCACCCATAACAATTTTACATTCAACAACAAACACTGTCAAAAACCATGGGAACTGCCATGGTTACTATGATGGCTCCCCAGTATGCCAACCTCTTCCTGGGTTACCTGGAAGAAGAATTTCTGAACAAATTTCTGAACAAAACCAATGATATACCTGAGATATATAAATTATAATTTCATTGTCTGGACAGATGACATAAACTCCCTCAGATTTCCACTACAACTTCAACAACCACTCTTTAAACTCTCTCTAGAACATTCCTACACTAGCATGAATTTCCTGGACACCATGAACATCTTCAGCGATAGAACCCTACAGAGAGCTATATAGAAAAAACGCAAAGATCACCACACTTACCTTCAAAAATCCAGTAACCACCCCAAATACTAAGAAATATGTTATCTACAGCCAGATACCACAGAATATGCTCCAAGGAGAAAGTCTGGGATATACGCCTTTTTAAATATCCTTCACTAAACAAGGACAACCCGCCAGAGAAGTAGCTGCAACAGGGAATGGGCCACAAAATGCCCTGAGAGAACCTTCTTCAATACAGAAATAAACCCCTCTCCAATTAGCACACCTCTAGTTATCACATGCTATGCCACACTGGAACCCATACAGGGTATTATCAAACAGTTACAACCACCGCTCGATGGAGACAACATCCTGAAAGAAATTTTTCTTGAACCCCATCTTCTGGCCTTGGCAACACTCCAAACTCATCATCAGATGCAAGCTCCCCACAGACCGGGATGCACCAACTCAAAGCGACACAGACCCTGCAAGAATAACAGATGCCAAACATGTAGACATATCTCCACTGTTACAATGATTAACACCCCCCTTAACACACATTTCAAGATCCATGGTCTAACAGATTCCTATCACACCTTGTGATGGACCTCATCTAGTGCACTACATGTTCAAATAACAACTATGTGAGTGAAAAAATACGGTCACTACACTCTAGAATGATCTCACACAGAAAAATGATAAAAGACAAAAATGCCATATCACCTGCAGGTGAACACTTCTCACAAGGTGATGACTCTATTTCTGACTTCTCAGTCCTCATCCTCAAAGGAAACCTGCGCAACACTTTCAAAAGTTGAGCATTGGAGCTTAAATTCATAACTTTGCTAGCTACTAAAAATCATGGGCTGAATAGGAAGAACACTGGATCTATGGCTTATTACAACAATCTATAACCATTTACATCCCTCTCCCTGGCCCTTTTTTTATTTTTCCTTTCCTCTCTATGACCGGAGAGGTGTTAACAGGCTACTACACCTCGACTGTTCCCTTGGAATATGTATGCAGTGTTGTTGTAGTCGTGCTGGTCCTAGGATATTACAGGTGGGCGAGATGATATCTTTTATTGGACCAAATTCTGTTGGTGAGAGAGACAAGTTTCTGAGCTTACAATAAGCTTGTCCTGTGTTAACTACTTAAGCTAAACAATCTGTTCCAGTTTGTATTTAGCTGTGACACTCTGAGTACCTTTCCCAGACCTGAAGAAGACCTCTGTGCAAGTTTGAAAGTTTGTCTCCCTCGGCAGCAGAAGTTATTTCAATAAAAATATTGCCTCACCCCCCTTTTTTTCTAATATCCTGGGACAGCTACATCACCACTGCATATGAGATTTTCCTTGTGCATCAGTGTTGCAATGTCATCCCTCCCTCTGAAAGCTTCCACTGGCTCCCCCTCTTCTATCCCATCAAACCTTCTTGTCACTGCATTCAAGTCCCCTCATTAAGCTCCCCTTATATATTTATCTGCCCTTATTTTTTTCACGTGAATAATCTGTGTTGTCCTCCAATATATTGTAAATCTATATTATCTAATTCCCATATAAACTGCTTGTGGTAGGGACTCAACATATATATGATTTGTTCAACTATGAAGTAATTATGGTGCTTAATAACACTGCTCTACAGCCAAAATGCTTCTGAAATACATGTAGTCGAACTTTACTAATTCTGGGTCACTGAGAACGAAAATGATGCTTAAAATTGTTGATTGGCTCTAGTTTTCAAGATATGCTATTGGGTCAGTATATATACGACCCTTGACATGGGAATGGCGGAGGATAAGTGCGTTATAAAGGGAAGGGATCTCAATTTAAACCAGAAATGACTAAAATACATCTTTGACTGGATCTATGAATAAATCTATGACTGGGTTTGGACAGTACTTGCTTTTTAGGCAAAACAATGAATGATGCAATCTGAAGCTGGTATTGCGTCATACATGATATGAATTGCATCATGTTATTCCTAGAAGTCATGGATGATGCAATCATAACGAAGTTTACATCACTCTGCTGAACAAATTGCCCTATATCAGCTCTAGAAATCATACAGTGTCGTGCTCTCTTATTTGTCAGTGTTTGATTTTGCAAAGGAACACATTTCTGTTTAGCCAAAATGAGCAGAGATGCCTCATACTTGTGTGAACAGTGCAGATAACTTCTGCTATGTTTGTGGTGAAGTGACTTTTGCATCATGAAAGCGCAGTATAACCACTATGGTTAAGAAAGCCTATCACCTTTATTTTGGCTGCAAAACTGGAGATCAGGACAAGAGGTGGTCCCCACACATATGCTGCAACACTTGTGCAACAAATCTTCACCAGTGGTTGAACAGGAAAAGGAAATCTATGCCTTTTGCAGTGCCAATGATTTGGAGAGAGCCAACAGATCATACCAGCAATTGTTACTTCTGCATGGTGCCTCCAGTTGGGAAAGGTGTGTCAAAGAAGAGAAAGTGGACTGTGCATTATCCAAACATTCCATCAGCTATATGCCCAATACCCCACGGAGAAGGACTGCCGGTTCCTGATGCACCAGAATCATTGTCACTTGAGTCAGATGAGGAAGAGGAAGAGGATGAAACTTCTGGTCCTGAACCATCAATGTCACAGGACCCACATTTTCTCCCATCCTCCTCCTCTGAACCACACCTCAGAACACAAGCTAAACTGAATGACCTTGTCAGGGATTTGGAACTACCCAAGAGTAAGGCAGAGCTGTTGGGCTCCAGACTACAGCAGTGGAATCTCCTGGCAGGTGATGTTAGGGTTTCCATGTTCCGTGACCGTCAAAAGGATCTTGTCCCATTCTTCTTCATGGAAGGTGATCTTGTAGCCTGCAACAACATCCATGGTGTGATGGCAGCCCTCAACATCGTTCACGATCCAGATGAGTGGAGACTCTTCACTGATTCATCGAAGATGAGTCTTAAAGCTGTTTTGCTGCACAATGGCAATGTTTTGCCATCAATTCCAGTTGGTCATGCAGTCCATATGAAGGAAACCTATGACAACATGAAACAACTTTTGAGGTGCATAAACTATGACCAACATCAGTGGCAGCTTTGTGGCGATTTGAAGGTTGTTGTTCTCTTGCTTGGTCTGCAGACGGGATACACGAAGTACTGCTGTTTTCTCTGCGAATGGGATAGTCGTGCAAGAGATTCCCACTACATCAAGAAAGACTGGCCACTCCGACAGTCATTGGAGCCTGGGAGGAAAAGTGTTCAGCATCCACCACTTGCTGAATCAAGGAAGATTTTGTTACCACCTTTACACATCAAGCTGGGTCTGATGAAGAACTTTGTCAAGGCCATTGACAAAACACAAGCAGCTTTCAAGTACCTCCATGGAAAATTTCCAAGGTTAAGTGAAGCTAAGATAAAGGAAGGTGTCTTTGTTGGTCCTCAGATTCGTGAATTTCTTCAAGATGATGCATTTGACCATGCACTGCGTGGCAAGGAAAAGACAGCATGGAAAGCCTTCCAGTCAGTGGCAATACATTTTCTCGGAAACAACAAGGCAGACAACTACAGGTGGTTGGTGGAAAACCTCCTCAAGGCATACAAAAGCCTTGGTTCAACATGTCACTAAAGATACATTTTTTGCACTCTCATCTAGATTTTTTTCCACCGAACTGCGGAGCAGTGAGCGACGAGCACGGCGAGTGATTTCACCAGGACATTGCAACAATGGAGAAACGCTATCAGGGCAAATGGAGCCCATCAATGCTTGTAGACTATTGCTGGACAGTGACAAGAGATGCTCCATTTAATGAATACAAGAGACAAGCCAAGAAGCGCCGAGTAGACACTGAATAGGACTAAACTATGTACATAATAGTTTTTTGCCTTTTGTTTCATAATACATTTTATTTATATAACCCTTTTGCTGATTTTTCAAGTGTTACATAAACAGGACAGGTGAAATATTATCTTGTAAAGCAACCATAAACGCATGAAAAGACCTAGGTTTACAATTTATGATTAAAATTCTACTATCTACACAATATACATAGACATAAAATGTAAAAACTTAAATATCTTAGAAACAGCAGCCAGTCAGTTGTTTTAATTGTCATATTTGAATTCAGCACATCAAAATACATAATAAATATCACATTTTATCTCTGAAGCAGACGACTTCTAAAAAATTGTGGACCAGTGTAAGTAATGAATAATGAATAATAGTAGCCACATTCCATTCCTAGCTATCTCTGTGTAAATCCAGAATAACTAATTGAAATCAACAGCCCAGATCCTGTTATTTACCCAAGTGTAAATTGAGATTCCTTCAATGGATTTACTCCAATTGTACACTGGTATAAGAAAGAGCAGAATTTGGCCCAATATTCTCATCTGGAGATGACATGTGGCACTAGAACGCAGCAACATTCTGTGAAATGAAAACAGTCCTTTGGGATATTGACCTTTTGGCTAGTCTGTACATACACTAGCAGATCTATGTAGCAGCACCGCTAAGCAACATACCTAGTACATTAAGCTCCAACGAAGCAGTAAAACAGACACACCCTATTGTTTTAGCAAAATACTCATGAGGGAAAATATTTCATTATATTTTCTTATAATTCTTATCCCTTAAGAACATTATACTAATGCACTTTCATAATGTGTGTTATGCAACAACTGTTATTTCTAGTAATATTTTAATTAATATTTTCTTCTGGTTTAATATAGCATTCATAAATGGTGTCCAAATATACTGTATTACCTACTCCAGAAAAAGTGAAGACATGTCCATGATCATTAAATGCTAAAAATTCAATCCCACAATTGCAAAGACACATTTGTCACTGTTGTTAGCGGAGATATGTTAGTCATCAAGTTTCTAAGACAATCAGTCCTTCCTTGCCTGAGAAACATCAAATTACATTACATTTATCACACTGAAAACTAGTGCTTGAGAAAATTAATGTGCTAATATGTATATGACACCATAAGTAAATATTTAGAGAAGTTTTCATTTTCAATGTTTATATCACTACAGGTGAACCACACTATGCTTCAGCAGTACAAAAACATCTTAGAGTAAATTTGCTTTTGTATAGTCTATTGAATTAAGCTATTATAATAATTTACTTCTCAGTTTTGCCTACAGACTCTGTGAAGGAATTGAAACCGTTAAAGCCTCTCTCTCTCTTTATATATGCTTGCTGATCTTACCTCTAATATTTTCTGTTTTCTGCCCACAAAAACACATTACCATTACTCATCAATATTGGATTTACATGGTTGTGAAGTTATTTTTCTATGAATGCTTTACACAGCATGACAGTTTTATAGCCTATAAAGTATAAGCCAGAACATGAAATGTGTCTACCTATTGATGCCTAGATAAGGTCTGGTTGAAACCAAATGGCATTTGAGCACAGATATAAAGTATGATTATGCTAAATATTTTCTATTGACTATACAGGAGAGCTTCATTTTGCAAGGAAACAAAGCTTTACACAATACCCAGCAACTACTTCTATCAGTCAGAAGAGACGGGAACAGTTTGACTCAGTATGATGCAAAGGATCTGTGTTATTGAACTATGATTCTTTCTGCTGCGTTGACTTCAGCATCCCAAAAGCTGCAATTTCATTTCTCCTGCTCTAGATCCTCTAGTAACACAAAGTTCAATAGCACTGGTCAAATTATAAGTTTCAAATAAATTATCCAACTAATTTAGTCCTTTTTTTCTATCTGTGATGCGATCCGTGTTTCTGTGAATGTATTCATTATTCCTAGGTATTTGACAAAAACACAAAACTCAATCTCTTCCACCTTTTTTTTAAGGATGTACCCTGTATTTAAGGTAACTGTTGTCTCCTGGGCAGAATAAGTTCCAAGCACAGATCCTGAAGTGATTTTCAGCCAAAGATATGGTTGCTACCTTGCAAACAGGGAGCTTTATATAAGTTAGAATTACTATATTCAAGTATGTGCTTCCCCCTCTCACCACTCACATGGTCCTGAGAACATTACGCATGCTGAGCAGCTGGCCCTCATATAAGTATGTGAGGAAGGGCTGCAGAATTTGCTAAATTTTTAACTATAAATTTCAAAAGCTGCCCTCTCCCTCACTCTGGTTATCCTTCATTTTTCTCTTCTCAAGGCAATTATTTTCCTCATTGATAGTTAAAAGCTGAAGTGGAGCATCAGGGATAGTGGACTTCTCCTTCCCATCAGCTAGTCAGGGGTTAAGGTTTTGTAACATTGTTATCAAAATAATCTTGCTGTGCTGCCAGGGCATTCTTATTCCACTTCATGCTTTCATGTATTAAAGCTTGTTCAAAAAATTAATGAACTTGAACGAAGGAACCTCTACTGAGCACCTTAGAAAATAGAAAGATCTGGTTGTAATATTAATCAAAGAAAATATCTAATGTATATAGGGCCCGATTTCTCCTTCTGATGGGAATTAAATGTTCAAAACTTCCTCTGGAAGAGTTTTCTCCAAATAGTTCTGAGGGGTGAGATTTGCACTGCTCTCCAATCTTGAAATCAACAGGAAGCTTTTCCCCCAGAAGTCAAAAATCCATGGGGAACCTAGATGATCTACAGGAGACCGTGTACCTCAGAACTGGTTTTGAGACCCTCCATTTTTACCTCCTCAGTAAAATGTCTCCATTTGGCCTGCAATGCAACCAGGGCTTCCTCATATGTGGTTCATAACATAGAGGAAAGCAGCAGAAAGTTAACAGACTCAGACTGCATTCATTCTTATCTGAATTCCTAGTAGGACCTCAAATGGAGCACAGGTCTGAGAAGGTGAGGATAATTCACATATTCCCTTCCCTTTTCTTGTTCCCTACCCAAGTGTAGTTTCCTGGACTCCCAGAGCTTCCTCAACGGGCTCTTGGACAGGAAGGAATGGTGCAGGAGCGAAAACTAAATCCCTGCACCATGAAGCCAGGAGCAAATCAGCAAAATGCTAGAGAGATATTCCCTACTAGTTTTTTTTTATTAGCAGTCATGAGGGATATTTGAAAAAGTCACCAGAGAAGGGAATGCAAAATTAAAATAAAGATTATTTAGGAGGACTGGCCGTTGATATAGTAAATGAATAAACAGATTACATTTAGTCAACACTAAACATGCTACTTAAATTTCAGCACAGATTATTATATATCCCTCTAAGGTAAATGAGCTGGAAGTATGATTCCATTTCTGAGCTGTGTCCTATACCTAAACTACGGACTGGGGATGAAATAACAATGTCTCAGAAATGTGCAAAAATGGCAAAGATTTGGTTTCTAATTATGCTGTGTATGCCAGATTTGTTGTGTGTTTATTTAATCCAGAAGTTTGCATTATAAATATTGTTGAAAGATTTTATATTAAACAAGCAGCAAGTAAAATTTATAGAAATAGCTTTGCCAATAGTGAGAATAAGGTTTTTTATCTAGCCTGACAGTACTATAAGGAAATGTAGATATGTGAGGGAGCAAGTTTACAGCAGGAATAAATAAGAAATATTGCTTATTTAAAAGTATCTGAAAATAATTCCAATTTTTGTAGCATGAAATTTTCCAGAATTTAGTCACATACACTGGGAGGACAGCTCTGCAAGCTTCATCATCCCATTCAATCACAGTTTCCCCACTTGGTTCTAGAGGGACCTCTCCTGCAACATAATTCAAGAAAGCACCTCTTTTCAGGGCAGGACCTAACCATGTGCTTTCCTGAACTGGGATGCTACTGAAGATAGGGTAGCTCATTCAGGTGATGGGGTCTTTGCTGAGATGGTCGAACAATGTGTCAATTAGTACAAATTTTGTTTGTGATTTTTCATAAGAGGACAATTGTTCACTATGTATTTAAATTCTCATCTGTACATACAGTTGTTCCTGAATAACTTTCAAAGGAGATTATGCTAAAGCAGAACAAGACCCACTTTTTGTGGAATATGAGTCTCCACACATGGAGTTATTCAGGAATAACATTGTGCATTAAACTCAGACACGTACCTTAATCCAAATTAACTTTCAGGTGTAGACAACCCCTAATAAACGCTGACCACCAACTCATTTCACATCTCACTCCATCCCACCCCTAGCTCACTTTCACTGTCCCCAGCTCATCCCTCTTCCAAATGTGTAACACTTATTGCAAATGTCTAAGTTTGAAAAAAGATCTGAAAAATCAGCAGTTTGGATTTGATTTTTTTAAACATCTGCATAAAAGGAGGAGAAATAGCTTGACTCTCAGCAGATAAGATGTTGAAAACGAATGGATTTTTAAAGCCAATCACTGTGAAGAACTACTGCCTGCTTATCAAGTAAACTTAATCTGTGCAGCTGGCAGGGGCTGAAAGCCATACAAAAATCAGCTGTATTTCTCTCTCTTCCTTTCATGCCCTTTCTGAATGGAACCCAAATGTGACATATTAAATGGCAGCAAATAAGACACAAATTTTTAGCAGTGAGGGTTATTAATCATTGTAACAATTTACCCAAGGTTGTGATGGAAATTTTTTAAATCAAGACTGGATGTTTTTCTAGAAAAACATATGCTCTAGCTCAAGCAGAAATTAATTTTGGGAAGTTTCATGGCCTGTGTAATAAAGGAGGTCAGGCTAGATGATCACAGTGGTCCCTTCTGGCTGGGTATAATCACATCATCTTTGTTCAGGAGATGTAGGGACTATGACCACATTTACTCAGGTGTACAAATTGCCCCAGGAGGGTGGTGAGGGGCAAAGAGGAAATGAGCTTCATTCTCCTCCACCTTTGCCCATGGAAATGGCCATCCTTGGAAAGGAGAATAAATGCCACAACACTGATTTTCGAAGTGGATTAAGGTAAACAGAATAAAGGGTTTGTTTACATAGTGTGGTAATGTGCACTACAAATGTATGATTTCTAAAGCACACTGTTTTGTGTGCTAATTGGTCCACGTGGACCCTGTTGTCACATGCTAAAAGTTCTCTAGTGCTTGAAACACTAGTGTGAAAGTCCACCAGTGAACTTCCAGTGCATGCCAGCAAGGTCTACACAGACCAATTAGTGCACAACACATTAGCATGTTTTAGAAGTCGCACCCTGTAGTGCACATTGCTGCCCTATGTAACAAGACCTATGACTACCGTTATTCTTAATAAGGCCTGGTCTACACCACGAAACTAGGTCGGAATAACTATTTCACTCAGGGGTGTGAAGAATCCATGCCGACGGGAGAAGCCCTCTTTCAGTGTAGGAAGTGTCTTCACTGAAACACTAAAACAGCACAGCTGCAGCATTTTAACTGTAGACAAACCCTAAGAGTCCTCACAGGGGATTACGGTGCTTTAAGTACACCTCTTTAAATTCACACCTGCAGTTAATTCTGATTAATTTTTCTGAGTGTCCCTGTGTAGACAATCTGTGAGTCTCTGCCTATGCTCATCATAGCTCCCACAGGGGCAGTACAGCTCCTTATCACTTCTACACACGTCTAATTAGCCTTTGGCATTTAGGGTGCTACATTTAATATTGCTTTGCACTAGCATGCACACATACAAATGCACTAAAGCAACCATGAAGATCCCTATTGGTCATTAGCCTAGACACAGCAATAATAATAATAATAAAAAAGCATTATTATCATTTGCTAGCAGTAAAATGAGAAGGTGCAAGCAAGTCTCCACTGCACCGTGGAGATAAATGAAAAGCTCACTTGCAGAACCAATTCATTAGACAACCATAATTAATTTAGAAAGCTGCTTTGGTCTACTCTAAATGTAAGAGACATTAGAGGGTCCACACATATTATTCTAATTAAGGTTGAGTCAGCAACTCTGTTAAAAGCACTTAATGTAATTTCAGGGGCTCATGGCTTCAACTGCCAGTCTGGGCTGAAACTTGCAATCCAACATCTCAGCATGGGAGCAAAGTCTCTGAACAAGTTAAACAAAATCAGTTTGCAATTAGGACGAGTAAATCCCTGATTTAGCACTAAGAAAGAGACCTGTTTGCTCAGGCCTATGACTCAGCAAGTCTGCTTCTTCTTCCTGGCTACAAAGGATGGCAAAAGGCAGGTATATAGACAAGGAAGTTACAGATGACGGAAGGTTTTGCATTTTGACATATGATAATTACAGTTGAGGAAAACAATGCCTTATAAAAGGATGTGCCCCAGACAAACCTACGCAGAGCCTGGGTTTCATTGTTCAGATTATCCTTCCTGGGAAGCAGCTAGTTTGAGCAGCAAAATCACAAAGTTATTAGGTTGTGTTGTAGGGTAAACTGACTCTACAGAGTGGTAGCTAAAAACAAATGCGGTATTGTCAATTTCAAACATTCAAAAATCATGAGATAGTCTCCCCCCAAAATCCTGTGATTATAAAGTATTAATTATGAGGTATTTTTCTTTATCTGCTTTCTGGTTTTTGAGCCTCTATGGTACACTGTGCCAAGTTTTAATTTTTTTCTACAATCACAGGGGATATAAACTTATTTTTTAAAATGAAAACAGAGATTTTTCATTCATTTTCACCTGACTTCAGAAGCTGGGGCTTTGAGAAAAACACCAAATATCGTGGTAATTGACAAACTATGAGAATTAGCAACACAAATTGGTGAAACAATTCATTTGGTCATTTCATATTATGCCAGTGCAAACTCAAGAACAAAGTTTAAAAAGCATTTTTTTCACTTTAGACATTTCTGAGCACCTAAGGAAAAAAACAAAATTATACATCAAAAGTAAAAAAAGAAAAAAAGTATGCAATTAATTCAAGATATGACTAAACAAGTCTTAGTTACTTCATATGGCAGAAACGAAGACAGATTAGGTATAATCTGGCGTACATTGATGTGTGTAATTTTCTTCATGCAACAATCCCATTTTCATCATTGATACAACTCATATGAGTTTGGTTATTTGTGGACAGAAATGTTTGCAGAATCTGGTCCTGATTTTCACTACATTTTTTACTCCATAACTAACATGATTCTCTTGTTTGCTTTTATTTTATATATACAGGTTATGGAGCATTTCTTGACTCCTTGGTTTTATACTATGGTTTGGAAGTTACCAATCATTCAAGTGCTCAGATTAGATTAGCTCTTACCTGACTATTTTGCATCAGGACCCTTTGCCTGCTGTATATATTTTTAGTGGTATACAATACTACAGTTTTGAGGACTGAGAAACAAGGAGAAAGCATGAGGGAATGAGAAGAGACCAAGAAGACAGAATTAGAGAGAAAAAACCAAGAAGAGTGAATGGAAAGAAGAAAGAAAGAAAACAGTACATTAGAGTAGATTTAGAGAAAAGTGATACTGATACAGGAAAAACTGAATAAAAACAGTGCAGCTGCGACAAAAAATACAGTACTAATACTTACCTTTGGGAAATACAAACATAGGTGCATTTTCCAAGATTATGTTTTTCAGAATACAACATATTTCAGAATAAGGTTTTAAACAGATGAATTAATTGCTTAAATTAATACAGTATGAAAATTGGTGACAGTGAATGTGAGGTTACAAGTTTTATAACTGTTTTTAATACGCATATCAATATACACAGGGTTCATAAGCTTGAAAAGATCTGATTTTATATTTTACAAATTTGAATGAAAAACAGCAATATTTATAAATAGTTTTATCGACTTAGTTTTTGCACTCATAGTGACATTTTAAAAAATGCATGTTAATTGTTTTAAAAACACTGTCAAAATTATACTAAATTAATAAATTTGATAACATGAAATTCATATTAATTGATAGAACAACATCAAGACAACTAATACAACAGCTGTCTACAAGAGCATCATCTAACATATACGTAAAATTTCTTCTGTTCCTTTCAGCTAATCAGCAAAGACAAAACATTTTTTTGTCATGTTTGGGTGGAAGGAGAATCAATGATTGCTGACATTTACTGATTAAAATCTATGCTTTCCAAGCTTAGGTATAGTAATGAATGACTGTTTACATGACAGAGTTTAACATTTCAACATTTTATATTTTATTGGGTCTAATGGGGTCAACAATATTGTATAATGGTTAAAATATATAGATATACATATATAAACATACTCACCCAACAGACAGGAAAGGTTCCTTTGAATCAAGTCTGTTAAGCAAATAACAGATATTTTTTAAAATATATATATATATATATACACACATAATATATTTGATAGCATTTAAATTATGGGCTTAAAAGGCTCTAATGGATCTATTGCACTTTATATGGCAATAATGAACAATTTGGCAGCAATAGCAGAGCATCAAGGATGTGATCCAACTCCCACTGAAATCAGTTACAAGACTCCCAATGATTTCAATTGGCAGAATGTTTACAAAGCAGCAAACCTCAGGCCTGGTCCAAACTAAACTCACTTCAGGGTGCATTTCATAGGCAGACCACTTGACTTGATAAGCTGTGTACCAGGAGCATTAGCATCCGGTTCATATGTTCCCCCTCCATGCTGCCTATTTTCATGTGAAGTCAAAATCTTTTTCTCCTATGCTTCAGTTCAGGAAGATACTTTACTACTAAAGTATGTTCTGAATTTTAAGCTTAAAATTAAGCGTATGTTTCAATATCTTCCTGAACTGAGGCATTGCATGCTATCTCCCTTGCCCTCCTGTTATGCCATGTATCATCCATTTTATAGAATGTCATCACTCTTTTAGCTCAGGCAATTCTGGACTAGATATGTCATGACAGTTTTGGTGTCCATAACATTAAACGGGTGTGAGGACCGTTAGAACATTAAGCTGTGTAGAGAGGTTAAACAAAAACCTCTACAGACCTATTTTGAGAACTTAGGTGAAATGTAAGTGGAACATAGAATACATGTAGGCCCTCTGTACATGGGTGAATTTCACTTGTAAGAGAGCACTACACTCAATAAAAGATAAAAAAACAAAACAAACTCTGCTAAAACATTTGTCAATGTCTTTTTAATAAAAATGCTAGCCAAAGAGAAATGTCTCTGAAATTGAACACCTTAACTACTACAAAATCCCACCACACTAAACAAAAATACAACAAAATAACCTAGTTCTCAAAATCTATCATCTTCCCATCCCACAATTTTATTATATAGATAACATAAAAATTTAGTCAAAACAAAATTAGGTTTAGTACAAACATTTATAACAATCTAGTCAGAAGTTTGTTTTCAAAGATGTATTTGTCATAGCATGTTCTAAAGATAGTCACCGTCAAGTATTAGATTTACTTTTAATAACGTTCATCAACTTTTGCAAAGCATTTAATTCTCAGGAAGAGGTTTCTAAGATTACTGGTGGAAATGTTCAAGTGCCTATCTTGCTCTTGACTGTTGGATGCAATATATTTGAAATATAGTTTCCTGGGACTGAAACCTGAGATTTTAATGCAATTTTAACCCCTTTCATTTAAGTAAGGGTTGAGCAAATGCCAGAAACCCACCATGATATATTTTCTGTGCACGTTTCTCCCTCCTCTGTAGCACTTAAGAATAGAGTCATCTGTCTCCATGGCAGCGTTTGCTCTTTTCAAGTCCACTGACGAGAGAAGAGGAAGGGACTGGGTGGCCCTGTGCTGTTGTGTTTGTGAGTGGATATATATCATACCCCAGGAAAGATACTACAGCCTAAGCCTGCATTATCTTTACTGCAGAACTCCCTGCACCAGGGCCAGCTCCAGGCACCAGACAAGCAAGCTCGTTCTTGGGGTGGCAGATTCTAAGGGGCAGCATTCCGCCCAATGCTAGGGCGGCACGGCCAGCCTTTTTTTTTTTTTGGTTTGCCGCTCTGGCCACCCTCCGCCTTGTTTTTTTTTCCTTTTGTTTTGCCGCAAGCCTGGCAACCTGCGTCATAGAATCATAGAATATCAGGGTTGGAAGAGACCTCGGGAGATCATCTAGTCCAACCCCCTGCTCAAAGCAGGATCAGTCCCCAGCTAAATCATCCCAGCCAGGGCTTTGTCAGGTCTGACCTTAAAAACCCCTAAGGAAGGAGATTCCACCACCTCCTTAGGTAACCCATTCCAGTGCTTCACCACCCTCCTAGTGAAAAAGTTTTTCCTAATATCCAACCCAAACCTTCCCCACTGCAACTTGAGACCATTACTCCCTGTTCTGTTATCTGGTACCACTGAGAACAGTCTAGATGCATCCCTTCCCTCCCCGCTGACCAGTGACTTTCAGTGCACCACTGTAGGGGGCGGTGGCGCAGAAGAGGGGAGTGCCCTGCTGGGAGCGGGCTGCGTGCTCTGCCTGCCCCAGCTGGTGCCAGGTCTGCAGCAAGCCCAGCAGCCTGCGTCCTTCCCTCCCCGCTGACTTTCAATTCACCTGCAGGCAGGAGCGGCTCCCTTTCTCTCTCTCCTCTGCTCCGTCCCCCCTGCTAGCCGGGCACTCACTGTGCTGCCTGGGGCATGTCTGCAGTGCAAGGAGTCCCGCTAGCCAGGGTGCAGCCACTGCCCACCCAGAGGCTCGCCAGAGAGGCTGGGGGAGGCAGCTGTGAGCCGCCAAGTAAGTGGCTCTGAAAGTTTGTGCCCTGGAGGTTTTTTTTGATTTGTTTGGTTTTTTGCTTGGGGCAGCAAGAAAACCAGAGCCGGCCCTACCCTGGACAGTCACTAGTGCCTGTCAGGTTCCATGCCAAGCTGACAGGAAGAAGAATGGTCACTGGGGGGCCTCCATATAGATGGCTGTGGGCTCCATTTGTAAGGTGCGAGTCCTGTTCTCATTATGAATAAAACAGGAAGAAACTCTGTGATGGTCGTTACAGAGTTTCCTTTTCCCTTATCTTCCCTCCAGTGGGTTTTACTACACAAGGGGGTGATCCAGCCTTCATACAAATCTCATAAGATTTGGCCTCTGATATTTTCTGCACAACAGTAAAGATGAAAGAGAACTGAATGCACATCTGTGTTTTCGTGCAGTCTTACAGCAACAATTTTGTCATGAGGAGAGCTCTGGGACTTCAGCATTCTGATGAAGGACGTAATCTGGTGGGTATAATACACAAAGGAAATGTTTGCGGTAACATTCTCTGGATAAAATACTGCAATTAAAAATCTATTTGAAATTCATTCTCAAGATGGAATTCAATTTGCTTTAGCTATGCTGGCCTAAGTTTGACCCCCTCTATATATTTGACTAAATGGTTTTAGATAATATGCAGCATCATTTTAAATTAGTTCAAATGTTCCAGGTAATAAGGAAATATAGTCATCCATTGGCCTTTTATTTTAACTGGTAATTCGGTGCATACTAAATTAATATAAGGGATCTAAAACTGCAACTCCATGTAAAAGAATATACTGCATATCCTTTAGTGGCAGTATTCATCTATCCAGGTTATCAATTATTACTTCCTTCCCAGCGACTCAGTACCCAAAATTCCTCAGAGTTTTAGAGCATTCTTATATAGCGAAGAGTGACACATCCTAAAAGATAATCTTGGGTGGCTGCAAAAGAAGCTGGGATGTTTCTTCAGCAGACAAACTGTTAGAAGAGGAATGTTTGCTGTTAAGACGGAAAAAAAATTATCAAACTCTAAAAGAATGCAGGAATACTAGATCTGAAATAAAGAAATACATAAATACAATAATATTTTAAAAATAATGCAGTAATAGTAATGAGACAATGAAATTATATATTTTATAACCTATGACATGTTGCTATGTCTAAAATCTGGGTGCTAGAACCTTTCTAATTTGCAATGTTTTTATTGCCCATAACCTGTAGTTCTCATGGGGGAAAAAGTCTAATGAAAGGGAATCTCAACAGCACATATACGCTTTTTTAACACATTGCATGATTTTTGGACTATTTTCAGTTGGCCTAGTGGCACAACTAACTTGATCCCATGTGCATCCAATGATACCATTGTCATGCAGTAGATGCACTACTTTTCCAAAGTTTCTAAAAAAGATTATACACATTATACTATAAAAACTAGAATAGTGCAATATATGTCAACAGTCTCTATAACAACTATTTCTACAATCTGCCAACAAATCATATATAGGGGACTGGAAAAGCCTGAGATATCCTCTAAACCTTTAACCTTAGCACAATCGTTCCAGTTAAGATTACAGGAAAGATGCCTTTTCATATCTGGGACACAACCCAACATACATAAATCAATTTCATTTCAGGCTAAACCATTTTCTCTCTCCCTCCTAAAATCTATTTACAGGAAATTTGGATACATCATTAACAACATCATTATTGTAGATAGGTAAATAGAATGCAGCTAAGTGGTTCTCTAAGATAATTCATTTGGAATCAATATATGCTTAGTGCTGATGATTTAACATTCATAGCTAATGAGTGGACAAAAAACACTCATTGTATTTCTGTTTGCTACCTTATTCTGCTACCTCAAGTGTGACAAAATAGTCTACTCTGGACCAAACAAAGCAAAGTTCAGAAACTAAGACCAAGATTTAAAAAAAAAATGACTCCTGATTTTGTATGTCAAACTTGAGAACAAATTTCAGAGGTTAGATAACTCAGCACTTTCTGAAATAAGGCCCCTTTGAGGTGTTCTGTCTCAGGAAATGGAGTTTGACTCTATTTTTGATGTCAGCTTGTCTGGATTTACAGCCGGAAAATATTAATTCCATTATGCCTATCCCCAGCAGCCCCATTGCAGTTGACATGCATAGCTTTCTGCTGCTTTAGTAGAGTCTGTGATGTCCTTGAGGTGGCCAAAAGACTTTTCATGCTACTTCTATAGAGCATTTAGCAATACAGGAAGTAGTATAGCACCAAAGAGAACATAAAACTATACAAGAGTTTCTTCCAAAACCATGGAGGTTACTCTAAAATACATCATTCAGTGGAGCATACTTACACTTACATCATGTTCCAGCTGAGACCTTGACTTTGCAAATAATGATATGCACATTGGCCAAGAGACGGCTAACAATGTATGTCACTTGCTGATACTGGGTGGCTGTTGATGTGCAAAACCGGGCAAGTGGCTCTTAGTTCTGTGATATGCAATACAGGGTTTGAACTTAGTTCTTCCTCTTCCTCTTCCTCTTCCTTTTGCTTTTGGGCAAATGCAACAGTACTGTGATCTGTAGGATCTAAACAGTTAATTCCTCTGAAAGGAATCTAACAGTTCAACTTTACTGATATTGTAATGTAAGAAAGTTTTGCTAGTTGAAAAGCATTTTGAAGTTGTCACTTCATGGACTGGCTGTGTAGTTTTACGGTATATTTCTTATGACTGATTTGGTTGACTTATTTACATGTCAAGCATATCTGTCCTTGTGCATCCTGTCTGTTCTAGAAGCAGAGATTTAACAAAAATAGATGTTAAATCACAGAAAATTAAGCTTTGGAACTTGTTGTTTGCTCATCAATGACCCTTTAAGTTGATGGCTGATGGTCAAGGACAAGTTACCACAAGCACAGGCTGGAAATTTTTCATCTAAAGTTTTTTTTAATGCATTTTTTGTACAAATCAACACATTTAGAAAAACATGTTGACTTGGATCAAAATTTCCAAGCCAAAAGATTTTCTGAAGCAAAAACATTCTTGATTTGGAAAATTTTCATAAGAATGGCCATGCTGAGTCAGACCAAAGGTCCATCTAGCCCAGTATCCTGTCTTCCAACAGTGACCAATGCCAGGTTACCCAGAGGGAATGAACAGAACAGGTAATCATTTCAATTTGAATTTTATTTTATTTGGGGGAATTATCATTTTTAGACTTTTTATTATTTTACATTATTTCATGTGGCTATTGCACTACTAGTAGTGACACGCCATGATGTAAAATAATATAAAAAAAATTAAAAACAGAAATTAAATTTGAAACTGAAAAACTAAGTTTAAACTGAAATTCTGAAATTTTCCAAAATTTTCTGAAATGGATTTTTTTCAAAAATTCTGTTTCACAGGACATTTTGAAAACAGTATTGTTTTTTCTTTCCCCTTATTTCTATTTGGAACAAAAACAAATGTCAAAAAGTCAATATTTCCTGCAAAATAGAAATTCCAATTTTCAACCAGCTCTAGTTACTACTCAAATGACCATTCAGAATGTATTTTGAATTAGTGCACCCTTCATGGTTACTGGATCCTGGACCTGAGAAATCTTCACAATTAAAATTTTGTGAAATCTGATACTTTACTTCAAAAAGTTTTATTTTTGACAAATCAATATTTCCTGATAAAAAAATCTTAATTGAAAAATTCCTGACCATCCCTATTCTGGAAGGTTTTGCATTCTCCCTTGGTTCCCATAAACAGCATTATAATGTTGGTAATTTATACTATAGAGCATTTTCATATTCCTTGAAGCATTAACTACTGGTACCATAAGCAGAATACTGGACTAGCTGCATTTAAGATCTGATATAGTATGGCTATTTAAGTTTTCAGGATGAAGATGAAAGGGGTACATGGAATGTTTTACCAACATGTTATATAATTTTAAAATATTTCCGTTAGTGCTATGGGTAAAACTCTTGAAGCATTAAACAAGTGCAGCATTTCATCTTTGTTCATTTTTCTCTGTGCTTTGTGCCATTAGGGTGAAATTTAAGGTGGTGACAGCTGTTTTAAAACAATAAAGAAATGAAGCATAATATTATTTTCCCCATTAGCATAATAGAACAAATATTTTATTTGAATTTACACAAACCAAACATAAAAAGTCACCTTTCCAGGGGTCTGGGCATCTTTGCAAATGCTAATGCAAACTAAAGTAAGCCAAACAGCTTCCCTAAAATACAAAGAAAACAGAAACCAAAATACTCCAGCTCCCAAGTAACATCCCTCAATGCAATTCCTCCTCCTTCAAATGACAAGTGCTTTGCAATAGATTAAAAAGCATCTGAGTGGCTTAGGAGCCTAATTCCATTTTCAAAAGTGACATAGGCACTTAGGAGTCAAAGACCCATTGTAAGTGGACGCTACGTCTCTTAGGTGCTTTTCAGAAGTTTACCCTGGGGATATTTCAGACCAAAGATCCTACCTAATAATATAACTCTAGATGCTCTCATTGTCCATATGAATGTCTTTTCTTCTATTGAAGCCTGCTAAGGCTTTTGGACTCAGTTGTAACTTGTGGTTCAAGTTCCACAGGTTAAATACCTGTGCTGTAAATTATTAACGCAAGATAGGAGCAATGAGTCTACCAGAGTTTTGATGGTTTTGACAAATCAACAATGTATAACTTGTCTTGTTGGATAGATAGATGGATTTTTGGTATAACAAAAGGAAAGCATTTTCTATAAAGGAAGAAGGGGATTAGCTAACTCTTGTTTTTCCTTGCCCCCATTTCACTAAAGGTATGATCTGAATATTTAGCTTGTAGAAAGGTTAAAAACAAAAAAGATCTGGGTCATATAAAGTCCATTTAACAATATAACATTTTTGAGTAGGTAGAACAAAACATAGCTTATGCTCAAGTGCTACCTAGCAGAGCTTTCTGTACTATTAGACTAGGGGAATATATTTTGTACCTGGCCTTTAATGTTATTTTCTTTTTGAAGAAAGTGGACATCAGTTGACTACCTCCTACATTGAATCAGAGTATGACAGTCAACAAGCACTTGTCTAAAAATTTCTGGAATGAATTCATCAGAGTAGGCCGAAGAAAATAGTGATGACTGAGTTTATGCAAACAATCAGTATGACTTTGTTGCATGCCTGTTTATAGTCATGGATTGATGAAGGTTAATGCCTACATGCCTTTTGAGAATCCCCAGGGTAGAGGGTTAATCTTCCTTTCCCTCGGTGACAGTGTGACAGATGCTATGGATCCCATTGTAATGTTTGGAGAGAGGTCACTCTCCCCTGATCTGAAAACTGACATGAAACTGACCAAGAGAGTTAGACCTCATGGACAGGACCTGCAGTATTTGAGAACCTGCCACGGTTCCACATGGAAGATGGGTCACTCCTGGTAAACTAGACACATGCATGAGCTATTGATTGCTTTCAAGACATGCCACTCTGAAACCTTTCTTTGTAACGCTTTTGTTCTGAATAACTGGTACTTTGCTTCATGTGAGCTGGCTGGTCACTAGTTAATCCTGTCATTGCTCCTGTTGAAAGTCAGACCTGCTGAGATAAACACAATGAATTGTAGCAGGCATGGGCAAACTACAGTCTGCGGGCCGGATCCGGCCTGCAAGCTGTTTTAAACCAGCCCGTGAGGTCCTGCTGGGGCGTTGGATCAGGGACTGCACCACACGGCTCGGCCCCACTTTGGTGCTCCAGCCAGCGCGCTGACTGCACCACGCAGCTTCCGGAAGCTGCGGCATGGCCCAGCTTCGATGGGTTGGGGGCTGCTCCATGCATAGGAGCCAGAGAAGGGACATACAACTGCTTTTGGGAGCCGCTTGAGGTAAGCACTGCTCAGAGCCTGCACCCCTGAGCCTCTCCCCATGCCACAACCTCTTGCCCCAGCCCTGATCCTCCTCCCGCCCTCCAAATCCCTCGGTCCCATTCCAGAGCACCCTTCTGCACCCCAAACCTCTCATCCCCAGCCCCACCCCAGAGCCCCACCCCAAGATGGAACCTGTACCCTCTCCTGCACCCTTGCCCCAGCCCTGTTCCCCCTCCGAACCCCTCAATCCCAGCCCAAAGCACTCTACTACACCCCCAGACTCCTCACCCCAACCCACCCCAGAACCCACTCCCCAACTGAGTCCTCTCCCAAACCCAGTTTTGTGAGCATTCATGGCCCACCATACAATTTCTATTCCCTGATGTGGCCCTCGGGCCAAAACGTTTGCCCACCCCTGAATTACAGGCATCTGTGGCTTAAATTCCTGGTCTTCAGGGAGAGGATTGCAGGATGCTGCCCCGAGAAAGGTGATGGCTAGAGGCTTGAAACCTCAGTGGGATGCCCTGAAGCGGGCCACAAAGAGGTCAGAAGGTGTTGTTACCGCAGCAACTGTGACAGACACTAGCAATAAAATAACTGGTGACATGCTGCACTGTCAAAGTATGATTCATGTTTTCATGCAATGCCCTTGAATAATCTCACTTTGTAAGACTGGATTAAATAATACACACATTTTGACATGAGTAGATATTTTTAAACTGTTCATTTCCCAGAAGCCCTATAACCGTATCACTCATCTTTATGAATCCATTCTTGCATCTGTTAGTAAATATTAATCTTTTATGATTCTTTTTATATTAAACTCTCATGATTTCTTGACCAGACATCCCTGAGTCTTTTCTGTGTTAGCCAGAGATACTGATTAAACTCTAACATTAAAGAGGGTTTTATTCTAGAGAAATGAATGTCTGTATCCTAATAGGCCTATCTTTTATTATCCACCGTGTTTTACCTTGAACTTTAGCTGAACCCAGTGTATTATCAATAAACTGAATTTTAGTTGGACCATAGTGTGTTATTAAATAATGGATTGTGTGTCCTTTTGTGATTGAATGAACATCTGTATTCCAACTCTAAACATGTTGTAATAATTTTTCTACAAAATGTGCCTTGTGAGGTATCATTTGAAAACTAACTACTACTAGTCAATAATATGGTGAAACGTGTGCAGCAACATTATATGTAAAATTACAAACATTAACTGCAATTAAATCTGAAATATGTTTATCAGACAAGTCTAGGTAAATTAGTTTCTCAAAGCCAAAGGACAAGCTGACAGCTCTAACCAGGTATCATCACAGATGATGGTCAATCACCTATCCAATGGCCATTCTTTAGCAAGTGAAGGAGGTGGAAACAAAGAGCTCTGCATTTTAGCAAACAACAGGATGAAAGTTCTTTCACCATGAGACTCCATGACTCCACCCTCTGAGCAGGAATGAACTTTATCTAGGGCAGTGGCTTTCAACCTTTCCAGACTACTGTACCTCTTTCAGAAATCCCCAAGTTTCACCTCACTTAAAAACTACTTGCTTACAAAATCAGACCTAAAAGTACAAACGTGTCCTAGCACACCATAACTGAAAAATTGCTTACTTTCTCAGTCTTACCATATAAATGTAAAATAAATTGATTGGAATATAAATGTTGTACTTACATTTCAGTATATAGTAGTATATAGAGCAGTATAAACAAGTCATTGTGTAAAATTTTAGTTTGTTCTGACTTTGCTATTGCTTTTTATGTAGACTGTTGTAAAACTAGGCAAATATCTAGATGAGTTGATGTACCCGCGGGAATACCTCTGTGTAACCAAAGGGTACATGTACCCTGGTTGAGAACCAGTGATATAGGGGATAACTTTCAGGAAAAAACAGTTCCAAAGGGGGATTAGACTATAAAGTGAGGGGCAAAAGCACCCGCATTCATGTCTCGCTCTTTCAACTAAGATGACAAAGAAAACCAGCCCATTTGATTTTGGGAGTGATCATTGCTGGAAATGTGGTCAGCCCTGTTGCTAGGAGCATATAGCAAGAATTTTATCTCAAAACACATTTAATGGCTACGTTTAGGATTAGAAAATGTTTTCTCTTTATTTCTCTTGTAACTATTTCTATACATCTATTTTTAATCATATTCTATAGCCCATTTCCTCTTTAACGCTGTATACTCCAAATCCTCTCCTCGGGTATCATTCATCAGATTATAAAATACACTATACGACTGCTGGTTGAAAAGTAGAAATCTCACACTTATTCAGCCTCCTCATTTTTTCAACATTTGTTTAGTCACTGTGACAAAGCTCCAAGTCTGTACTTGTGGGTCCTGCGCTTTCTGGCAGATTTAGGGGCCTCAGAAACTCATCTAGGCCCCAGTGACCTCCCTTTCTCAGTATAATTGGCAAGAGTCACCACCTAATGAGTTACCTTCATCACAGGCCAGTATGGAAGATGGAAAAGGGGGGAGCCCGGGCCCGCCCTCTACTCCGGACTCAACCCCAGGGACCCTAATAGTATCAGCTAAGATGGCTGACCTTTTATCCACAAAACACAATACAATTCCCTGGGCTACTTCCCCACAGCAGTCTCCGCTTCTTCAAACTCCACTTCACCCTTACCTCAGGGCCTCCTTCCTTCTGTATGATCTGTTGTCCACCACTCAGTCTCACCAATAGCATAACTTCCTTCCACAGCTCCTGACACCCACAGCCCACCTGACTAACTGGGAGGTTTTTATCTGGTTTCAGCTGGTCCCTGATTGGCTCCAGGTGTCCCAATCAGGCTAGCTGTTTCTACTCCTTTCTAGAAGGTTCTTAATTGGCCCCAGGTGTCTTGATTGGCTTGGAATAACCTTTGTTTGGCTATCCAGGGAACAGGGATCTGCACATCCTGAGACTAATATACCTGCCTTCCAGCAGGTATATATCCTTCTGGTCTGACTCTGTCACATCACAAAATACCAAAGCTATAATCCAATCTCATACTGTTCTGCCTTTTGCAGTCCTTTTGAACTGTGTGCCCTTACAGTGCCACATCAGCAACTCTGAGGCTAAATTACAGCCTGGCATACACCTAAGCCTGCTCTCTTGCAGCTTCTCTTTTATATCGCATACCCTGGTCTGACTCCCTGAAGACATCATTCTGTATGTGGATCAGCATTGTCATCTCTCTCATTGCCTCAGACATTTCAGAACACTTCAGTTCTTCTCAAGTTTTCTCTTTGGTTGCCCATGTCTCTGATCCATACGGAAGATCTGGTCTTATCTTGGCTTTGTATAGTTGTCCCTTAAGTAGTCTGGGCATCTGTTTATCAAAATCACACCACTTATCTTGTTTGCTGCCTTGTTTTCAGTTCTCTGTCAATTTCTCCATTCGCCGCTGATCCACCCTGAAGGCATTTAAACACAGAAACCTGATTTAGGTGCTGGCATTCAGTTTTGATATTCATTTGTCTCAGTTCCATGAGAATCATCCAATAACTTCAGTCTTCTCTTTACTCATTTCGAGGCGACAGTTTTAGTTATCTGATCCAGGCATCAATCACCAGGACCAAATCATCCTCAGTATCTGCCGTTAGCACAGAATTGTCTGAACAGATCAACTTCATACCACCTTACATTTGGATGTGCTTATGAAGTCCATCACAGTCATGGATAATAATAGACTTAGCACTGATCCTTGGTGGAGCCCAGTCTTCACCGCAAAACCCTCCATTGCACTGACAGAAATCCACATTTTTGTCATGGAACCATCATGGAACCATCATAGAGACCCATCACCATCTGGAGAAGGTGCTCTGGTATCCTATAGAGACATCAGCCATCCCCTAGTTACTTTGTGGAATGCTTTCTCCAAATTGAGGAAAGCTGAGACATGCTCAATGATTCCCTCAAACTTCTTTTCCACCATCATCCTTTTTCCCTTTATAAGACTACACTGCTTCTTTCCTAAAATGGGCTTTACTACCTGGTGAAATGCAACTATCTATGATTCTAACAGACTCATGCAGTGGGACAGCAGCTTAATTCCCCAGTCATTGAACTGTCATTTTGTCACCTTTTTATTTGTGTATCAGTACTAATATGGACTTCTCCATTCTCTTGGGGTTTTCTTTGTTTTCCAAATGGCGCACAGGACTCATTTAAGCCAAGGCACACAACCTGTCTCAGGGCTTTGATAATTTCTGCCGTGAATTTGTCCAGACATGCTACTTTTCCAGGTGCCATCTTCATCAGTGCAGCCTTGAAGTCTGCTTCTGACAGGTCATTGACCTCTGTAATTATTGGTTCACACAATGGTAGCATAGCATATAAAGGGTTTTTTTCATTATGTAGACTCTCAGAGTATTCTCACCATTGGCTACATACCACAAGCAGACTGCCTCCAGCATCCTATAAAAATGGTGTGCTCACTTTGTCTCCCTTCCTTCTTTTAATTTGTCTGCACAATTGCATATATATTGTTTTGGCATGCTGGGGATAGTTGTTCAGCTCATTATACAGCTCATCTAAGACTAGGTTTCTTGCCTTTCTAACTTCTTTTTCTGGCCATTTGGAGACTGTACAGGTGGCAGCTGCTTCTTTCAAAGGCTTATTTTTCCATCACCTTTGTGGCTTCTCTCATTTCATATGGTTTTCTACACTTTTTGTTCCACCACCATTCTTCATGAGATTGTGGTCTAGCCAGCTTAATGCATCCACATAGCAACTCAGCTTTTTGGATGAATATTTGAAGATACACCACTCCTTTTCTGCTGTTCTAATCTGTGTATCTCTCAGCTCAAAGTTTGTGACTGTCTCCCTAAACTTGTTTGCATTCACACTGTGCACTCTCCACATCACGATGCATGTCTAGTTGGAGAAAAGCTCACACCAGATCCATTTGCCAATCATAAGAATGGCCATACTGGGTCAGACCAAAGGTCCATCTAGCCCAGAATTCTGTCTTCTGACAGTGGCCAGTGCCAGGTGCCCCAGAGGGAATGAACAGAACAGGTAACCATCAAGTGATCCATCCCCTGTTGCCCATTCCCAGCTTCTGGGATCAGTCACAATCGTTACCACCAATAACTTGTGCTGCAGTGCTACTGCTTCACTTGGGATAACCTTACAATCAGGTTAGTTTACTAGGGTTAGTAAGAAATCTATTTGTGTTGTTACTATGCTACCTCGGTATGTGTACAATGACTTTCTCTTTTCTTAAAGCAAATGTTGGCGATCACCTTGTCATGACCAAGATATGGGTGGTCATATCTAGTGGTCACAGCAGGAGTCAGACTAAGTCAGGTACCAGAAGGTAAGAATCAGAGATGGGCCAGAGGGCAAACTCAGAGTCAGGCTTCAGGCAGGGTCAGGTTACCTGTAGGTCAGAATGTGAGACAGGCCAGAGGGTGAACTGAGAGTCAGGCATCAGGAGGCAGGTAGGATCAGATTACAAGGAAGCTGGGATCAGGCATCATGCTACAACAATTGAATAGCAAAGTCGAGGATGGTATGCACGTGGTATTCCTTGTGACCCTGGATTTTAACTGGTGGAGGCAGCATCATGGTTCAGTCAGGGAAGAGATTCTCACTGTGGGGCTTTAGAAGGGAAACATGGAAATCTGGGTGTATTTTGAGAGCTTGGGGAAGCATACTCTTGAACAATGCAAGCTCATTAGTAGTCTGTAATTTCATAAAAAAAAATGATTATGCACCAGTCTTTATTAACGTAAATAGAGATTCCCCAAACACTTCAACCAAATCACACCAGTTTAAATAAAACAATAAACTAGAAAGGGATAGATTTTAAGTGATTATAAGTGATAAGGTATAAAAGTCAGAACTGGTTACCAAAGAAATAAAAAGATAAAACTGCAACCTCATTCCTGAACTTTACCAGGCTAAATAAAATTTGAAGCAAATAGCTTTCTCACCCCCACTAAATGCTATAGACAGTTCTCAGTTCACAGGCTGGATTTCTTTTCAGCCTGAGATCACTCCCATTAATTCAGGGTTCTTCAGGTACTCATTGATATTATGAGCAGACCAATATAAGGTGGAGAAGAGAGGAAAAAAGTGTTGAGAGACCTTGCTCCTCTTCTTATATCCTGACCCTTTTTACTAAAAAAGTCCTTGCTGGGTCATGGGGTCAGGCAGTTACATGGCAAATGTGAACTGCCAACTGTTTTTCAGGTGAATTGTAAATTTTTTGTTTACAACTTCCCTCCTGGTGAAACTCTGATTAAATAAGTAATGGCCTTTTAGCACCTAGCCAGTGTGCCTTTGTCTTTGGAAAAAATGGTCTGAAGGCATTATCCAGAACTACAATATATTTCAGTAACAGTTATCAGTAAAATTTCATAGCTCCACATACAATGCTGATACACACATTTTAATAGGACAATGATATTCAGTAGATTATGAGTTTTGAAATGATACCACACAAGGCATACTTAATACAAAATATACTCATATAAAAGTGGTGAATATGGGGTACAGGGTGTCACAGGTGTACAAGTCTATCCAGTTTGGTATATGAAGCTTCTGCTTGTCTCTCTAGAATTGCCCAGTACTCTAAGTTTTCTCCCACCTCAAGAGGGTTTAATCTGTAATTTTCCTTCTCCTAGATGAGCTCCCTACCACTGCTGGAGGTCCCCACCAGGTCTGAAATTATTTTCACTAAATGCCAGCAGGGTTATAGTATACTGTTAATATACAGCCAATGATACACTAAAGAAGGAATTATCCTGAATGCTGCAACCTTCAAAGGGAATAAAAATGTTAGTTTTGAGTTGACTGGTAGAGCTCCCCATTATTCTTTCTATGCAGTGAAGCAACTTCAAGATTTTTTTTTTTACTATAAAATAAATGATTGCTATGCTTTCCATGCTCTCTCCTGAAATGAACAAGAATCCCCAGACTGTTCAGAACAACAATAGATGGCCCTGACAATTGGAAGGCAAAACACAACAAAACAAACTCCACGACAACTATCTGAAAATAAATCTGAGTAGCAGACGGCAAGTACAGAAAGAGCATAAGCAATGGTTTAAGCCTGATCTATAGTATAAAGCTATAGCCCCAAAAGGAAACGTGATGGTAAACATCATTCAATCAACCCTGGGATGGAGATTATAAACATAAAAGATACTGAGATCAACAAAGTTTTTTGTCAAAGAAAAATAAATAAAACTTCAATATAAATATATAACCATGTAAGAGAACATCTCTACACTGTATAATAAAGGACACTGGTGAGTAACATAACTAAATGTGGGCATTTGAAATAGACTGATTTAATCTTGTTCTTGAGAATATCGGTTTAACAGTTATGGGTTTTAATACATTGTAATGCACTTGCTCTTTAATGTGGATAATTGATATCATGATAATCAAGTGTCCTAAATATGCTACACAACACAAATCAGTTGGATTACATAGAAAAGCTATTGTATATTTAGGAAGTTGATGGGAAGTTGCTATGGAATCCCATGATAGTCAAATGGGGCTGATATGTAAATTTTCAAGTTTCAAAAATGTCTTGGAGAGTGGAAAAACTGTTAGTCTGACTCTGAGAGGAACCTTTGATATGAGTGCAGTCGGTTATTACACCAGTCCATAGAGGCAGTGCTGTAAGTACTATAATAGTGTGGTGTGGCAGTCAGGCCAGCTAAGGAGGTAGAGAAAGATTATGGCTTCACAGTGATGGATCTTACTGAGTAGTTCAAGGCCCTGTTTCCTCATAATCTAGTCGGTTTGTTGTCTCACTCTAAATCCCTGTTTCTCACATGACAAAGGTTAGATACAATATGATGGCATCATGTGAGCCACTGGGTGAAAAGAGTAGGAGAAATATGGGCTACACAACTCAGCATAAGGCAATTAAGGAGTGACAATGAAGTAAGCCCGTCCTGCCTACCTTGGCATCATAAGGAGCTCTGAAGGTAAGTTAGAATGTAAAATGGTGAGATCCTCTCGGTTCTGCCAGGATGAGGGAAAATGCAGGTAGGAGAACATGTAATATGTGATACATCTCTCATTAAATCCTTGTTTGACATTCTTACTTTAAAGGCCAATGAATATTAATGTGTATACAGCAAGGAATGGCAACAAACAATTTGCAGAATTAAAAAATAACACTACTAGAAAACCTGGCCTTATTTGGTCTTTTAAAAAAAAACTACATAAAATGTCCACAGTTGGTGGGAACCTTTTAGTTCTTAGATTCACTGTCTAGTTTAGCAAGTTCCAGGAAATTGGAAAGAACAGTGCATACTATTAAAATTTTTCTTTATAATCAACAGAAAACAGAATGCAACCCCATCAAAATTCTTTGGGATTGATTCTACCTTCTTATGCCAGTGCATGTTGCTGATATCCAAGCAATTCACAAATGCATTTTCACATGCTTCTGAACAGTTGATTTAATAAGTTACAAATTGAAATACTAGTAGACTGAAAATACAGCATGACACTATTTCGCCCAGCAAGTGCTCCCAAAAGCAACATTTGTATAGTCATGTCAGCACTTCTATTCTGTACCTTGTAGTTCAAAGATCTGCAAGTTAGTCATTAAAATTAAGATTTGCTTTAGGCTGGAGCCAGGTAAAAAGCTATTTAAAATAGATTTGTCTAATTTTGTTTTCTGCAGATGTACTGCACTAAAATATGGAAGTTTAAATCAATTTTGGACACACTGGGATTTATGTTCCTCCCTCTCACTGAACACCTACGTTATTGGCTCCAGTAGTTACACTAGGCATAAAACTTGAGTCACCAAGGTACTTAAGCACATGCTCAGTTTTAAGCAAAAGCACTTCTAGTATATGGGACTACTTACATGTTTAAAAGTAGGCATTTAATATCTTCCTAAATCAAAGCCTTAAGCCCTCTATTGTTCTCACAATGGTTTTAGACCCAAACAACACAAGGAAGTTCTTTTAACAGGGAGTTCCATGCTTGCAGGTCTGTGATCAGGCACTTTGTTTGTAATAAGATATTAGGAAAGTGATTAGTCACTAATGCAGAATTTGGGACCTTTTAGAGCTAAAAGTCTTTATTTTTCACACCTTGTAAAAAAGTATTTAGTTGGCCAGTAACAAAATGCATTTTCATATGAATGTTTTCCACTCATCATCTACAATTCAGGACCTGACCCTGGGCCATCTTGAGCACCCTAAATCCCTACTCTTATCAAAGGGCATGTAGAATGCTCAGCACCTCATGGGATGGGACTCTAAATTAGGGACAGAATTAAGCACAGCCCATACTAAGGTGAGGTGCATACCTACCTCACCTAGGAGGAACCTGTGTGGGATGTTCTTAGGACAGTAGAATCCCTCCTGGAGCTAAAGCAGCCACTTCTAGGTAAGGTGAAATTTATTTCCCCATGAACAACTGGAGTGTGTGTCTGGAGCAGAATCAGGACCTCACATCCCTCACTGCGCTCTTTAGAATGCTGTGTACCCAATGGAAAAGGGATGAAGCAAAGAGGCTACAGTTCTGCCTGTTTTTCATATGGACTGTAAAAAGCAATGTGGGAAGACTCCCTCCTCCTGCTCACTGTGCATCCGCAGGCAGGCAGGATCTGGCCCTTAGAAATTAAGGGCTAATTTCTGCTCCCATTAAAGTACATAGCAAAACTCCCATTAACTCCAGTGGCTGCAGGACCAGGTCCAATATAGTATGGGAAGCTGAGATTTATTAGAGTCTATCTTTTTGTGTGTGTTCCACAGTGAACAGCAACATACAGTATTTATCATCTCGTCTCTGTCCTTTAGATATACTGTGAATTCATAAATTGTAACTGGTATCATGAGCCACAGTGCAGAATTAAAGGAAACAGCAGCAGAGAGAATACATAACTCACTGTGAAAGTGTTCTTCATAAAAGCCGTAGGACGTGCTCTGTCTGTTATTTGCATTCATCACTTGTCCTTCACCAAGCCAACGCATGAGCTTTTAATTGTCAGCATATTTTGACTAGACACATTTGAAGCAAGCAGCATAGAGCCTATATAACTCACATGTCTAGTTCCACAGTTCAAAGCTGACTGAGCAAATGCCTTTCTAGGTGAGCAGTCTGTCTGTCCCTTGCAACTTACTCAGCACAAATGGAAACAGCACTTCTCAAAATACCAACAAGATCTGCTGTATACATATGTAGAGGGGTGTCATAAAATGGAAACTTTTGATAAGTTATTACATGTTCTGTGTAAAGAGGATTGAGAAAGAAAAAGAAGTAGTAAAAAGTAAATAAGGTACTGAGAGCAGCAGAAGCAGAGAAGAGAGAAATAGGGAATGAGCTAGCAGTTCAATAGTGCTAAACAATATCCTGAGCTGGCAGTAGTTAGAATCATTGAAGAGACTGTATCTCAGCTTTTAGAGGAAGGCGGTTCATGTTACTTAAAAATATTTGCTGGCTGACCAGAGCTCAGTTATTGCTGTTTCTGAAGATAGATGAACAGTTAAGTGCCTTATTCCAATCAGCCATCCTGAAAGGAAGCATGCTTACAGAGAAGGAAAATAAAGTATTCTTGAAGAGAGAGGATGAAATACTGGCCCCACTGAAGTCAGTGGCAAAATTCCTATTGACTTCAGTGGAGCTAGGATTTCACCCAAGGGCCTCTAAACTTTTCCTTCCTCAAACAATAGTTCCAAATGGTTCTTCAAACTGCATATGAATACTTCTTGAGTGGAAAAAATAAAGCCAATGAGATACTATTGTCAATATACACAATATAGCATCATAATAGTTTGATAAAATGATGACAAATGTTTCATAATGCATTCAAAATACTGGTTGTCATGTCAGTGAGAAGTAACTTTAACTTTTTAAACACAACAGACATACATTCTAAAGTAAAGGTCTTAGCCTTCAAAATAAAATGCTAGAAGTCAGAATGCCTTGTTGCATTTAGATACACAGGTTCTTCAGGTTAGCCTCTTTCTGAAACAGTAACACAGAGATATAATAATTCCATGGTTACACAGGAGTATACCATCAAACCATAGTTTCCTAAGTCAGTTGTCAGTAGTGATTAAAAACTCAGGACCTTCTGCTTTAAACATAGACTCTTCCACCACTTGATCTAAAGGAGAATTTATAATGCTTAGCACTTAAACTGAGTGATACTTTTTATGTTCACAAGGCCCTAATATTAGTAGTCACAATAATTCAGAGTATATTCATACAATGAAGCATAAAGATCTGAAATAAAAGCAGCAGCCAAGCTTTTAAAAATAACTACTGATTTTGGTTGCCTCAGTTGCTGGGTGTCCAACTTGAAACACCTTAAAGCACCCTGGTTTTGGAGGAAAGTGCTCTGCATTTTCTGAAAGTCACACCTCTTCAAGGTGCCTTCAAATTGAGCTTTCCGAAATGGAAGCATCCAAAATCAAGAGTCTATTTTGAACATGCTGGCCAGCATGTTTATTAAACTATCAATATATACTTTTATCTTTCTCACACATGCACACACACAATTTTGTTAAATAATGTGTTTTAAAATAGGTTTTAAATGATTTTCTGTCAAGCACCGCCATTTCCATTACTGCTAACACTACCCAAAAAACACCCCAACCAAACCAAATACCCCTGCCTGCTCAAAATAAAACACCTTTTAGCAAATAAATCACATTTAAGGATCTGGTTTAAATGTATTAAAAGTAAAGCAATCTAGAGGGAAAGGTCAAATTCCAGACTGAGGATCTGAATGTCACGTCACTTACACTGAAATACACTAAGCACATGTGCATACAGCAACTGGGAATGTGTTTCCTAGCTCGGGTAGACAGACACATGCTAGCTCTGCACCAGCTAGTATGTTAAAAATAACAGTGTAGCGGGTGCTACCATGGATGGTGGCTCAGGCTACCCACTCAAGTACATGCCCAGGGGGTCAGGGCAGGATTGACACTGACAAATGACTTATTAAACAGCTTCTTAATATTTTAATGCTGTCTAGGTATGTAATGCACTCATACTCATTTGAAGATAATTTTATTTTCTCTGCAGATGTCTTTCCTGTTCTACTTGACATACAAAGGATATGGGCTGTGAGTTCTAGAAGAGGCAATGGGTGATATCCTAGTGAAGTCAATTATCCTTTTCCCATTGACATCAGTGGGGCCAGGATTTCATCCAAAATGCTGAATTTTAGTTGTTTATTTCTTTTCTGCATCTGTGCACAATCATCACTGATGATCTGAAAAGGCATTTGAACACCTCCTGGGACTGTTT
Source organism: Dermatemys mawii (assembly GCA_007922305.1). Classification (NCBI taxonomy): domain Eukaryota; kingdom Metazoa; phylum Chordata; order Testudines; family Dermatemydidae; genus Dermatemys; species Dermatemys mawii. The sequence goes on along the minus strand of ML677334.1, from coordinate 80,824,806 downwards.
ATTAGAAAAACCATTTGGTTTTTGTTGTTCTATCAAATCCAGGCTATTATTTGTACTTTTTTTGCCAGTGCATATAAGGCAGGAATTCTGCTTTTTCCACTTCCTTCTTGTGTTTGTGTCAATTAAGTGCTTGATAAAGACACTAAAAGTCAAAGTGACATAGAATTCTGGAGTGACCCTCTTAACAAGTATAAATCTAACGGCATGGTTTTCACCCTTTTCTCATGTCCTAAAATTTTTGGTTCCCACAAGGCTTTACATTTCTGCAACTCAACATCCCCTTGATGTAATGTAGCACCAAGCACTCTAGTTACGTAGTGAAAAATACCGACTTCATTTAACTCATATGAGTTATATCCTGCTATCTAGTTGGAAATATTCTTAAAATAGGAATGAGGCCTTCAAACTGGTATAATTTTCCCAATAAAAATGCAACTAGTTCCCAGCTATTGTAATAAATAACTTACCTGTAAAGGGCTGAAAGTGGCCGCTTGTTTCCAGGTTTTGGTCTGTATGGTTTTGGCTCTCCTGCCATGTTGATATCTGAAAGCAAACATTTGGTACATGTAAGCCAAAGCTCAGCAGCTAAGAGTGAGTCTGCACGCGCACAAGATGCTGTGAAAATAAATACTAAAAGATAGAACAGAAAAGTATACCTAACATTCTGATCAAGCTTTAACTACTTTTAAGCTGATGCTGTAAGTGTCCTTTTAAAAAAATATTTTGCTACTTTGCATACGGATTTAAGCAACACACCAGTCAAGGATATTATATAAAATTCATATTTTTTCGATAATTTAATGGTGTGGTTTATGGAGATATTGTTAAGTTTGGGCTAATAATGTATCTCTGTCTAGAAATGATCTGAATAGAGATTAGACAAAGAGATAGATAGTGCTTTTAAGTCACTTCATCATTGTTCAGAAAAATAGCTGTGACATGCTGTGGTGACTCAGACAGAATTTTCTCCTTGAGATCAAACCAATGTTTGAAGGAGTGCAGAATCAGCAGCTCCCATTATATACCAGCCACCAGCATTTAAATATGGTAATAACCAGATAGATAATGGGTCCATGTCCCCCACTTCCTGATGTCCCTTTTAGAGTTAAACAAATACATTCATGGTGCTAGCATGAATTGGATCTTATACTCAGGGAGCATAAGTCCCTGTACCACCACAATCTGGTCCATAGATTGCCATCATCTCTGCCTTCCTCCAAAAATCAATTGAGCTGCAATATAAAATTACTGTCCTCAAACAGAACATTTTAGAGGAAGGAGAGAAAATTGAGGACAAGTTACCTTCATAAAATGTACTTTGTTGTTTTAAGTATGTCTAACTGCCAAAGGAGAAAATACATTGTAATTTCCATATATAATTTTATCCTAAACAGTTACTTTCTCAGACATCCTCTGTGCATTTCAGTGAAATGCCAAAAGCCTTGTATACTTCATAATGTATCTCCATTCCTTTACCCCAAAAGTGTATAGTGATCCTGAAAATATTCTAACATCTGACATTTGAGAAGTCATTACCTACCCTGGATCTATTTACTATACTCTCTTTGTTCTTTCTTGGAGTCGTGCACAACGACAGGGCTAATCTGCTGAGGGCACAATAGAAAATGTTCATAAATCCATTTTTAGTTCTAGTGACAGTTACCAATGAAGAAAAAAATCACAGCCTATTCTGTTGGGAATGCCTTTTCTAAAATGGTTATCCCCATACTTACAAAGTAGTGGAAATAAAGGGCTATTGCAATTTCATGCACAGAGCCTATAACTCTGCATTAAACAGAAAGCAGTTTGGGCTATCTTACGTAAATAATTACAGGTTTCAGAGTAGCAGCTGTGTCACCCAATAACAGACTTGAAGGTGACAATTTTAAAACAGAAAAACTTCAAAAACAGACTCCAACAAGAAGCGCTGAACTGGAACTAATTTACAAATTGGATACCATCAACTTAGGGTTAAACAGAGACTGGGAATGGCTGAGTCATTCCACAAATTGAATCTATTTCCCCATGTTAAGTATCCTCACACCTTCTTGTCAACTGTCTGATATAGGTCTTCTTGATTATCACTACAAAAGGGTTTTTTTCTCCTGCTGATAATAGCTCCTCTAAGTTAAATAGACTCTTAGAACTTGTATGGCAACTTCCACCTTTTCATGTTTTCTGTGTATATATACACATCTTACTTCTGTGTGTTCCATTCTATGCATCTGATGAAGTGGGCTATAGCCTACAAAAGCTTATGCTGAAATAAATTTGTTAGTCTCTAAGGTGCCACAAGTACTCCTGTTCTTTTTATATAAATAAGGTGTTTTTGCAGGAAATTGGACATCATAGTGCCTATACAGTGGAAGTCATGTGGTGAAGTAACCCTTTCACCTCAGCAAAGAAATTTTGTGATACCTTTCTAGACACTAGAACGAATTTGCCTGGTATTTATGCCAATATAAATCAGGAATAATGCCAACGAAGGCAGTGGAGTTATGGCAGTTTTATACTGAAGTGACAAAGCTTTCAAGGACTCACATTGTCCTGGTAAGGACTTTGCTTCAGATTAGAGAACAGCAGAGTGGAAAGCAGTAGTGTGAGAAGACCACCTGTAGGGTGAGCAGATGTGGTCTCCGGCACATAGCCCAGAAAGTGTTAGGCATCAAACCTTCCTGGGTAATTCAAAAGTTAAAATAAAACTCTTTATATCTTTGACTGCTTTCCCCACAGAATTTGTTTAGTTTCAGAGTAAACTGCCCAGAAAACTGATTTTTTTTCCCCAAGAGAAATTGTGAATGAAAAATCTTTATCTGAAAATTTTTAGTTGAAAAATATTGGATTTGTCACTGGATGTTTCACATACCATTTCAACCATTTCTTATGAATATTTTGAATTAATTTTCACTTTAAATACTGTTTCATTTTGAAATATTGATTTAAAATGAAAAATTTAATTTCAAAATTTGCAATAGAAAACCTGACAATTTTTTTCTTTGTCTGCAACTGACAGTTTCCCAGAAAGGGGAAAAAATCAATTTGGTTGGAAAAAAAATTCCATATGAAAAATTTCATCCTGATCTAGTTGGGGAGAAGGATAACTCAATAGTTTGAGCATTAGCCTACTCAACCTAGGGTTGTGAACTCAATACTTGAGGGGGCTGTTTAGGGATATGGGGAAAAAATCTGTTGGATGCTTTAATTGAGAATTAACCCTGCTTTGAGCAGATGCTTGGACTCACTAGGTGATCTCCTAAGGTCCCTTCCAACCCTGATGTTCTATGAATGTTGCTGTGTTGGAAGTGGCATTACACTAAATCAGCCGTTCTCATACTTATTTGATGAAGACCCTCTTCTTTGTGTCAGTAGTTATTTACATGCACCCCCACACCCCACAACTGCATAGTCTACCACTCAGCTCTGAAGGCAGCACCGATCTAGCAGCAGCACAGAAGAGAGACAATGTGAAAAGTGATATTTGTCAATATCACATTTCACAGCAGACTTAGAAGTAAGGGTGCAGCAGTGCAGAAGTAAGGGAGGCAATGAGAAAAGTGATATTTGTCATCACTTTTCATAGCAGACTTAGCACCCCATTGCCACTCTTACTTCTGGGCCTTTGCTGCCACCCAGGGGCCGACAGCAGGAGACTTGCCACCTCAAGATGAGCGAGTTGGTGACGGGAGAAGAGCCTGAGTCCTGGGGTGCTGCCCAGTGAAGCACTGGGAGGGGAGAAGGAGAACCCAAGCTTGGGTGGTTGGGCCTCAACTGTCCTCTTTATCTCCAACTCCTGGGTGCACATGGCCCTTCTGCATGAGCCCCAGCCACCTGGGACTGACAGTGAGAGCTCTTAAAAAAAAAAAGCACACAGGTCATGCCTCCCTTGGGATGCTTGCCCCATTTCAGAACCGCTGCACTAAACCATTTTCTGTTAAGTGACATTAACAATTTTTTTTCCTTACTGGTGTCTGAAAGTTGGGTGAATATTGAATTCAGTGTTCATTTTCCCTGCTAACTGCTTTACTTCATTTAATTTTCATGCAAATTTGTGCTTTTTTTTAAAAAAAAAAAACTATGTATTATTTTTTTAAAATATGCATATTTTCGAAAGGATATATAATTTCTACTGATACTGGCCTCTCAGTTTCAACTTTAGACATTTACAGGAAGTGACTGAGAACCATTGTTACCTGGTCTGGACTTCCATTTACCTCCTGGAAAACTGAATATTAGAGTGGGAATGGAAATTTCATTCTGTGACCTTTACTATAAATAAACCTTTCCATGCTATTGCAATATGACAGCTTTAGGTCATTGACTTCACTGACTTTCATCATCTCTTCCTAAAACATAATCAAGTTTTGGAGAAAAATGCAATATTTATAATCTGTTTTTGAAAAACATCTAAGGTCATAGCATTAATCGCCAAATATTTCTCATGTCTATCATCCATTTTTCTTTATTGGTTCATGTATTTATTTTTCCAAAACTTTGACCAAGGACTCTTTGAATACTAAAGAATTCTCAGATCTTTTTCCCATGTCCTTTGGGTACAGAGCAGTGTTATCTTTGTGATTTAATTGGAGACCTACATTCATAAAGGTGTACAAATTCATTCATACAGATGAATGTTTTTGATTTAACCACCTACTGTCAGAAAAATAACATTATCAGAAAATACAGTAGGAGAGCTGCTCAGATTCAGTTAAGATACTATCAGGTGCAAATAAATCCCTAAAGGCAATACCTGGAAAAACTGAATTGCATTATTGTATCAATATCAGTAGTGAGAACTGCTCTTTAATACAGGGAATATTTAGAGGAAAAGGCACATCCATGGGGCTTTTCCATTTATTATTTCTGTTATTGGTTTTCTTTTCAATCGATCAGTTTAAATGTCCACCTTAGATGTCCCTTGAAATGTGCGTTAACTCCTTATACTAAACAACCTGTTCCACCCTGTATTTAGCTGTGACACTGAGTATATTTCCCTGACCTGAAGAACTCTGTGTAAGCTTGAAAGAATGGCTCTCTCACCAAACAGAAGATGATCTAACCAAAGATCTCATCTCACTCACCTTGTGTCTCAAAAGAAAACTGGCATTTGAAATTCACTAATTCTTGTCACATGTTCTTATTTAAGCTAGTGCCTAAAAGCCTCAGTCATGGATTAGGACCTTATTGTGTTTGATGCTGTACAAACACAGAACAAAACAATGCTCTCTGCCCCACAGAGTTGACAATCTAAACAAATAATATATATACATACATATGTGCACATCTATATTAGTATTCTTAGCTAATGTCAATTTAAAAAAAATTGTTATTGAAAATTGTAAGGGTAGGCCACATACCAGGGACAGTAAAATCTATGAAACATCTTGAATTCAATGAAATACAAATATGTTTGGCTGACTGGTGTCTACAAGACTGCAACTGAAAAAACTGCTGACCCAACAGGATGCCTGGGAAGTATGCTGTCTATCTGAAATCTGCAGCTGAGACATTACAGAAAGGTTACTGAGAAGCATCCATTCTTCTGACCACTACTCCATGATTCACATCCGTGTGGGCACTAATGATTACTAAGATATGACTCTCAGCAGATCAACAGTGACTACAGAGCTCTGGAAGCAGGAGTAAGGGGCACAGGTTGTCCATCCTCCTGGTTAAGGACGATAGCTCAGGCAGGGTGACATGAATCCTGGAGATGAATGCATGGCTGCACTGATAGCATCAATGGGAGGGGTTTGGCTTCCTTAACCATGGAATGCTTTTCTGGGAACAGAATCTGCTGGGAAGAGGTGTGGACCACCTGACCAAGAGGGGGAAGAGCATCTTCAAGCACTGACTCACCAACCTAATGAGGAGAGATTTAAACTAGGATCAAAGAGGGCAAGTGACAAGGAGCAGATCACTTGATGATTACCTGTTTTGTTCATTCCCCCTGAAACACCTGGCATTGGCCACTGTTGGAAGACAGGATACTAGGCTAGATGGACCTTTGGTCCGACCCAGTATAGCCGTTCTTATGTGACAAGAACCCACAGATAAGGCTAAAAAAGGTGACTTTAACAAAGGGCTAGATGTTGGCGGTGGGGCAGGGGAAAGAAGGATGATGACCATGAAATTACAGTAGGATCATAGGACTAACAAGAGGGAAATCAGTGGTGGGAAACTACTCAACATCTTAGATATCTATACACAAAGTCAAGGAGCCCCGGGAATAAACAGGAAGAAGTGGAAATATTAGTACATAAATGAAATTATGACTTAATTGGAGTCACAGAGACTTGGTGGGATAAATCTTATGACTGAAATATTAGTATAGAGGGAAATCACTTGTCCAGGACAGGCAGGATAAAAGGGAAAGAAGCATTACATAATACACCAATAACAGATACGCTTGTTCTGAAATCCAGAAAGAGGTGAAAGGCAGACCAGTTGAAAGTCTCTGGATTAATATAAAAGAGGTAAAGAATAAGTATGTTGTCATACTAGGGGTCTATTATAGACCACCCAATCACGAAAAGGAGGTGGATGAGGCATTTGTAGAACATATTAAAAAAACCACCCAAAACACAAGACATGGTAGTCATGGGGAATTTTCAATACCCCGACATCTGTTGGAAAAGAAATACAGCAAAACACAAATTTTCCAATAAGTTCTATAAAGATATCAGGGTAACTTTTTGTTTCAGAAAGTGGAGGAAATATTGATAGGGACAGCCATTCTAGACTCAATTCTGACCAATAGGGAGGAACTGGTAGTGAATCGGAAGGTGGAAAGCAATTTGGGTTAAAATGGAAGTGACAGATTTCATGATTTAAAGGAAAGGAAAGAGTGCGAGCAGCAGCAGGACAATGAAGTTAAAAAAAGCAGACTTTAACACCACTTCTTCATTTTCCAACTCCACAAACCTGTTCCTGAGCTCTAGTTCTCCTTCACTAGCCCGTCTTTTCCTCTGCTTAGTTCTCTTAGGGCTTGTCTTCACTCCGGGGAGGAGAGATCGATCGCCAGCACTGCACCCGTCGACTCTGTAACTCCAGCTTGACCACAGGCATAAGCTGCAGTCAACGAGGGAGCGCGCTGCCGACTGCCGCCGCCGTGAGGACAGCAGGTAAGTCGGCTGTAGATACACAGACTTCAGCTACATGATTCACGTAGCTGAAGTTGCGTATCTGCAGTGGATCCCCTCCCCTAGTGAAGACCAGGCCTTAGTCACATGCTTCCACCGTTCCCCAGCAGTCTCCCCTCAGAGTTGTTTGGTCCTGCTTCCATCTGCAAGTCTTAGCTTTTCCCTTCAGCCTCCTCATGTCTTTGCTCCATCATCTACTCAAACCCTTTCTAAACTTAACCACAGTTCCCACCTGCATCTCCAACCCTCGGATCTTTTCTTCCATCAGCTCTATCAGGTGGCACTTTGTTCAGGTTAAACTCTTTTCAGGTACCCTCTGCAGGATCGTGCACATACCACAGCTTCCACATCCAGTTATTTTCATTGTGTCCTCCACTATGTGGGTCACTCCCACTGCTGCCTCTGTATTTGTCAGCCTTCTGACCTAAGTCCTGTTAGTCCGAGAAACAGAAACCAAACCAAAACACCACCACCTACAGCAAAACAAAGCCCCAACGAGCACCACAATACTGCCGGAATACCACACACTCCCTCCACTAGCCTGTCTGCTCCTCTACCTGGTTCTCCTAGTCTTCCCCCAAATTCCCCTTTCAAACTCCCACTCACACTCCCATTTACAATTCTGTTTGCTGCCACACGTGTCGCTGCAGCTCTCTGTGTATTCAAAGTTATATTTGATTACTTTTCTGAATAAAATAGTTGTTTGCTACTTTCTATTGTTAGGACAGCGGAGCCAATAAAGCTATGAGACAAGAACCTAGATTATTCTCTGTCTTTTGCACCATCAGCAGAATTGATAACTAATTTTGAATATGGAGTCTTTGTTGCTAGTAATGTTTTCCAGATCCCTGAGGTTGCAGAGCTAGCAAATTACATATAAACTAAGTAAATTTGATATGTAAATCATTGAGAGACAACATACATGGAAATCCACAATGATATCTGCACAGCATGTCCACTTCAAAACAATATTTAATTACACTGATTGAAATCAATAATGTGTCATAAAAACCAGAATGCTCCACACATGGGGAAATTCAAACAATGCATATACTATATCAAAGGAAATTGTAACCAAGTCGTGTTACACTTAGTAGCCATCTACCTTGCAAAATTTAGACAGTTCATCAACTGCTTGTCTCCCTTAACAATAAGAATAAACAATTTGTGGCTTGAACAAGAAAACAATTAAGTTATTTTAATATGTGAGAAATGCCAATTGCCATGAGTGGGTCTAGGTTTTGTTCTTGTCTGCACCAAAATTTTGGAGCTGTGAAGGAAGAAGCTTCCCCAAAAATTAATTACAAATTCAAATAACCATTGTTTGTAACATATTAATCGAAGATGCGTGACATGCTACTTACCTACAGTGCTAAAAATAATTTGCTCACGTGTATCAGTTGCATTTGCATTTTCTCAGAGCATGCAAGTAGCTGGAAATTTTCTTTATACTAACTAAGATGATAGCTATTGTAAATGCTTCAAATTTTCTTTATACTAACTAAGATGATAGCTATTGTAAATGCCAGAAAGAGCTGCCTTTTTGAATAGGGTAAGAAAGTGCTTTGTTCAACTCTCTCTTCTTAACACCATTGATTAACTAAAGTGGTAGGCATGCTGTTGTTTGAAATCTTTTCACCACCTCATGTCCCCCAAAACCTTATTCAGTTCTACAGAAAGTCCTGACCCTTATAAACATATTTAGCAAACAGATCTTGCACCAAGTTGGCTCTCTGAGGATGCAGGAGGGAAATGGAATTCTCTTAGGTAGCAGAGCAAGAGCAGAGCTGCTCTGTGGCAGACACTACAGCCTTGGAGTTTCTATAGTTTTCATATCCCCATGCTACCCTTTACCTGTGTAGAAGAACATCCTCTGGCCATGTCTTAGGCAACTCCCCTGAAACGCTCCATGTAGTGGGGCTCAGACAATCACTGTGCAACAATTGTCTGCAGTGTACAGAGGCGGAGACCTCCTTCCTCTCACCCCAAAAGGAAAATTCACTGGTTCATTGCCTTTGAAGCCCTTATCCTTCCACAAGATTTGGTCCAGAGTGAAGAACTTCTACAGTTACCAAGGGCTGCACCTCAACTGGCCAAACTACAGTATGGGGCAAGTATAATCACCTCCCTTCTAGTGGGCTCCTTTGCATTTGAGAATGTGTTGGAATTGTCTCTTCCTGGCATGGCATGAGCCCAACCAAGTTCTCTGCACAGCAGTGCTCAAGGATAGTAGAAATCGATGCATAGAGAAGCTGGGGCTAGAAGATCCACTACTACATGGATCCATCACGCAGGGATCAGCGACTGGGCTGGAATAGCCTTTGGTGTAGTGATTCTGGAGCTGCTCCATCACCCAGAGAGCAGCATTTCCATCCCATCTGTATCTGTGTAGGGCCTAGCTTGCCTACTCCTAAATATATATGTATATAAAGTCTAGTAAGACAACCAAGGTTAGGGGAATGGGGGAGGGAGAGTAAAATGTCACATGACATTTCTTTATTTATTTTTGCCTTTTGGAAAGCAACAAAACTGCCTTGGATGCCAGGATAGCTAGTCCTAAAGAAGTTCATGCGTGGATTGTCACATAATATTATTGTACCCTTTGCACTGTTACTTTACATTGATATCATGAATAGGAAGCATGTGGCTGGTGTTAGTGAGGTAGCACCAGTCCACAAGTGAGTGATGAGTCACAACAGTGGTTACATGGTCTGTATTAAACAAGGAATTTGTGTAATAGCTGTGGGCATTATCTTCTATCTCATAGAAGATGCAAGCCAAGCTTGCAGCTTCTTTATATAGTGAAGAGCTGAATGAACTCCTTTATTCCTTTGCCTTCTCTTGACAGCAATAAAGATGCTGTTTACAAAGAGAAGAGAGAGTGCCTGTCTTTCAGATCAAGAACAATTGCTACAGGGCAGCAGCTACCAAATTATTTGGTGTCCCTCTTCGGTAACCAAAGATAGTTATTTTCACAAGCCTCTCCTAACTCTGAATGTTGAGTAGGTGTTTAAGTGCCCCAGCACTGCACTTAGCCTCAAGCAGTGACTTTCAACATTGTAGCTAGGATGCAGTAGGAGACTCTAATATTAACTCCTCCCTACCTGCCAATGTGACACATTTTAAACAACATTGCTATGGACTTGAGCCATTTTTTCCTATTCCTCCAAAATCTTTTTCTCTCTTTTCAACACTGATCTAGATGGCTTGTCCGCTCCACATCATGTCCCTTAACTCCCCATTCCATGAGGCTTAATTCTCCATGCCCCACTCCAGTACTGAGACTTGATGCAAGGGGGTTCTGTGGAGTCTTAGGGTTTCCTTGTCTCATGCTGTCCCACACGTCTGGCCTGGCATTTCTTGTTATTACTAGAGACAGTCAACGCCAATCATGCAAAAAGTTCTTCTCAAAACAAGCTGAAAAAACAAAAACCTGTTGACATTCTGGCCTATCCCATTTTTTTTTTTTTTTTTGCAAACTGTTCCTGTGACATTTTAAATTGATATTTCAATCAGAAGTGTAATCTAAATTTTCAACCTTATTGAATTTTTTCATTTTCTGGACTATTTTACTGAAAACTAGGTTTCTGGTTAAAAAAGGCTTATATACTTTCATAAAACAACAGACACAAATAAGTGTCTGTTTTGAACCCTGCATAACAGACTCAATTGTTTTCACAAAATTGTTTCCCCAGTTTTCAACCAATGACTTGTATTTCCGTAGCACTTATGGATGGCACATTCAACTGTGGTTCTATTGTTCTTGATGCTGTACAAACACCTAGTAAGAGAATCCCTGCCTCTCAGAGTGTCCTGCTTAACTAGACAGCCAGCAGAGACAAAGGAATTGTCACCCTGATTGTGTAGACACGAAACCAAGGACTGCAGTGCACTGATCATGCACGAAGCCTGCAGCAAGGAACTAAGCCCAGATCCCTATTCTAATGCCTTAACACAAGACCATTCTTCTCTGTCAGATTGCTCGTATTTTGGATCAATCATTCCCACTCTCAGCTGTCAAATTTCTCCTTGACAACCACTTATCATGCCTGGTTCTTATGTTCTAGATATTCACCATTGACTAGAGTGAGCTACTCCTCCATTTTGATCCCACCTTATTTCCTTAAAAGAAATTAAAATAAGAAAAATCAGAATCTGTAATACTTGTTCACTGTACAATGGGATTAATTTTATTTCACTTTTTATAATGTAACCCTTCTTACTCCTTCCTGTGTCACTTCCCTTTGCTTATCATCATATCATAGATATATCAATATTAGTTTTTATATTTATATCTATAAATAAAGTAAGCACACACAATGGACAATGATACCATAATGTGTATGCATATTAAAGTATATAATAATATTTGCCATACATGTTATTTGAGATCCAGGTTTTCTTCCTATTTCAAGTATATGGAAACATTGCACTATTCCAGATACTATGTGGTAGCTGTTGTAGAAATTTTGTCTGTAATGTGATTGCTGTAAAATATTTATGAAACACTGTCACAGTATTAGAGGGGCCCATATTTTTTACATAAAATTTTAAAATACCCATTTTCTCTAGCATATGTAAGTATTTCAGAGTAGACCATCCCATGGCATTCACTGACCTGTTTGCCATTTTCTTGAACACTTCAAGGTTGAACACAATAACAGCACAGGGAGGCATAATTCCACCAAAGAGTTACACAAGGGAAACAGCATTATTCAGGAACTAATTTTCAAATAAACAACATCCCAAATGTCAGTATAATTAACACTTATGTTCATTGACAGTTACTAATTCTCTGTCATTTCCAACGCACACACTTCCCTGAGTGGATTCAATTCATATTGACATCTAAACCATTAATGCAGTTTCAGAATAAATGACACAGAATGGATCTGTTCTGTTTAGCAATACATCTAAATTTGTGTTTCCCCAGAAGAAGGTGTAAATGGATGATGGTACGAACATAAGAATTGCCAGACTGGTTCAGATTCGTAGTCCATCTAGTCCAGTATCCTGCATCAGATACTTCAGAGGAAGATAAAAAAGCCCTACAATAGATAGATGTGGCAAAATATTCCCTTATGAAGATCTCATCCTAATTCTTAATAGTTAGTGATTGTGGAAAGCTCTGAAGCATGAGTTTTCATCTTTTTTTCCAATAATCATTTTGTTAGTATTAACATATCTCTAGATATTACAGTTATCTATATAAACAACACATCTCTCTTTGCATCTTATTCCTCTCATTCGACTCTCACTGAAGTCAGGTGAACTTTTGATGTTGACTTCAAAAGATTCAAGTTTGGCCTTCCATGCAGAGATTTCTTCATATGCACTTTATAACCTATTCACAAGTTCTTTGTTGAGCAGCTTGAAATGTTTTCTGTGTTGTTAGTAGTATTTTGTGTATATTTTGAATCTACAATAGCAAATGTTATGCAAAAATCAGTTTATAAAATAAACAGTTTTAAACTTGATTTTAACTCAGTTTAAAAGTCAAATATATTAGAAAAATTAAGACCATAAATATAATTTGCCAAATTTAATTTAAAAAAAATCAAAGCAGTTTTAACAAACAAACATAAAAAATCATTAATAATGCAAATCCTTTCTATATACTTGTTTTGTATTTTAAAACAAAAGTACTATGCACTTCTGGGGAAAAACATATAATGTGTGTATCTTTTAATTAATTTAACTCCAGATTTAGTAGGTTGATGTTTAGTACATAGTTAATTCAAGATTTCTCAGTGTTTATATTATAAATCTGTATTTTCAGAAGATTAAGAGTCAGAAGTAAAAATTAATTTCAGGCCATGGCAAAAATGTGTTCTGCTGTTGTTTTAAAATTTTATATTATATATATATATATATATATATATATTTATATATATATATATATATATATACACACACATGCATACATACTTTTCAGTATGTAATACATACAAAATATACACACAGTGTATATATATATATTATATAATTCACACAGTATGTGTGTGTGTGTGTGGGTATGAGTAATCATAGATGGAACCATTTTTGCCAAATCCTTGAACTAATTTTTACTACTGACTCCTAGGCATCAGAAAATACAGATTTATAATGCAAACACTGCAATCTTGAATTAGAGATGTCCTAAACACGAATCTCTAAACCCAGAGTTAAACTAATATTATTGAAATTGATGTAGAATTGAATTCTTTGAATATACAGCAAATAAAACATTCTTAAATCATGGAAATTTTCTTTCTGAAAACTGCTATTTATCATAATTTTTAAAGGGACCAGTGGTGACACAAAGCCTATATGGAACTTCTACCTGCAGCTTTCAGAACTGTCAGATTTTCTGCAGTGCAATGAAAAACTCCCAGTGGCTGACCAAATGAAACAGTTCCCTGAGCTCACCTGGAAACATTAATCTTTTGGACACACTGAATCAAGTGCAATTTCATGTCTGTCATTTTATAGAAAGAAAAGTTTTTAAGCCTTCAAGTTCTGTTATTTTAAAATATGTTCTTAGTAAAAAAAAAAGAAGATTGTTTGTTTTTATTACTTATTTATTTCAGTCAGTTTTAAGTTTTAGGACTTTACCCCATTAAATAAAGCTCTAATAATGTCAGAACAGCTGTATTTCCCCATGCTAAGTTTCCCCCTAGTGTTACTCACACCTTCTTGTCAACTGTTTGAAATGGGCCATCCTGATTATCACCACAAAAGTTTATTTCTCCTGCTGATAATAGCTCACCTTAATTGATTAGCCTCCTAGATTTGGTATGGCAACCTTCACCTTTTCATGTTCTCTCTGTGTGTAATAGATAGATAGATAGATAGATCGATCTACCTATCTATATCTTCCTACTGTATGTTCTACTCTATGCATCTGATGAAGTGGGTTCTAGCCCACGAAAGTTTATGCCCCAATAAATTTGTTAGTCTCTAAGGTGCAACAAGTACTCCTCGTTCTTTTTGTGGATACAGACTACACAGCTACCACTCTGAAGCCTGTCCTAATGTTTGGACAGTTAATGTATAGATCCCCATTCGGCAACATTTTAAAGTCAGGAAACATTTTGTACTCTTAAGTGTGTTCTTGGATAGTGCTAAATTCTAAATATATTTCTTCTGGACTGATAGCCATAGTATTATTAGCATGAATCTTAGGGCTTGGTTACACTTACAGCTTTATAGCGGTTTTGGTTATACCTGCCCTCGTATACAGCTATAGGGATAGCGCTATAGTGTGTCCACACTTAGACCCGCCAGTGGTATATCGTGGCCACATTTGTGACACTTCAAGCGGCACGGGAGTGGTGCATTATGGGCAGCTATCCCAGCATTCAGCTGGGTGCAATGTGCTTTTCAAATGAGGGGCATGAGGGGGAGCGTGTTGTGTGTATGCAGAGGGAGAGACCGAGTGGATTTTTGGCATGCTGAGAGTGTGTCAGCAGAAGGTTTTTAGGCTCTGCATTTCAAAGACATTCTGCTTTAAGCTCGCTCACAAGATAAACATTTGCATTGCTGATTTGCCGAGTTAAAATAAGCTCTGAAAACGTACTTCCGCATTCCTCCAGCCAAGTTCAAAACAAAGGGAACAGAGGCTTAATTGGCTTAAATAGCTTAGGGACGTGTCCAGTATTCACTCAAAGTGATGTATTGTTAATACTCGTTTACACTGGAGCTAAAACGGAGCAGTCAATACGCTACAGTTGTTAATCCTCTGGGAAGGGAGGATTACCATGACCAGTATAACTGTGGACTTGTAGCGCTCTACGTGCGTCGCCAGTCTGGACAGGTAGTGAGTTATAGCGCTCCTGGAGGCTTTATAGCACTATAAAGTGCCAGTGTAATCAAGCCCTTAGAAGCTCAGTTCCCCCACTTATATTCTGTTGTGACATAACATTACAATTCTTTTCTTTAATAGCCCATACTGTTGCTTTACCAAACTCTT
This sequence comes from Dermatemys mawii, assembly GCA_007922305.1. Classification (NCBI taxonomy): domain Eukaryota; kingdom Metazoa; phylum Chordata; order Testudines; family Dermatemydidae; genus Dermatemys; species Dermatemys mawii. The sequence continues at coordinate 80,809,716 of ML677334.1, read as the reverse complement.
TATATATAATCCTGTGGATAAAAATATTTGTGCTGTTGTTTCTTTAGCAACTACTCTTAGGTGGCAAAAGTAGCTGTCAGGATTGCCTCCCCACTCTGAACTCTAGGGTACAGATGTGGGGACCCGCATGAAAAAAGAAATAAACCCCCCCAAGCTTATTTTACCAGCTTGAGTTAAAATGTTTTTCCCCAGAACACAACTTCTTCTGTGTCTGGACTTGGTACGCTGCCACCACCAAACTAGGTCTAGGGTAGTTTGGGACCCTTCTTTCCCTTTCCACTAACCCCCCCCCAAATGTCTTCCTTCCCTGGAAAACTTGAGAGAATAAAAAAACCAAACCTCGCCCGATCCTGCGAGACGTGCCCGATCCAAAATCAGGATCTTACACAATGCAAAACAAGCAGTCAGCTTCTTAAAAGAAATATTTTAATAAAAGAAAAAAGGAATAAATCCCTTATAACCATCAATAGAACAGCATCTACCATAATCAACAAAAGGATTCAGAAACCAAACCTCTCCACCGAGGCAACTTTCTCCACTGTTGATATCTCTGCTGAAGCTTACAATATCAAGAAGCACCCAGCCAACCCTCACCACTGAGAACTCTCCAAGTGATAAAAAGAAGGTAAACTTACTGACTACATTACTTGATAGAATCTATAGTTACAGTGAAAGACATAGCTGTGTTCATCCCATAGCCGAGGTGAACAGAGAGAGAGCCAGAGAGAAACTGAAACTCAAAATCCTTTGTCTCCTGAGGAATTTCTCATTGGTCAGTTGTCCACCTCTCAGGTTACCTTTAGCTTAACCCCTTACAGGTAAACACTAATTCTAGGCTACTTCACACTTATGACAGTAGCAGTTGTTATTTTCTGAAGATGAATTCTGTGAGTGACATTTTCAGAAGTGACCATTGTTAGCATAACTTTGCTCTCTCCAAAGTCATCGGCAAAACTGACTTCAGTGAGAGCAGATTTCGGTCAGTGCTGATGGCTTTGGAAAGTCCCATGTATGTTTACATTACACAGTATGACACATTCCATCTGGTTTAAACATCTTGAATAAAGGTTGCAGACAAAGGTCTTAACTTTTTTGAAAAGTGCTGAGATGAAATTTGGCTATATATAATAAGTACACTGGACCCTTGCTAGAACACGCGTCTATATAACATGAATTTGGCTATAACGCGGTCACGGCTATGGATCCCAAATTTAATTCATGGATCCCAAATTTAGTTCATTTTAACGCGGTCCCCATTATAACACGGTACTTGGCATGGATCCCAAATTCCGCATTCTAGCGAGGGTCCTGTGTAGCTAAAATAGGTGCAGCCTTGCATACTTCTGTCTACCTCAATCATCATTTCATGGTCACTATCAACTTGTGCATGATGCTTTCTTTAAGAAAAAGAAATAAACAATGGATGCATGGATAAACAATGCAGGAATAAACAATGCAACAACAATGGATACGGGAATAAACAATGGATGAGCCCACTATTCTTGAGTGGTTTTGTTCCTGGTTATATAGCTGTCATTGCCAATTATAAAGAAGATACATATAAGCCCCTGCAAAAGTGATCCAAATAACGATGAGAAATTACAGCTGGGTTTGCATGTTCTCAGCTGCGCATGTTCAGAGAACATGTGCTATACAGAGCATGGCCCTTTATTTTAGTGTGTAGTGTCTGTAGCTTAGCTGGGTATTGACCCAGCTCTCGTGATTGCAAGTCCAGTGCCTTACTGTGTGAAACATGGCCAGAAAAGGTTAAGCATTCTTCAGGATAAATGACCCAAATACAACCTCGAGGGATATTTTATTAGATACTGTTTGTGGGTTTTTGTGTTTACGTATATACTGTTAGCGGTTAACAATGTAACCAAAGAGTTCCTGTCTATGCTGTATTTTAGTAATTCAGAGGTCAAAAGGAGATCTTAACCTTTAAATGAAATGTAAAAATAGTGATATCACTGTATTCATCTCTCTTTGAAATGTATAGCAAATCACTTCAAATGGGGGAAAACAGGCAACTGCTTTACGTTAATCCCTGTAGCTAATTACCAGTGATGCTTAGGAAATAGGTCTACTTCAAAGTCTCCATGATTGCCTCCTGTTTGCCTAAGACTCCGAACTGTCAAGAAAAGACCTGGAACTGTATAAAAGTGTTTTAGGCTTGATCCTTTTTATCTCAGATCTGCTTGATGCTTTATCCAGGGGAAACTTGAGTTGTAAGACTGAGATTTTCAGTCCCATCTGGATCGCCGTCAGTTGGATGTATAACTTTGGACTATAGCAGTGGTTCTCAAACTTTGTGGAACCGCGACCTTTTCTTCCTTACCTGCCTGGCGGTGCGACCCTTGTATGTCAGCTGAAATGCCGCTGAATTGATTGCTTCCACATTCGGCAGCTTTTCAACAGACATGTCGCGCGCTTCACAGTGTCCGAAACCGGAAACAACCACTTTGGAGGCTTTTCGGAGGACACTTTGAAATGAGCGGCGTGTTCACCAAAAAGCCGCCGAATGTGGAAGGAACCGATTTGGCAGCATGTCAGAGGCACTGGGAGCTCGTGACCCCCCTGGAAGCAGACGGCGACCCCTAGGGGGGTTGCGACCCCCAGTTTGAGAACTGCTGGACTATAACCTATGGACTAATTCTGAAAGAATTCTTTGCAACTGCAAAGTTCACCATCTCTGTTATGACACTGATCTCAGAATTGTACTCATGTGTGTATGTCTGCTGATCTTTTAACCAATACTCTCTCTCTTTTCTTTATTAATAAATTTTAGTTTAGTTAATAAAAATTGGCTGTAAGCATGTATTCGAGTAAGATCTGAAATATTCATTAACCCGGGAGGTAATGTGTTCAATCCTTTGGGTTGGTAGAACTTTATTATATGATTTATAAGATTTTCAGCTATCCTCATCATATTTGACTTGGGTGTCTAGGTGGAGGCCTAAGGCTGTGTTGTTGGCTTCTGGGTAATGAGTAAGGTATTATGTGCTGGCTTGGTAAATCTAAGTATTGGAATATTCATCAGCTTTGGGGATTGCCTGCCTCATTCTTTGCAGTTTACCCTGATTGAGTAACCTCTGTGTGGCTCCCCTGGGGCTCCAGTCACACTTAGGGCTTGTCTACACTGGCACTTTACAGAGCTGCAACTTTCTCGCTCAGGGTGTGAAAAAACACACCCCTGAGCTCTGCAAGTTTCAGGGCTGTCACGTGCCGGTATAGACAGCGCATGCCCCTCGTGGAGGTGGTTTTTTTAGAGAGCTCTCTCCCACAGCTGTGCCACGATTATGCAAGCCTGGTTAAAGTGATGCTGCAGCAGCACTTTAACATTGCCAGTGAAGATGTGCCCTTACTCACTGGACTACACTGCTTCACATACTGTATTTGTTGTAAGAAATTTCCCATTGCCACTGCATTCAGTGTTCCATAAAGGATAAAAATAAGACTACAGTCACACCAAACAGTAGATATTAGCAAATATATTCATTCACTTTATCTTATTCCACATAGAGTCATTAGGAGCAACCTCCGTAACTACTACAGGATCAACAATATCAGTTAACTTCTCATTCTTCCTGTGCCTTTTTCTCTGCCTTTCTTTTTGTTGCTCCTTAGAAGCTTTTGTTTAGCAGTATAAAATGTTCCATAACCCAAGTTAATAATAAAGAGAAATCATAAACTGCACCACACAAACATTTTCTCATGTTCAAGTTGACAAAAATAGCCAATTGCCAAGACCAAACATCAGTAAACTAGTGGAAACAAATGTTTACTGCAGAATATTTACAAACTGTAATCTTGGAGGAATCAGTTGCTCTATTTTGGGAGTGTTTTGTTTTGTTTCCATTATTTATCCAGGTTTGTCTGGCAAAAATTGGATACTAACTGTAATCCTGAATGTGACATGTAGCCAAGATGGCTCCATCTCTGTTTTATGCTTATATTCAGATGTCAAATGAATTTGTCTGAAAACTTATCCTAAATGGAAATGTTAATCTATCCTTCTGCCCTTACATGATATGATTAATATCTCACCAAACCCTGTGTGAATATTGAAAAGCGTGTAAATCCTTTTGTAAAATGAATAAAATAAACACATACACAGAGTATACTCTGAGGAATTATTATTATTTGGCTTAATATATATATTGTACACGTTATTTGTTCATAAACTAAACGTATCCAAGAATACCTTTCTGCCAGCTTTTGTTAGTACAGATTGCTAGCCGTTATTTTCTAAATTAAAACAAATGTATTTTCCTTTTATGAGATATCGGTGCAAACACCAGACTACAATTATAGAAAAGAAAATAATATAGGATAAAATAAACCATTCCCAGAATTGAAACAAAACCCACTTAAAGACAATGGGGTAGATACAGTCTTTGTTTATAACAGCTTCTGCTGGAGTAACCCAGAACATAAGACCCCCTGGTGGTAAAACGTGCCCACTACCCTCTCTCCTCCAGGATCCTGCACCCAGCAGGTCTCTAGCTACAGCTTAAAGCAGGAGTGGGCAAACTATGGCCCACAAGATGTTTTAAGCTGGCCTGTGAGCTCCCACTGGGGAGCAGGGTCTCAGGCTTGTCCTGCACCGGTGCTCTGGCCGGGGCACTGGGTCAGAGGCCATCCCATATGACTCGCCCCTCTCTGACACTCTGGCCAGGGCACAGGATCAGGGGCCGCTGTCACATTATTGTAATTATCTGGGATCATATAGATCATTGGTGCAACCAGGGTCCTGTAAGGGCACCAAATGTTAGGTAAAAGGGGTCATATAAGGTGTCTATGACCAGGTTATGATCTGCCGGTTATGATTATGTTATCTGTATGTGTGTATCAATTTTGTAGAGGAAGTTATGAATATTGGCTCTATACTGTCTGTCTTTTCAAATAATGTGCTAGGCTGTTGGGGACATTTTCAGAATCCGTGGTGTTAGCTGGGCTTACCATGCTTGATGGCCCATTAAGGACTATCAGCTACGCAATGAGCTTTGTAGATGCCCGTCCACACCCGAGCTTCCCCAGGAATGTGGCCTAGCTGCTCAGCAACTGAATCTTGGAGAGTCATGTGACTGGACCACATGGCTCTGAAACTCCATTGTACAACTGGACTCTGAATAGCAAGAAGGAGGCGGTCTACACCCACAAGAGGAAGTCTATATAAACCTGGGAGAGGGACCCCCATTTTGTCTTCAATCTCCAGTCTCCAGCCTCTAGCCTGGCTCCTACCTCTGGATGGGACTTTGCTCCAAAGGGGCGCTGTGGCCAAAGGATTGATGACCCATTCCTCCATGGAATGTATTCCAGAGACTCTGATTTGAATCTGTAGTTATTCTGCAACTGATGCAAGCCATTACTGCATGTATTTGATTTCTTTTAACCATTTCTAACCCTCACCTATATTTTTACCCTTGTATAATAAACCTTTAGATTTTAGATTCTAAAGGATTGGCTACAGCGTGATTTGTGGGTAAGATCTGATTTGTATATTGACCTGGGTCTGGGGCCTGATTCTTTGGAATTGGGGAGAACTGTTTTCTTTATTTGGGGTATTGGTTTTCATAACCATATGTCCCCAGGACAGGTGGCTGCTGGTGGTGATACTGGGAAGCTGGAGTGTCTAAGGGAATTGCTTGTGTGACTTGTGGCTAGCCAATGGGGCGAAACCAAAGTGTTTTCTGTTTGGCTGGATTGGTTTGTCTTTAGGGCAGAGAAACCCCAGCCTTGGGCTTTAGTTGCCCTTGTGGAAGCGATTTGTCCTGATCTGACACTCTCAGTGGGTCACAACAGGCACAGCACCATCACAGCCGCACCACGTGGTTCCCGGAAGCTGCAGCATGGCCCCACTCAGGCTCCTACGCACGCCGATGGCCCCCTCCAGTGCTCCAATGGGAGATTCAGGGGCAGTGCCTGAGGATGGGGCAGCATGTAGAGCTGCCTGGCCATGCCTCCATGTAGGATCCAGAGAAGGGACATGCCACTGCTTCCAGGAGTCATTTGAGGTAAATGCCGCTTGGAGACTGCACCCCATAGCCTCTCTCCATGCCCCAAACCCCGGCCCTGATCCCCCCCCCCCCAGCTCTCCAAACCCCTCGATCCCAGCCTGGAGCAGCCTCCTGCACCCCAAACCTCTCAGCCCCAGCCCCCCCCCCCGAGCCCACAACTCCAGCAGGAACCTGCACCCCTTCTTCAGTTCTGATCCCCCCCGCCCCCCGCCCTCCGAACGCTTTGGTCCCAGTCCAGAGCATTGTTCTACACCCCAACTTCCTCATCTCCGGCCCCAGAGCCCGCACCCCCAACCAGAACCCTCCTCCCACAGCCCAACCCCAACCTCAGGCCAAAAGGTTTGCCTACCTCTGGACTGCATGATCTGGCGATTCCTTCCAGCCTTAATCTCTATGATTCTAACATTTCCCTGTGACACTAAGGACTCACATCATGGCACCACATCATACCATGGAGCAGCCAAGTGAAGTAGAACCCGGTCATTCAAGAGTTCAGAAAGATCACAGAGATAGGTTTCTCCTATATGAACAGAGCTTTTGCTTAAAGGCACATGATATTGTTCTGTAGTAAAAGTAGCATTTTTCTTATAGATCAGTTACAGTTACTGATTTGTTTTGCTGAAAAGGCCAAATCTGCATTATAATTAGCCTATTCCTGAGTTATAGTAAGAAGAATGTGAAATGAACTGTAGGCTGTTACTTTTAAATACTATATTGTAGCTCTCTCTCTCATTCTCCCTCTCTGCACAACAAGACAGTCATAAACCTGCCTGATAAAAATAATTTTGCAGATGCAGACTTTCTAAATGAAGACAGTAATTATGGCTTCATTCACAGAGCAATCAAAAATAAGCATATTTTTCTTAAGCACAACTGAAGTTACCTTTGAACTAATTCATTCTGATAAAAGAACACCTATCACTCACTCCTGCTTTATGGCGTGATGTGAAGCAGGAATAATAAACCATGACAAAAGACAACTGCAGAAATTAGAATACTAAAAATAAAAATAAAGTCAATTATGCAGAACCATGATCTTCCCTCATGCTAGAATTTTTTAAGGTGATAGAAGGCAAATAGAATTATAATAGTCACTAACAGGCAGTTGAAAACATTTTGGTTTCACACTATTGGTCCTCCTTTGCCATGTTTACAAGTGGACCAGAATTATGCTTGCAAGATTAATTCTTGAGCAATAAAATCAAAGGAAATTAAAACAATGAAGGGCAACTTCTTACTTAATGTAAAAATGCAAGTGCATTTGCTGCTGTTATTAATAGTTATTACTGAGCTCCGTTATGAAACCTTTGCCCCATGTATATCCTTTGTATTGCTATCCACATTGTTAGAGCCCCAGCAATAATTATAAAAAAAGAGTGACAATTTCTAATTCTTTTATAGAGAAAGTAAATGGAAAAACATTTCCCTGGATTTTTATTAATGTATTTAATTTTCCACACACAGACGCAGATTTAAATTTGTGAGCTTCTCTTCTTATAAGACCAGAAATAAAGATAACCAGTAACCAAATTTCCCTTCCATTTACCATGGCATCACTTGAAGAAGAGAGATTGCAACAACTCCTTGAATTTCTTTGGGATTATGACTGAACCAGAAGTAGATTTAAGAATAAAGGTCTAGAAGGTAAACAGAGTATGGGAGTCCAGTGATGAAATACTAATTAACTAATTAATTTTACGAAAGGTATATATATATTTGATTTATCAACGTGCCACTGACTTGCTCTCAAGTCTAGTTATAGCAGTTTTATTGCTGAGATATTTCTACTCTCTTAATTACAATGGTCTCTACTTTGCATTTTCACTTTACCTGTAATATTAGATACCTGTGGCTAGCATTGTTGGTAGGTGGCAGGACAGTAGCTTCTGAAACTGCTTACTATGCACAAAAGGAGTCACAAATTATAGGCGTGAATCTGAAAAAAATTAGGTATTAGTACTATACTTACTAAGGGGGAAAATACATTTAAGATTGGAAGCTTGTATTCTGGGTTGGAATTCAATTGGATTAAATGCATAGGGAGAAAATGTCCATGCCAGCCTGCCCATTGTATCTATAGTGTCAGTATTTATAAAACAGAGATTCTACCACTGGGACGTTTGTTGTTGCTTTAGTTAATCAAATCTAGACATTTGCATTTGTTCCTGTTTTAATTATACCAGTACTTTAGCTTAAAACAGGGGTAACTGCATGACAATTTGTGGTGACACTACTGTGCTATATAACTGACATATAACTAAGGGTACGGCAGGTAGTGATCAATCCATCTGGGATGACGTCTAGTGTAGATGCAATAAATCGATCCCTGATCACTCTGCCTTCGACTCCTGTAATCCACCATGATGAAAGGCAGAAGCGGAGTTGACGAGGGAGCAGCGGCAGGCGACCCCATGCAGTGAGGACATGAGATAAGTCAACCTAAGATACATTGACTTCAGCTATGCTATTCTCATAGCAGAAGCTGCGTATCTTAGGTCGACCTCCCCACTCAATGTAGACAAGGGCTAAGAATTCCACTGTCATATGCAGTGTTGTTGTAGCCATGTTGGTCCCAGGATATGAAAGAGACAAGAAGGGCAACATAATATCTTTTACGGGGCCCACTTCTGCTGGTGAAAGAGACAAGTTTTCGAACTCACTCTCCACAAAGAGCTTGTCTCTTTCACCAGCAGAAGTTGGTCCCATAAAAGATATTATGTTGATACAATAAAAGATATTACCTCATCCACCTTCTCTCACTCATGTGACCAAGAATGAAGTTATCTTTAGCATCAAGGAAAAAAACCTGATTGATCCAGGGATGCAAGGGATGTTTAATTCTCTAACAAACAGCTGAATTTTTAAAACACTATTGCATGAGACATTTTTCAGGCTACACTTTCCATACTCATTTTCGTTCCATTACCCTTAGTTATGTACCTATTCAGCACCTTACACAAGTCCCCTCTCATTTTAATATTATTTGTCAGTACAGTTTATTATTTGTATTATGTCAGCTGTGCTAAGCTCTGTACCAAACATACAGTAAGAACCAGTCCTGGCCCCACAGAGTTTGTAATTAGAAGCTCCAGTTTAGGGAAGCACTTCAGCAAGTCCATTCAATTCAGAATTTAAGCACATTTGGAATTGGGATGGACTTGCTTTATTGCCTTCCCCAACAGGGATGCGTTCCTAAGGCAGAACCTAAATAGATAATGTAGACAAAGGGTAAGAGATAGGAAGTAGTATTGTCCCAATTTTGCAGCTGGAGAATTGAATCACAGGGAGATTAAATGAATCATGCAAGATCACTTAGGAAATCTGTGGTAGAGCTAGAATAGACTCCAGTTTTCCTGAGTCCCAACCGCGTGACTTAACACCACAGCACTAACCTTCCTCTCTAGTAACACTCAAATCTAGAATCACTGTGCTCTGACACAGTGGTTCCTGCCTGGAGGGGCACAGTCCTCAGGTGGATCATGATGGGGCAGTTGGAAAGTCATTTGAATTGCTGAGAAAACAATTGGAAGAATCTCCTGGTCACTGATATGCAGCAGAAATCAGGAGAGGGCAAAGAATTAGCATGGCCAACTCTTGTGATTTTTATTGAGAATTTCACAATATTTGAAGGGATTTTTTTTATTCAAGCCACAGCTCTTGGAGCCATATGTGTAAATGTGAATTTCAGCTGTCATTACTAGCCATTGTATATGTAAAAATAAGCTTGAAAATGTGAACCCAAAGACTCAAACACCAGAAGGCAAATACAGACCACTAAAAAATAAGCTTTTAAAAATCTCATGATCTCTTGGAGTTGGACTAATGATTATTGAATGCTTGAAACTGGCCATACTGGATCAATTACTCTGTTCTTCTTCCATTCCCTTTTGTTCCTGAAATCAGTGAACTCGGTAATTCCTGTGACGTTGCATGCCACATGCTTTATAAAAATGTGCTTATGAATGTGAATATGATGTAACTGGAATATTCCTTATGCAAAACATCTCTGTAAGGTATCATTACAAATCTTATAATCTACTGAGTGTGTTCATCCTATTTATTTGAATGCATTATTTCTGTGTCTGGAGTTAGAACAATAAGACAAGCATTAAGGGTGCTTCAATTAACTGTAAATGACTCTGTTTACTTGCAAACCTTCCTGTGTACCTGGGGGCCAGCCCAGGAAGAATGGAGGCTGAGGGCTCACAGGACATGTGACCATATCACATGATACTTGAATCCATCTTTAATCTGGTACTTTTCCATTTAGAAGGAGGGGTGGGGATCCAGAGACACAAAAGATTCCAGCCTTGTGCCAAAGCTATAAAAGGGGGTGGAGCAGGACAAAGGACACTGACAGTCATGAGAAAACCCTTGCTTACCACCTGAGATGTTTGCTGGGACAAACCAGGACTGTACCAGGGGAAAGGACTGGGCCTGGACTAGGAAGGAGTGTAATCTGTGAAAGAAGCTTATTGGAACATCTCTGAGGGTGAGATAATACCTGTAATCAGTATCTAAATGTATTAGGGCTTAGACTTGTGTTTGTGCTTTATTTTGCTTCATGACTTACTTTGTTTTGTTATTACCTGAAACCACGTAAATCCTACTTTTTATACTTAATAAAATCACTTTTGTTTATTAATAAACCCTAAGTGATTCATACCTGCGGGAACAAACAGCTGTGCATATCTCTCTATTGTTGTTATAGAGGGTGGTCAATTTATACAGAGTAAAACACATTTATTTGGGGTTTGGATCCCATTGGGAACTGGGTGTCTGGGTGCTGGAGAGGTAACCTGCTGAACTGTTTTTGGTTAAAATCTGTCACTTTGGGGGCATGGCCAGACCCCGAGTCTGTACTGCAGCAGGCAAGCATGTCTGGCTCAACAAGGCAGGGTTCTGGAGTCCCAAGCTGGCAGGGAAAACGGGCACAGAGGTAATTTCAGCGCATCAGGTGACAGTTCCAAGGGGGTCTGTATGACCAAACCCATCAAAATTCCTGCCTGCCCAAGCCCACATTGCGCTCAGTTCTGGGGAACAAGCGTCATAACCTCTTGAAGCAGCACAACCCCAGAGCTGAGTACCATGTCTGTGGCAGGCCAGGTGGCAGTGTAGAGAAAGAGATGGTGATGAAATTTTGTGAACCATTTTTGCAAGATGTTTGCACCAAATAGGAAAACTTCACAAAGATCTTGCAAGAAGTCACTGCTGTCATGGTTGCATCTAAACTGGATCTGAAAAATAGGCCTGTTCTGGATCTAACACAAAACCATTTAATCCTTCCTCCCAAATAACTCCTACAAAAGGTATGTATTCATATTTGAGTTTCTGACTCATGCCTATCTCTAGCAGCAAAGTGGAAGGGGATGGGAAATGAGGAGAGGTTGATACAACACTGATACCCTAATTCTCTATGTGTATTTGGGGGCATATTTCCTAGGTTCTTTGCAACCCACAGGCCACATCCATGGATGCTTTATATGCCATTATTCCTGTTCCAAATAATTGGGTATGTGGCACATTTCCATTTTCTAAAACCAGTATGTTTTGAATGTTCATCTCCTCTGAGGGAAAGTTAACACAGAACCAAGTATTACTAGGCAGACAATGAAGTAAATTTGTAATTGCTCCTGAGTACCATAGTGACTATATGCTTCAAAAACACAGATATTTCATGTAATGGAGGAAGACGATCTCTGTCTCAGGAGAAAAACAGAAGACTGGGCTATAATTTGTGTTGTGGAAGCCCCCATAACTTGCTAGGTGCTGTCCTGCAAACAGGAGGAAAGTGCAAAAAACTGAAGATGACAAGCAATTTACAAAGCGGAGGGGGTGGGGGGTGAGAGGGGGAAAGGACAGGGATATGATCAAAATATGTACAATTTTTATTAAATATACAAACTATATCCTCAACTGTCCCTCAACCTTTGAATTATTAGTTTGCAATTTGTTGCAGACCAAATGGAAGATGGGGGTGTTGAGGAGATAGATGCATAAAATGAAGGTAAATTCAGGGAGCACAGAAAAAGACACAGACACAAAGAAGTTGTGTCAGAAACAGCTAATACTTCATTCTTCTTTGTGATGTGATAGAGAATCTCTGTCATAGCTCATTTCAAACTCTGTCCATATAAGCCTTTGGGATACTCACTGAACAAAATGGATACCGTTAATCCTGCAGCTGGATTAATCCAAGGTTAGGACAGTCAGACTACAATTCTGAATTGTTAAAAGATCTAAGAAAGAATATAACTGACCCTCCTTGCCCCACCCATCAACATATACTATAATTGTATATGATTATGCAATTATAAATGATTGCAATTACCATACAAAAACCTGTAATATCTCTAATTAGCATAGTAACGATCCGAGGCACAACAAAACAAAAGAAAGACAGTCTTTCTGTAAATAGAAAATGTTTTGCCTTCCAACGAAGTTCTATTTCATAACCATATCATCACAGGGGATGATAATACCTAAGGAATCAATTTTTTCTCTTAGCTACTCATTTCTTCTCTAAATGAGTCAGCAAAGCCTTGACTTAGACAAGTATTTACAAAAATACTTTAGGGTGCCTTGAAAAATCCAGTCATTTACCTAACAGATCAGCTACTGCACATTCCAGGACTACATGCCACAAAGCTTGAGCACTAGGAACCACCTCCAGGGATTACTAGATAATTCACTGTCCAGATGCAATCAGTGTATTACAACTGTCAAACAGAGTTCCAACTGGAATCATTTATGATAAGCAATGATGAAAGATTCTGCACCTTATAAAGAATTCCCCATGCTATCCAGTCTGTCTTACATCCTAACTTTATATTATTTAATTGATATTTAAATTGAAAGTGTAAAAATGCATTAACAGTGCTGTACCAAGCTCCATGCAATTTGAATCCTGACAGCATCTGCTTGGTAGCTTGTCTTTAATATCTCTTTTGGGAACAAAGTTCATTACTCTGATCCCCTTCTAAGCCTCTGGGCCTCTCCCACTGTCGTGTGTGTGTGTGTGTGTGATGGAGCCTATAGCATTAAGATTAAGAAATAAATAGAAAATAGGTTTTGTGCCTAAATAAACACAAGTGTAGAAGAGTATGGGAATTTGAAATAGTTAGTATGAGGAAAGTTCGCTATAAGTTGGAGATAGAGAGTGATGGGAAAGTAGAAGTTAAGAAGGACATGATCCAGGGCTATGTTACCGCTATGTTTTGGTTATAATTGGTTTAAGCAAGGTTTTTAAATGAGTGTTTTTGGGAATTGTGAATGTTTTATTAAAATGGTATCTGTACTGATAGTATGGGAAAGACATTGGTGTAGATGTTAATTGAAATGTGTAATGTAAAAAGCCAATAAGGAGGTGGCAGAAATATAATTACAGTACTGGCAATTAAATGTGAATTAGTATTATACTGGAATATAGAAGGAGTAATTTTAGTGATTTGTGGAGAGCTCCAATTAACCTCAAAAGGGTACTGTTAGGTTCCAGAATTATAAGGCTGTATGTCACATTGTCCATGTGACACATTATTTCATCTTTGAGTGTAAGTATAGTTGTATTATTGTGTAAGTGGTAATTGCATTCCGGTTTGCTTAACTAACAATTTTTTTTTGAATAAAGTTTGGTTTTATCATTCTAAATGTCTCCTAGTGCTCTTCTACAAAATGCATTTTCTGCAACTGCCAGAGACTTAAACCTGAAAAGTAAGTGGAGCTTGATTGCGCCCATATTTTTAACAACTTAATATTAATTAGGGATATTTGAAGATAAAGGTTGTAAAAGGTTATAGTGTGAATGGGAGAGAACTAACGGGGACACATGATCCACAGAGTAGTTCAGCCTAGCGACTCTGGCTGAGCTATACTTTGTAGAGGACCCAGGGGAGGGGAAGAAAAACTGTGAACCACTTTCATGCCCCACTTCACTCCAGAGCATCAATACTGCTCTCAGCCATACCCTCTCTTCTCTTGACATAACCCCTACACCAAGGGGAGGCATGAGACAATGGCATAGAGCCAGATAGGTGACCCTACCCTTCTGTGGTAGACTCCTCAGGTAGTTTCGTAATCTAGTATTGTAACCCCTTTGCAATACCAATGCAAAGCAGTCATAGGAAGGCCCAGGAGCTGATCCTGTATACGTACATATGTATTCTCTAGCTGTTGCTAAAATAGCTGTTATTTTATATAATAAAAGTATAGTGATTGCAAAACTGAAGCAGTTTCATTTGTAAACAAGTATTCTTCATATGCATACTCAATAATATAGGGCTCGATGAACAATTTAAAACAAATAATACATACAGCAGTGTCACCATTTTCTGTTTGGGAGCTGTCCGTACCTGAGCACTGTCTGTGCTCCTGTCATGCTCACTTCCATCACTGCTCAGTTCACAGGTTTGCTCTCATTGCTTTGCTGCGCACATGTTCCTCCTCACCACACAGAAGTCTCTCTGTGTGCAGATATTGAGTAAATGATCGGTGCTGAACTCTAGTGCTTTCACTATCTATTCTTTTTTCAGCAGGCTTCAGGATTAAGCCGCAAAATAAACATGAATTATGTTCTCATGAATGAGATTTCACTCAAAGCTATATTGGCCAGTAATATTCTAGTAGTAAATGGGTAATTAATTACTTCACGCTTGCATGTATTGCCATTGACGTTTGTAAGAAACTCAATATAGCTGCATAAATATGCAAAGTAATTACATATTTTACTATACACATAATGATTATGGCATATTTCAGACCTGTTTGTATCAACTTTTTTCTGCAATTGTTTTGTGTTAGCACGTTTTTGTAATTTTGCTTGAAGAGTCTTTACAGGTTAAATTTCTCACAGCTACTGGCAGTAGCCCGTGATAATCTTCCATTAAGCATTAGTGACACAGACTGCTGTTCATCTGTCAATGATTCATTTTTAAATATAGAGTAGATCAAGTGAAGAGGGACCTGTAAGAAAATCATTGATCCAGTCTCTTTAAAATACTAGCTTAAAATAGGTCTCCAGACAGCCCCATTAAAATGGTAAAACCTGGTCATTAGCACAGAAGAAAAGAGCAGAACTCTATTAGAGTGGGGAATGGTATTTGTAAATAAGGTACAAAGATGCAGGCAAGACCAAAGTGGAATTTGAAATATTAGGTTTTGAGCAAGGAAATACTCCAAAGCAGGATGGTCTTTTGGGGGGATGTCAGCAGATGTAGAGGACAACAGCCATTTTATGGAAGACAGAGACTATTTACCTGATCAAATATTAAATAGTTGAAATGTTGATAACAACCTTGATCTGTGTGTCTGATATAATAATCAATTCTGTCACATGTTTAACACCCAAAATGGCACAAACTATAAAGAAATAATGGACTAGGATCTGATTGAAAAGAAAGCTGATTTGAAACATCTGAGACTAGGGACAATGTTCTTGACATGCTGCTTAGTTAGAGAGCCAGAGAGGAGAAATGATTCACTTTAGAGAAAGGTAAGACATTAATTATTTTCACTAATGACACAAATGGGATCTTTCAATCTTAGACTAGATATGTCATCCATAATATGTGGTTTGTTTTAACCTGATTGTCTCTTTATTCTTAGAAAATTCAGCCCCCGTGGTTTTGAATTGGGAATTTCATGCAGACCATCCTGATGACATGAGAAGCTACCTTTATCTTTCAAGAAAAGTGGTGAATGGGCAGTGTCTGAACTGTTTCAGATTATCAGTGCAAGGCCATCAACTAATGAGCTCTCCTATAAGTTGTGTTGCTTGCAGGATTGCATACTCCTGACGCACAGGAAGCAACTAATGACCATGACTACACATCAAATTTAAAAGGACCAAAATGACAATTATTGCTATAGATTAAAAAGACGAAATGGTGCAGCCTACAGCATATTTCACCATCAATGATAAAACACCTGTTTTATCTACACTACAGCTATTGCTGTAGCTAATAGTAGTGGTGTTGCATTGATATATAGCCAAGGCCTACAGTATGAAAATAAATCTGGTCGTCACAATATACCCTTTAATTATGTTTACATATTTTAAAAAAATAACATTTTTGAAAACGTACACAAGCTACTTATTGCTGAGCTTGAATTTCAGATATAGCAGCTAATTATAAAAATTGTATCTTACTACAATGTAAAATTACTATTTTGAAATAGACCAATAATCCATCTAATCCTGTATCCTGATTGCAGAAGTGGCTATTGCATCATATATATCAAATGAAGGAATAAATTCTCATGAGTCCAAAATTTGCAATGCTCTGCCACGGGACAGTGATATGCTGGAAACTCCCAGAAGTCCCTTGTTAAAATTCTGCCATCAAACTAAATGATGGGTGTAGCATATTTTTTTTTGGTGCCTCTACTGAAGGACATCCCTTCTTTGCCTAAATTCATGCCTGTTGCAGAGAACATATCCACAGAGTTCATAAAAATCTTCTAAATTTGTTGTTTTTGGAATGGAAAAGACTACATCCAAAAGCATGTATCTTAAAATAAATTGCCTGGGAGGATTCTCAAGGTGCCAGCCTCCCCACTTGATAAAGCCTTCAATTCTAATTATGCAGGTGGAACACTTTGCTAAGCCACATCTGTACTATACATTTTCAGGATTAATGTCTCAGGATTTCCAGTCAATGCACTTAACATAGATGTTTGTCAGAATAAGTTGTCTCCTGTCTCGGTTATGTTTATGAGAAGGTGGCTGTATTTATAAAGGGAAATAAAACTATCCCCAATCTGGGTGACAAATATTTTGTACCAGAGAGGTAAGAAGAAAATTTTATGGGAGCCACTTTTGAAGATACCAGCAACGCAAGACTTGTGTGATGGAGATATCTTCCCCTCTTTCCCTCCTCCCCGCCACCGCCAAGTTACTGATCATCTTTTATTTTAACACTGGAGGATTTTATATCAGCTGATGTAACTACAGATGATACTAATTTAGGTAACTTTATATATCAACCATTAAACACTAATTTGTTAATATATTCACAGTTCTGTTCATTTGAAGATATAAAAAACAAACGAAACACTGAATATTTTCTTTTGTATTTTAACCAACAAGCAGGTCTGTTGGTTTTAGAATATCATTTGAAATTTGATTTTGAACTGTTTTAAGATGCATGAAATGATTTAGAAGTGAGAGCAAAGAATTCCTTCAGCAACCTCAAGAGGTTTTAGACATTTATCTCAGTTTTTTTCAGTCACCCAGGTGTCAGTTCATTGAAGAGCATAGTTACTATGAACCAATTACTTGAAGCACTGAATACAGATTTCACAACTCTCTTTCAGTTTACACTGAGCTGCAGCAATGTCATGCCTTTGTTGTTAAAGTTTAAGAATGTTACCTATAATCATTTTTACAATCAGGAAATGCTTAAATAGTGTTTATGTGGGCTGTTTATCAAGTGGATTAGGCTTTTCCTCACAGTTAATGTTTATAGGCCCAACAAACAAAAGCTTCAGCAAAAATCGTTGTGAGTTTCACGTGTCCAGGGTCTGACAGTCTTATGATTCTTCAAAGTGACTTGCATTCCTAAATCTAGGGGGCTCACGCTTATATTTCAGTGAGACCTTAATGGCCACACTCATCAGGATTATGGTAAGCATCAAAATTACACTTTTAAAGGAGTTTGAAATTAAAACTGTTGAAGCAACATATTTCTTTTGTGCATGAGCAGAAGTAATATCTGGCAAAGGCCACATGCATACAGCTTTGATTAAAACATGCATCAAACTAATTACTCTTTCACACAGACACATTCCAGCCTTATCAACATCCGTGTTTAACACACTCCATTTTCCTTGGTGAACTGACTAGGCTGAAAAGATTTATTGATCCAAATAATTAACTGGCACTGTTGCAAATCAAATTTACACAGTTGTGGAAATGAAACAGGTGTGACCTGCATGCATTCTTGGTTGGTCTTTTGTCAAGAGATTGCAGTCCCAATTTTTATTTAAGGACCTTGCCAGTAGTTATACATCACAAAACAAAGCTAAAATATGCATGCCAAATTCAGGGGGGAAATAATTCCTGTGATGCATCAAACCTGAACAGCAACAGCACACAGACAATGAAAAGAAGGTGCCAGAGGGAACAGCTTGTGTGCAGTGATGGAGTCAGGGAGCGTTAATTAGACACACACGATTTAAGACTATGTAGCAGCATAACATGCCATAAAATTAAAGGACTGATACACAGCAGGTTTATTGCACATCAGGAAACATTGACGAAGTTATGCTCCATAATTAATGGATGACTTCAGAATGCAAGATTCTTAGAGTTTATAATATCACCCAAATTACTGATATAGCTTTGAAATGGTTCCACTGGGGAAATTAATTAAACATAATAAAATACATAGAGGAGCTACGACTATATCCAGTATTTTTGGCCTCATGGTAACATGTTGAGCTTCCAGCTGCTTGAGAACTGAATTTCAGTTCAATTCAGTTCCTTGCTGGTAAAGTTATGGTGCCAAAAAGGAAGGATCCATTTGTACTACTGTTTTAGAATCTTTCATTAAGTAATCTATCAGGTTGTTCTGGTATAAATTTTGGAAAAACCCAGAACTGTTTTTCTACACAGAAGTAATAGAATGGGACAATAACAGTTTTTAAACAAGCAATGAATGAGTTGCTCCAAAATCCCTAGACAGGTGAAATTTAGATGGCTCTGAGCATGAGAGACTTCTTTCAAAATAAGTTAGTCTCTAAGGTGCCACAAGGATTCCTCATCATTTTTGCTGATACAGACTAACACGTCTGAAACCTTTCAAAATTAGGTTATGATTACTGCTTATCCTACCACGAGTGGGCTTATTTTCATTCTGAATTTTTACATACAGATAAAGTGAAGTGGGGGAATGTTTGGTATTTCTAAAGCAGCCACATGGAAATACTTTAAGTGTAGTCTATGAATTAAAAGAACACCATTCCCATGCACCATTTTTGTCTACATTCCTCTTTTACCTAAGGCTGGGTCCTATTTATTGTAAAACAAACAACAAAAAATATATAGTAAGCAATACTAGTCGAAGCAGAATTTAACTATGTAGAACAGTTTCTGAAAAAATGTGAGTGACATAGGAGATGTGTGGTTAAAATAATACAATAGAGACAGGTTATTCTAAAAGAAAGTATGCCTGTGAGATTATGAAATTTTTCACACTAGTGTTCTGGAAATGCTGAGAATAATTCAGTCCAAACAGAATAGTACCATGTTTTCTCTGACGATTTTTTATTAATTCTTGTACTATCATCATCAATGACAAAAAAGAGGAATAAATCCAAGCCCAGAGATCACAGGATAGTACCTCCTTGTGGTTATCTGGAAAATCAAACTGAAAATTAGTAATCTAAGGACACTCGTAAAACATCTTACCTTTAACCGGTTAATAAAACACAGGATGAGAACTCTATAACACTTAAAATTTCCACAAATACTTCACAGAGATACTTCAGTACATCATACTAACCCAAAGATGAATGCACTACATGGAAACAAAGTCATTATCACAATTTGACTCTAGAAGTCCATTAAAAGACTACTAAGGGTATGGTTACACTTACAAGATTATAGCGCTATAGGTTATAGCGGTCCCCTTATACAGTAATATGTATAGCGCTATTGTATGTCCACACTCAGATGCTCCTGCGGTATAGCATGGCCACATTTGGGGCACTTAATGCGGCATTAAGAGCAGCGCATTAGGGCAGGTATCCCAGCATTCAGCTGGGTGCAACGTGCTTTTTAAACGAGGGGGGTGAGGGGGGACGCGTTGTGTGTATGCGGAGGGAGAGAGACAGTGGTTTTTCCGAAAGCCTGTCAGTGAGCCTCCGTTCACAGAAGGCTTTGTTTTCACACAGGCTCCCTCCTTAAACATTTGCATTGCTTATCTGCCGAGTTAAGAAAGAAACTCTAAAGAGGTACTTCCGCATTCCTCCAGCCGAGTTCAAAACAAAGGGAAGAGACGTCAATTGCCTTAAATGGCTCTAGGCATCTCCAGAGATCACTTGTAGCGCAGTGGGTGTCCACATTCTTGCTGTAGCGCTACAGCAGCTGCGCTACAGCCCTTATTCCCCATGCGGAGGTGGATTAATAATAGCGCTATAACTCAGCAGTTATAGCGCTATTAGTGCCTTGCCAGTGTGGACGGGGAGTAGGTTATAGCGCTCGTGGGGGCTTTATAGCGCTATAAAGTGCCAGTGTAACCATGGCCTAAATCTTCCTTTAAAAAACCCAAATCTTGATATGATTGTAACAAATCTTTTGGTCTTCCTTAACACAAACAAGCTCATCAGAGAACTCTTAACATTCCTGTCATGTGTGTCCCAGAGGGTGCAGCAGCACATTATAATAATAATAATAAGGAGATATACCTATCTCATAGAGCTGGAAGAACCTTGAAAGGTCATTGAATCCCGTCCCCTGCCTACACTAGCAGGACCAAGTACTGTCCCCTGACAGATTTTTTGCCCCAGATCCCTAAATGGCCCCTTCAAGGACTGAGCTCACAACACTGGGTTTAGCAAGCCAGTGCTCAAACCACTGAGCTATCCATCCTTCATTGACACCAGCAGGTCATATGAAGTGTCAAATTACATTCATGTTCCAGAGGTTTTGAATTATTTAAATTTAGAAGATTATACTAACACTGAGCAGTATAAGTATATTAAAGAATGGTGATGGTTTCACTTACAAAGTCTGTTATTGCATGGATTATAAATTGGCTGCTTAATTTGCATTTGGTTGAAGGATGGCCAAATACGTAAAAAGCATTTATTTTTCAAAATGTAATCTAAATTGGTCTGGCGGATGGTTCCTTTCTGATCACAGAGAATTAGAAACAAAATAAAAGATTTTTGTTGCTTTTTAATGTTCCTCTAATAAAGAACATATAGTAGGGACTTGCCAGTTTTGCCTTACATCAATAGAGAAGGGATGGAGGCAGATTGTCAGACACAAATGGTAGTTAGGTACCTAACATCCTTTTTTAAAAAAATCTCCCCCTGTCAGTAATAGCTGATTTTCCTTATCCTTACTAGAGAGGACACTTAAAATACTGCAAACCATGAGATAAAGTTATTTGATTACCCATGGAATTGTCCAAGGCAATTGGCAAGTTTTTACGAGTGATCATTGTAATACCCAATCTTGTAGCTGCTGAAGTCAGCAGCAAAACATCCATTGACTTCAATGGGGCTACGTTCAAATACATAGTTTTTTTTTAAAAAGACCAGTGATATACTGAAGAAGTGTTAATGTGTAATATGGACTCAGCACTTCTGGGAGTAGCATAAAGCAAAATGAAAATAGACAAAATGTGGGACATAGACTTGTGTTCTAAGCAACAATCAGCTCAAAAGAGTCATCCTCCATTGGGGTCCCTTTTAGGGACAATACCACAAACTTTAGCTCTATGGCCGGTTCTCAATATGCTGCATTTCAATATCAAGGGGATATTGGTGGCGAAAAGGGATATCCTCTTCCAGCTACCTACAAATCTTGAAGCACATGCAATCTTGCTCACGGGGACATACTCCACCATCAAAGTGCAACTTTCAGTTCCAGGCTATGCTGTCATGGCTCACCACCATCACAAGTGGTATGGAATAACATCCTATGGTAAACAAGAGCTGTCTGCTGTCACTAGATTGACATCTGGTCCATATGACACTCTAGAATGGCAAGCAATAAAGCTGATTGACGTTACTCTGATCAGTTTTTAACAAGTCTCCACCCATAGGGTGACCAGATGTCCTGATTTTATAGGGGCAGTCCCAATATTTGGGGCTTTGTCTTATATCGGTGTCAATTACTCCTCATCTCCATCTTGATTTTTCACATTTACTCTCTGATCACGCTATCCATCCTACACTTCTTGTATCTTATTTTTCCACTTGAAAAGGCACAAAGTGGGGAAATGAAATCATCCAGAGTCATTTTCCTTAGATTGCTGATGCAAACCCAAGCCAATAATGACTGAAAAGTTTTACTACCTAATGGCTGTTTGGTTGGCCCATATAAGTTTAGTGTTCTCCATTAAGTTCCCTCACAAATGGCTGACTCACTTTATGACAGTGTCAGACAAACAGATTTGTCTGATCACTTCATGGTTAAGGCACGCTATCAAGGCAGTAGGGAACATCTTACACTGCTGTTCTCGCTGCACCTGGTGTGTGGACTGCAAGATAGTCAGTCTTTCCTGAGCATTAGGGGCTTGATTCTGTGCCATTTAAGTCAATGTGAGTTTTGCCATTAATTTTATGGCCTAGTATCATGACCCAAGCATGTCAAACCTGGGTCTGCTGGATTTATAGGAGCAGCCATGCTTCAGCCCTCCATCTGGCAGCCTGTTGAAGCTTTCCTGAGACCCAGGAAGTCCAGCCCCAGTTTGAGGCTCTGCCCCTACAGTCCTATTCACAGAGTCCCTGAGCAGCTGGCTGGCTAACTGGCCCTACTTAAGCCAGCAAGAACAGGAAGCTGTTTGAATAACTGGACTGCAGTGGACTCTGGACAATGTGCCTTGTGCTTCCTGTTCCTGCTCCAGCAGCTTGGTGTCCTGGCATCCTGATCCAGCATGACTCCTGGAATCCAGTTCATGGTTCTGACCTTCAGTTTGTCTCCTGATTCTGATCCTCTGGTATCCTAACTTGGACTGACTCTGGTTCCTAACGTGTGGTCCTGATCTTCAGTTTGTCTACTGTTTTTTCACTTCCTGGTATCCTGACCCCGCTAACTCCTGTCTTGTGACTGTGGATTCTAGCTCTGACTGCTAGGTCTGGCCGCCCGCAGCCCAGCCATCACACATAGGTGCATGATCAAGCCCTAGATTCATATAACATTAATTAATAAAACAACAAGGGGAGAGGGGGCATTCAAAGGCACAAACTGTAATTAGGAACCTAGCCCCCATTAAAAGTGCCTTTCATTTAGGCCTTTGAAACCTCAGATCCCCTTAACTATACACATACACAAGATTGAATGTTCTCAAGTGAATATTACTTGCATATAATTAAATATATGCATGAAAATCCATTGGTTGCAATTGCTTTGTGTGTGCCAAGAATCAAATGATAATGGGAAACAATATATATTAACCACTTCCTAGGGATTTTAAATACTGACCGTAAAACAGATGGCTTTTGTGTACCGAAGTTGCAAATTCCTGGCAGGATGAATATTATGTGATGGAAATGGGAACTACTGTGATGCTACTGAAGGAATTGTCAGCCCTCCTAGGGTAATAGGGTCAATTACCATATTTTTCCTTTTTCTTCCAGTTGTGTTTTCTCTTTACGTACCTGTGTTCCCATTTGACCAAAATGCTAGAATATCTAGCAACGTTTAGACGCTAGCACAGCCAACTTTCACATTGGGCTACCATGCATTTTGGACACTAGTTGGCCAGATGGCTGAATATAGATAAATCCTTGGTGGATCTCTCTATTTGTATGAATACATAGTGTACAGCCTACAGGAATATGGCACTTTGTTTTTCAACTGTAATAAAGGCATTTTTTCGGTATAAATATTTTTCTTACTAAATACTACATGCAATTCTGAGTTTGGACAACAACGTGAATGTATTTTGAGTGGAACTAGGGGAAATATTCATGGCATATTAACTTTTTAAAGGGCTGTAACCCTCACCCCTTTTTACCTTCTTCACAATGGTTTAAACGGACTGAGTTTATATGAATTTATTTGTTCAAAATTGCTCAATGAACACTTTTCAGCCTATTCACTCTGATTATGCTTATTAGACTATTCAGCTAAGTTATTTATCCATTTTTTTCCCTGAGTGGATGACAAATTTTTGTACACAAGAGAAAATAAATCAACGATTTCGAGATGGACGTCGGAACATTTCTAACATGGAAGTTAACATCTAGTACAGGGATCTCAAACATGCAGCCCAGGGGCTGCATGCGGCCCACGAAGCCTTTCCCTGTGGCCCGCCAAGCTCCCTGGTCGCCCCGCCCCGCATAGCAGTTTCCGGGAGGGAGGCGCCAGAAGCGGAGGCTTCTCTGCTGCCTGGCTGGGCCGCTGCTGATCCCCAGCTACCAGGCACTGCTGCTGCAGCTTCAGTGAATGAGCTGGGGCGGCGCTTCCTAGGAGCCCTCTGCAGTGGTGGCCAGGAGCGGTAAGCCAAGCTCCCCGCCACCCTCCCGTCTCCCACTGCGGGAGGCTTACCGTTCCTGGCCACCGCTGCAGAGGGCTCTTGCAAAGTGCCCTGGCTGGGCCGCTGCCAAGCCCCGGCTTCCAGGCACTGTGCTGTGGCTTCAATGAATGAGCTGGGGCGGTGCTTTGCAGGAGTTGGTGCAGATTTGGGGAGAGGGAGCTCAGTAATAGGGGTGAGTGGGTGGAGTTTTGGGATGGGGCACAGGGAGCTGGGTTATGGGGGTAAGTAGGGATGGAGAACAGGGTTATGAGGATCAGTTTGAGATAGGGAGACTTTATAAAATTATAATTGATATTAGGCTGAGATGGGCTGAAATTTCTGTCATATTTATCAGCATATTACATTTGAAAAAAGCTTGAATCATCTGAGGCTGGTAATTTCTTGTTAAATTAGATTTGTGTTTCCAGCTCTGGACTTCCTATATTGCTCTTGCTTTGTTTGCCAAACAGCTGTTGGCGGTGCCTACTGCTTTCCAGGAGGGAGCGGGAATCTGCGTGCTCAGAGGAGAAGGTGAGGCAGGGGCGGGACCTCATGGAAGGGGTGAAGTGGGGGCAGGGCCGGGGGCAGTGTGGGGGGGCATGTCAGTGATGCGGCCCTCGGGCCAATGCACTAGTCCTCATCGGCTCTTGTGGTCATTTGAGTTTGAGACCCCGATCTAACATTTATAGACATACCATCACACTAGTATTCACAAGATGATGCTCTTTCCTCACTCTCTTAAAATAAACCACAAAACCTTCTAACAAAAAAGCATTGCTAACAACTTAAATCATTTGCATAGTCTCAGAAAACAAATATAAGATTGTGAATGTCATTTGGGGGTGTGTAAATAGTCTTTACACCAATGAATATTTGTGAAACCTTAATTGCATTATTAGCTTAGTATTAATTTTGAGGAAGGAAGTCATAATTAAACTAACAGAGTTTATTTGAAACATCTCACTGAAAAAGTTTACAGTACACTATGAAGACAGCTAATTTTCTTGTGCCCAGTTTTTCTTCCAGATTTTCACCTTTGCATACCAGAAGTAAATTTGTAGGTCAGATAAAGGCAAAATATTTATATGATTATCAATAAAATATTTCATTTATGTCCAGAGTATAGCTGACTTCAGCTGCTCACTAGAAATTTAACTCTAAAATAAGCCTTAATATGCTCATTATAAAAATCATAAATTCAAAGTTGTTCATCTGTAATAATCAAGATAAAAAATAAATGTGAAATATTTACAGTATGTATTGTATTTCTTTTTGCAATCAATGCATTCTTCAGCTCAGAATATGAGGAAAAAGCTTAAAATGACAGATGTTTTTCATAAGTACACATCACTGCACATGCATGCCTTTATATGAGAGATGACCATGCAGAGAATTGTTTGTTGTGCACTTCTACTTCATCATGCAAGTTATGTCAGTCTTTTTTCACAAAAGGAGAGAGGTTTCTGTCCAGACAGTTTTATCTGCATTAGTTAATTCAAGGTCAAGTGTGCAGCATATATTAAATAGCTTGGATGTTCAGCGGGAAGTTACTGAGGTGTCCTTGAACAATCTGTCCTTTCTGAAGAGTTGATGATTGGGACCAGTGGGAATATAAAGTTTAGATATTATGATAATGGTGAGTGACAAAATATGAACCTCAATAGACAGACAGATATACTAATTCACTGATATAAATGTATGGAAGAATATACTCCTAATACTTAAAAGCAACCTGAATTCCAGGAAAAGACTAAAAAGAGGTTTCTACCATAGAGCTAGGTGAAATTTTCCAGACAAACATTTGATTCACTAATAACTGCAATTTTGGTCTACCCAAAGCTATTTACAAATTTGACACAAATTAATGTTCTGGAATTTAAGTGGTGACACTGCTGTCACTTTATACTAGTGGTTAGGACACTTCCTCGGGGCTAAATTCCTCCCTTTACCTGATGTTTGGAAGAGATTTGAACCTGGGTCTCCTACTTCTCAGAAGAATGCCCTATATGTGGAGATGGGTGTTTCATACTCTCTCTTGTAGAAGCAGTTCCACTGTGTACAATTAATTAAGCAATAATAAAAACAGAGGGATTAGAACCTGGGTCTCCTATGTCCTGGCTGAGGCAAAAGGTTATCAGGAAAGTACCACCTCATCCTCCAGCCATTTTGTGAATCTAGCTTAGGTTAAACAAAATGTTTCATTTGTCTGAAATTAAATATGTTGACTTTTTTAATTTGCCAATGTTTTTTTTTCAGAATTTTCAGTTTTGGTTCAACCCAGTAATTTTTTTTTAAACTGCCAGCAAACTGAGCAGACAAGTTATTTGCCCAGCACTGCTTTAGTTCCAGTCAGAGCCAGATTTAGGGTCAAGTGACCCTAAAGGCTTGGAAGGAGTGCTGTTTTTGTTGGTAGCAAGAGAAAATGTTTGATGTAATATGTTCAGGTATCCCATATGTGGATTCATTTTTCACTAACCTCCTAGAATGTTCTGGACCTTTGTAGAATCTTGTGGAACATTCCAGACTTTCTGAGAGCTACATTTTCCTCAGACCTCCTAGAATGTTGTCAGCCATAGGTATATAGGGGGCAGGGTGTCGCCTGTCAGTGAGATATAAGAACAAACTGAAATGACGTGAGAACCCAACCATGATATTGTGAACTTTGTTTTATTGTGTAATTGTGAAAGTGTACTTGTGTTTTAAGACTTGAAGAGTGTAAGTAGTGACTGATAAAGAACTGATATTTAATGAGATGCCAGAGATATCTATTGAACCCCTATCTCTGCAACAATAAAAAAAACTGTTATTTCTTCTGTTATGCTTAATGTATAACGTGATGTTTTCAGGATCAACTATCAGATGGAAAATCCTTATGTATAATGTTCCAAATCTGACCATAAAATTGCTAAGTGATACATGCTGGGAGAGCCACATTGACAGCATAAAGCCAGTGAGGTACTAAGTGACTGAGGTTTATGATGCCATTATGGAACTGGTGCAGTTAAACAAAGCCAACGCTGGAATCTGACATGAAGCACAAACCCTGGCAAACCAGATCACTGACTTCAAATTTCTGGTTTCCATATGGTTTAGCATGATATCCTGTAGCACAGCGGTTCTTAAACTGGGGGTTGTGACCCCCCCCGGGTGTCGCGGGCCGATTCCAGGAGGGTCGTGAGCTGCTGATGCCTTTGGGGGCATTTCAGCAGAAGCTCCAAATGTGCGAGTGAGTCCACCGAAATAAGCGCCAAAGTGCAAGCTTCCACCATTGGCGGCATTTCAGCGGACACAGAGACAAACTCTGCGTGTCTTCCAAAATGCCGCCAAAAGCGGAAGAGTTCAATTCAGCGGCATTTCAGCCAACATACCAGGGCGTGAGAGGACGCGGCATAGCAAAAAGGGGTCACTGAACCAACAAGTTTGAGAACCACCACTTTACCAAGTAAATGCTGCAAATAAGGCATTAGAAACTCATTCAATGGACATTGCGACCACTACTACTTTGATGAGAAGTTGACTTGATTTAGTTATGGCCTACAGAGACAACAGATTTGAAGATGCCATCACTGCTGCCAAAGAAATGGTGGAAAACTTAGGAGCATAGCCTATCTTCAAGGAAACTCATACATTGGAAGAAGAAACAATCTGGGTACGAGGGCAGAGATAAGATGATGGGAAGCTCGGAAGAAAAGTTCAAGAGGGAGTTCTTTTGCTCGCTCATTGACACTGCTCGTCATCAAAGAAAGATTCAGACAAACGAAGCACCACGAAAACACCTGAGTTTTTTCCCATGATCTTAATAAGCTGCCAGTGGAGAGGAAAATACTCTTGAACAATTGTACAAACTTTCACCAGATGCTGACATGCAGGGATGGAAGTCATTGATAAAGACTTCTATGTCAAATTGAACAACATCTACTGCATTTTGCAACATGGGAAGCACTCTCCACTCCAAGTTCTCCAATTCATTCATGATGTAGAGCTGAAGGACACTTTTCTTAAGTGGCGGGGAGGGGCATAGGTGCTGCTTACCAGGGGCACCATTTGGTCTAAGGCCAACCCTGGTTCCAGTCTTTATTGTGTGCCCACTTTATCAAGGCTCAGTACATAGGAAGAACAGTGAAAAGCAGATACATAAAATGACGCTCATTAGGAAGGCTTATCAGTTCAACATCACTGGAGTTTCAGTCATAATGTCTCTCCACTGCATGGGGAAGCGGTCACATTTTTGAAGCATGCAATGATAATATGCTGCTATTTTCTTATGATCTTAGTCTAAATATGCAGGCCAAATGAAGAAAGATCTTCTCTCCTCCTCCTGCCTTTTCAAGCTGTTTTTGATAATGGATTGAAAGTTTTTATGTTTTCCACCCTGATAAATAAAGACTAGCACAGAAAATGAAGGAAAGCTGCTTTTAGTGAATCAAACAGGATTGCTGTTTGTAAGAGGACTGATACAGAAGCCCCAGTTTTGTCCTGAAATAACATGTTGCCCTGCAATAGCATAACAAAACAAAACAATGTTTTTAAAAATAAGTAAGCAAAATCATAAGGAATGGAAGTGATTACCAAGAAAATATAATCCAAGCACAAAATATCATCCAAGCAGCAAGGCACACACACAGACCTATCTATATGATGGAACTAGAAGTGATTCCACAGTCAGCAATACAATTGCCTTTGAAACTTATTAATAAGAGAGATGCCCAGGAATTTGAAAAACATGTATTTTATTTAAAAAATTATGTTTGGGTGTAGTTTTTAACTCGCCAGGGGTCAAAACAAACCTAACAATACAATATGTATTTATAAAGTGCTTCATGTGATAAGCAGCCCTAGGCACTCTCTAGAAAATGAAGAAAAACACAAAATAAAGAATAGTTTAGAGAGATAACTTGAGGCTTGGAGAAAAAATAGACATCTTTTTAGTGTTAAGCAAGGGCAGAAAATTCCATGACCTTGAGCCACAATTAACATAATCAAATAATCTATGAGAGTTCTTAATATCCTAATAACTACAGGGATTGAGATGGAACAAAGGGAAGCAGAAGTTCAGGTGAATAATAGGACCAAAAACGTGCAAGATTTCAAACACAAAATGTGAAATAGGAAAAGTGATTTTAGTGACTGAAGCTATGAGCAAAATGTTGACTGTTTGTTTTGTAATTATAGTTGCCAAAAATGAGGTTCTCTTAGGGCCAGATCCTGCTCTTTCTCAGTCCTTCAGTAGGAGTTTTGCTTGGAAATGTCTGAGAAATAATTTCTGGATTCTGCTCTCAAAATATAAGACGGAATTACACTTTTGCAGTACAGGAACACTGGCCTCATTTTATGTAACATTTGGATCATGACTGATGCTTTAAGAGCAGTAAATGCATGCTTAATTGTTTATCAGATTTTAGCTAAGACTCAGAGATTTGGAATGTATTTCTGAACTTTTTATGATTCCTTTTTAATGAAGTTGTTAGTGTGCAAGGACTACACATAGTCCTCTCTTTAGTTATGGCTTGATTCAGGTCATATTTATGGGATTTATTAGACCATGTCTTTAATATTACCCTTTTTATATGTTTAATTTCCCAATGACAACTCTTAATAATGTATTAAGAAAGGATTGTATGGGTAGTGTCAGGAAGAGAGCAGGGATTTCAGTTTCCCAATATCTTTCTGATTGTGGCAAGCGTTAGAAAAAAGAAAAAAATACCCTCATTTGGTTATAACAAGTTTATAGGTCAAATGGTACATGCATAAGGGAGCATGCATCTCCCACAGACTTTACTGGGACTTATATGAAAATTATGTAATCAAGGACAGATTTACTCTTAGATTTTAACCTGGGGGTTTGACTGCTGGAGTTTTTACAAACACATTTCCTTTCATCCAGGTGTCAATA
The DNA here is from genome assembly GCA_007922305.1 of Dermatemys mawii. Taxonomy (NCBI): domain Eukaryota; kingdom Metazoa; phylum Chordata; order Testudines; family Dermatemydidae; genus Dermatemys; species Dermatemys mawii. The sequence continues at coordinate 80,779,615 of ML677334.1, read as the reverse complement.
TGATGAAATTTTTTAACACGTGTTTAAAGAAAATTCAGTGTTGTAAGAAGATAAACTGGTTGCTGATGGGAGATGTTGTGAATAGGACTACAAATCTGTCCTAGACAGAGGATAAGATAGAGGAAAAGTAGGATCTTGTAGTAGTCAGCCAGGCAAATGGAAGCCTTAAAAGAATAAAGTAGATCATGGGAAGGTAGGAAGTCCCTGTGAGAAGTTCATAGATTTAAGGATCATAAGGCCAGAAATCTGACCTCCTCCATAACACAGGTCATAGAATTTCAGACTAGGACTTTGTTTCTTTTTTAAAAAACATCCAATCTCCATGTAAAGATTCAAATGTTGGATAATCTACCACATTCCTAGGTAAGTTGTTCCACTGTTTAATTACCCTCACTATTAAAAATTTGCAATTTATCTCTTCTGAATTTATCTAACTTCAGCTTTCAGTCACTGGATCTTTTTATGCTTTTGTCTTCTCCATTAAAGAGAATCAGAAATCTACTATCAAGAATCTTGTCCCATGGAGGTATTGTTAGACTGTAATTAAATCACTTCAACCCTCTTTTGGATGAACTCAGTAGACCGAGCTTTCTAAATCTTTTACAAAGCAGGTAAGTTTGTGACTGGTAAACAAACATCTGTACTGGTGCAACTACTCAGTTTACCTGAATTTCCAAATGGCTTTGTACTTCACCTTTGCTGTATTTAGGGATAAAAAAACAGACGACTTTTGGTACCACTTAGTGAATCAGTGGGTTGTTTCTTTTCTGATATCTGATGCTCATGACTTGAAAATGTGGCATCAGAAAGAGATCTAGTTTATTTTTCCTCTGCATTGCTTTGAGGAACATACGTTTCAAGTTTTATCATCAGTGACAGTGAGAAAAGAAGTAATTTGAAAGAAGAATTTATACTGAACCTTCTCAGGTCAAAATATGAATTCCTACCTTCCATCCCCCCAAGTTGTGCCAAGAGTGCATTCTACTTCAGAAGCATAAGCCCCTGCACTATTGAGTAGTATTTATATTCTTTGAATAATGATATCATCTATGTGATGTAAAATGTCAATAGCCTTTGTACTCATGTGGGTGATCAATGTCTTTTTGCTCACCTTCATTACTGAGCCACTTAATTGCACAGACCTACATTTCCCAAAGAGATGTTCAGGGACTGGAAATATTGTGGAGTGATCTTCCACCTCAGGCAGCTTTAGATGGATAGAGCTGTCTCTATATCCTGCCAAAGATATATTCTCTTATTCTTCAGATCTGTTGTTCTATGGAATGGGACAGAAGTTTCTGATATTTATCTGGTTCAGTGACTACAGGTGTTTCCCCCAATCAGTTAGTTGTCAAGTTATCAGACACTTGAATTCCTTAGCATATGCTGTGTTAGAGCCTTTCTTTGAGGGGAGTTTCCAGTCTATTTATAGATGCTGAAATCAGCCTGAGAGACAAAAAAGAGATAGAAGTAGGCAAGATCTGATCACATTAAGGTATAATAAGGCATAGTTGGTAACAGGTTCGTTGACAGAGAAGAGACCATGCTATACGTAAAAGTGTATAAATGGGGGAAGCAGCTGATTTGAGGTGAACAAGAGGAGCAGCAGGATAGCAGCACTCAAATACAAAGGAGGACATGGTATAGGACAAACAGAAAGTACTGGTAGTATTGGTACACACTGTGCATTCAAACTGGAAGTTTACATAACCTGTCAACATGTGTTATCAGCACGAAAATTTCTTCTCTCCCCAGCAAGACAAGGATACTTGACAGTGGATAGCAAATACAAATCTTAGTTAGCACATGCTACCAACACACCTTTAAATCCTAATCTAGACTAAGCCATAAATATAATGGTCTTTTGTTACTTCAGCATTTTATACTGCAGCAGGTAATGAGATAATATATTAGGCAATCTGTGTTACTCAAAACTCTGCAATAAGTGTACTGCCCCATCGAACTCTGCATGGATGGAATTCCACAACTGGACAATGGAACCTGGAGTCCAAAGGCAAAGTCAAACTAAAGGAATTTGACAGGTATCATGAAAGAGGTAGAGCATGTGCCCTGAGGCCAGAACAAACAGTAGAACAAATTGAAATCTAAGATATTTTTCCCCATAAGGTTCAATTACAAACAAAAGTCTGCAGGCATTAAACAAATCAGAACCTTCAGAAAATCAGTCCTAATTAGTGGGACTGTCAAATGAATAAAAAAATTAATCACTATTAATCGTTTGATTGAAAATACTAATCACAATTAATCATGCTGTTAAATAATAATAGAATACCATTTACTTAAATATTTTTGGATGTTTTATAAATTTTCAAATATGTTGCTTTCAATTACAACACAGAATACAAAGTTCACAGTGCTCACTTTACATTTATTTTTTATTACAAATATTTTCAATGTAAAAAACATAATAGTATATTTCAATTCACCTGATACAAGTATTGAAGTAACAAAGAGTCCTGTGGGACCTTAAAGACTAACTAAAGTATTAGAGCATAAGCTTTTGTGGGCTAATACCCACTTTGTCAGATGCAAGTATTGAAGTGTAATCTCTTTATCATGAAAGTTGAACTTACAGTATAGAGTCATGTACAAAACATACTGCATTCAAAAATAAAATGTAAAACTTTAGATCCTACAATTCCACTCAGTCCTACTTCTTGTTCAGCCAATCACTCAGACAAACAAGTTTTTTTATATTTGCAGGAGATAATGCTGCCTGTTTCTTGTTTACAATGTCACCTGAAAGTGAGAACAGGCGTTCTCATGGCACTGCTGTAGCCAGCATCTCAAAATATTTGTGTGTCAGATGCACTAAAGATTCATATGTCCCTTCATGCTTTCACCACCACTGCAGAGGACGTGCATCCATGTTGACAGATTCTGCGTGATAATGATTCAAAGCAGTGTGGACCGATGCATGTTCATTTTCATCATGTGAGTCAGATGCCACAAACAGAAGGTTGATTTTCTTTTTTGGTGGTTTAGGTTCTGCAGTTTCTGCATTGGAGTGTTTCTCTTTTAAGGCTTCTGAAAATGTGGGCCACATCTCATCCCTCTAAGAGTTTGGAATGCACTTCAGATTCTTAAACCTTGGGTCGAGTGCTGTAGCTACTTTTAGAAATCTGATACTGGAATTTTCTTTGGTTTTTTTGTCAAATCCACAGTTAAAGTGTTCTTAAAATGAACATGTGCTGTGTCGTTATTCAAGACTGCTATAACATGAAATATATGGCAGAATTCAGGAAAAACCATGGAGCAGGAAACATACAATTTTCTTTGAAGGCGTTCAGCTATATATTTTATTAACATATTTTTTAACAAGCATCATCAGCCTGGAAGCATGTCTTCTGGATTGGTGGTCAAAGCATGAAGAGGCATATGAATCTTAGCACATCTGGCACATAAATACCTTGCCATCCCAACTACAAAAGTGTCATGCAAACATCTGTTCTCACTTTCAGATGCCATTGTAAGTAAAAAACGTGCTGCATTATCTCCCATAAATATAAACAAATTTGTTTGTCTTAGCAATTGGCTGAACAAGAAGTGGGAGTGAGTGGACTTGTAAGCTCTAAAGTTTGACATTGTTTTGTTATGGAGTGCAGTTATAAAACAACAAAAAATGTACATTTGTAAATTGCACTTGCACGATAAAGAGATTGCACTGCAGTACTAGTATGAGGTGAATTGAAAAATAATATTACTTTTGTTTATTATTTTTACAGTGCAAATATTTGTAACCAAATATAAAGTGAGTATTGTATATTTTGCATTCTGTGCTGTAATTGAAATCAATATATTTGAAAATGTAAAAAAAAATCCAAAAATATTTAATAAATTTCAATTGGTATTCTATTATTTAAGAGTGCGATTAACACTGTGCTTAATTGCAATTAATTTTTTTGAGTTAATCGCGTGAGTTAACTGCAATTAATCAACAGTCCTACTAAACAAGTCTGAAACGTAAGATAGGTAATCATTTTTTTGCCTATCACCAGTTCAACTATTCCCCTACAGGATCAAGCCACCTGGAAAGGCCTTCGGTTAAAATGGAGACATGCATAAAGCAGGACATGGTTTGTTTCCCAATATAGTCAACTGGTACCATGGGTATTGCCTGTCGGACTCTCAGCAATCTTCTCACATCAGCAATTCAGCTTTGGCTCAGCTTGATCATTCTGATTTTATCATTATGGACAACAGTCCATACAGTATGTACATAATATCTAGGAAGGGAAGACCTCTCACTGTGTAACTGTCAAAGAACAAGGACCCTGAACAAAGACAAGAGAGTTTGGGAAATTGTTTGAATCATGTACAAAGCTGTAGGCACTAAAACAGGTAATATGTACAGTGGCCTCATGAAAACACAAAACACAGAGATTATATTATTAGTATTAATCATGAATATTAATTACTGCTTATATCACGTATAACTGATTATAATAATAATGGGCCTACTGACAAAATGTATTAATTCAGTTGGGGCCCAATTCCAAGCTCATTTAAAATAGTCAGACTGACTTTGATGAGCTTTGGTCATTAATCCCCTGAAACTGCCTGATATTCAAGATTGCTGTTATGAACCAAATAAGTGGATATATTTTCCAATATTTCAAACCAACTTTTTTGACTTTGCCTGTGTCATGGGGTCACCAAGCCACACTGGCACCCCCTGTTGGGCATTTCAGGAATTAGCTCAGCCCCATTGGGTGTGCCCTCAGGAAGTGGTGGCTCTCAGTGCTCACCTCTACCTGCAGTCCCGTTACGGCTCCTTCCTCTGCTTCATGGCACAGCCCTCTGGCCATGTCACCATCTGGTTTCCCCACTTTCGGGGGGACTGCTCCAACAAGAGGCCAGCCACTCCTTGCAGCTGCTTGGCAGTCCACAGCCAGGCCACTCCTTCAGAGGCTAGTGAGGGCAGCACAGACTTGCCCACTACTCCAGACCCCAGCCCAGGGACCCTGCAAAGAGCCTCTTCCTTCCAGCTCACTATCTCTATTCCCTGGGCCACTTCCATGCAGGATCAGTTCCTTCTGCTCCTGCCTCTAGCTCCAGCTCCTTTCCCCTTTGCCCAGGGCCTCGAGCCTATAAGTCCTGGCAGCTCACTATGAGCCCCCTAGGAAGCCAGTCTTCTCCCTAGGGCTCCCTGCAGCAGACTTACTCACTCTGGTCCAGACTTACTCGCTTCCTTTTGTATGGGCTGGCTGGCCCTGATTGGCTGATCTAGCCACCACCATAATTGTCTGCAGCCACCACCCTAGTTGGCTGTTTTTCCTGAAGCCACTCCTTTGGCTGCCTGCCACTCAGCCTCCCTAGGCTGGTATTAACCCTCCCAGCGCGAGGGCCGGGCAAGCACCCCATCACAGCCTGCTATAGACTCTCATGTTCACATTGTCATTTGTGATGGATATGAAAACATTCCAAGGGCAAAGAAAATAAAGCTGAAGAAGGCAACAGATAAGTCCCTGACTTAAAACTGCACAATCCTTAAAGTCTGGGTAGGTTAGAGCTAAGATGTATCTTAACTTCTGATGAACAGCACCATCTCCAAGGAGGAGGCCCGTCTTGATCCCTGCAACAGTCAAGTCTGACAACTGTCCACAGACTCATAGCATCAGAGTCTTCATGAAGAAATCTTGTATCTCCCCAAAGAATATGACAGTAGATCCATAAAGATTATTCCCATAAGTAACAGCAGCTTCAGAGGAGGCAAGTCTGAGATTTAAACTCTGTCCCCCAAAGCACTCATCTTGGATGGAGAAATGTTTACCAAAATTCCAGTGTTTGTAGTTATTCCTGGGGCATTCTGTGCCAAAAAATTAAAAGTTCTGTGCACAATATTTTAAAAGTCTGTACATTTTATTTGTCAAAATAACATTACATAGTCACTCCAGTTTAAATTATTTGGGTAATTTATTTCAAAATACCTGTCAGCTAGTATGTCTGTAACAATACAGACACACACAAAAATTCCCCTGCGAGTAGAGAGTTAAAGAAACCCCTATGACAACCCAGTTCTTGTTTCTCTGCCCCCTTCCCTCCCTCCAGAGCCCAGCCAGGGGCCAGACATCCAAAACCCCTCTCCCCCAAAGCCCACTTCTGTACCCTCCCAGCCAATATACCCAAACCTCCTCCTCCCCAGAGCCCAACTGTGCCCCACCCCAGCCAGATACCCCCCCCCCCCCGAGCCCAACTGTGGGGCTCCCTAGCCGTGATACTCACATCTCCCCTGCTCCCCTGAGCCCAGGGTTCCAGAGGAAGGAACAGCCTGATGTTAGGTCCCAGGCTTGCATGGAGTTTCCTGTGCACCACCCTCTGCTTCCCTCAGGGCATGCTGGGAACTGCAGCTGCCAGGAATCCTGTAGCTCCCTCCCCCCATGCCCTCCACACCAAGGTGTCTTCTATGTGCGAGCTGGGCTTTGCAGAGTCCAGTGGCACCTAGTGGAAGCTACCACCACTGCAGCCCATTTCTGTGGGGGAAAGGAAATTCTGCATGCATGTTAATTTCTGCATTAAATTCTGCATTGTGCAGTGGCACATAATTCCTGCAGGAGTATGTAGTATAATGGGCCAGATACATCAATATACTCAGTCACCGAGGCAACACAAGTGAGAAAGAGCGTGAATCTATCCCAATAGTTATTCAGTATCCTTAGTGTGGTGCAGATAGTGCACACTAAAAGTGTATAAATATATATTTTACATACACAAACACGCACACCTTACCAAATAATTTTGATATTTAGTGAAATTATGGTACTAGTTTACTGTAATATTTTGTATAATTAATTCCCATTAGTTATAATCTACTTATGAAATGAACAAAATGTATCATTCACAAAATTATAAACAAACTGTTTCATTCTGTTATGTTGTGTCTCAGACATTCACTCTTACAATTGCATAAACTATGCCATTTTATGCAGTTAGAGTAAAATCTAGAATTAAGATAATGTACTGCGATTTTCATTTGAATCTCAACAGGGTTGTTTCCAAAAGTCCAATGTAACAAAATTCAACAACAAAAGCTACCCTCAAACAGAATGTCCTACTGTTGTGTGGATTAGAATTAAGTAAACAAATGTGGCATCCAAAATTAAGTATAAATAAGATTAAAAGTAGAGTTATATACAAGTGCCAGCAGAGGTAAAACAGCCGCACCTTGCAAATGGCTGCATTCTTTGTCTCTCTTTCTAAATAGGAATCCTCTCAAATTGTTTGTGGTAAACAATTTTTGTATGATTGCACTCTTTTTTGTACTTTGAGAAGCTTTTGACAAATCAATGGTGAAAATTATGTGCACCATTTAGCAGACAGAAAAGCCGGAATTAATGAATAAGAAAGCCCCAAAGCTCACTTGCCTTTTGTACCAGATGTTCAAAATATTTTAATAAGAAAATACCAACAGTTTTTTCCAGCTTATACTCAGAACAGACTCTCTAAAACATCTCATTATTGTCTTTTTAGTGCTACCAAAATTGGCTTCAAGAATACAATCTGTGTTTTGCTTGCTTGAAAGTTCTCCAAGAAAAACTGATAGGAAATTTAATCCTTGACTTCTCCTATGTAACCTAACTAGTACTGATATCCCTCTGTGATATTTCAAAACAACAATAACTTATATGCATTGTAACCTTCAAATAGCTTTTGAGTTGTAAGATTAGGGAAAGTATCAGAAAATCTCCAAATTACACACACACAATCTCTGCTAAGATTTTATATTGACATTTTGCGGATTTTAATTCCATGCCATATTACAGCAGATGTCTGGCATAATGGAAACTGTTATAACAGCAGTTTATTAGCATTTATTAAAATTACAAACCAACTATTACTTTAGTTTTTCAGCAAAATCATTCCAACAGCCACTGTTGTAATTATACTTCCTATTCCTCTCATTTGCAACTCACAATTTCCTCCTATTGATAAGTCAGACTTTCCTTCATCAAAAAGAAATGTGACTACACTTCATAAAAATATGGGTCTTGGGTCTCATACAATGGTTTCCATGAATATCTTGGAATATCTTCCTCCCTGTCCCTAAACTACCTTCCTGTTTTTGACTGTGCCCATAGAAAAATGAAAACCTGGCCACTCGCATGGACACATTCACATGGGTACTGAAATTAAACAGGAGCACAAGGGAACACAAGACAATAACTTTGGCAACAGAAGGACCTCTCAACTATTACTGTTGAAGTGTGCACCAGTCTTCACATAATAACTAAACTGAAACCATCATTGCTGTTCCACAGCAAAAATTAAACATCATCAACAAAAAGAGATTTGTCAAAGACACTCAGTCTGTTCCTTGCATCCACTACTTCTTTCTTCCTTTAATGTAATCATATACTTTTTAAAATTTCTGTCATAAAATATATACTTGTTCAAGCTATGAAGAAGGGATAAGTGAATGAATGAAACAATTCATTTTGTTAAAAAATAATCCTTTGTTACCATTTGTACAGTGTTGTAAATGCTAAGGTTCTTCTGACATATTTGGAGGCTTTGCATTTTCATGAAGGAGCTTCTGATCTTGTGATAAACATTTTTGTGTTTAATTGGCACACTACACAATAAAGAAAAGAATCTGGAAACTGCTATGGTTGGAGTAATACATGGGTGTGTTATCTATTTTGTTGCTTGTGAAGTCACCAGGACAAAGTTTAAGGTCAGTCTTTTTATGTGAATGTGAAAAGGGGGAGATGGATCTCTATGTCAGAGGTTTTAGAAGCCACAGATACGTGTGTCCCTGAAACTTTTTTATATGAAGTATGTCACTTTGGCTATGGGATACAAGAAAAACTATGCAAGGCCCATACAGAGCTTAAGCTCTGGGAGTCAAAAACTGGTCCCACTGATTCAGTGGAAAAACTGGAAAGAGCCCTGAACGCTTAAGAGTAACAATGTTCCTGTCAGAATTTGCCTTAATTTTGGTTGCTGCTTTTCCCACACTCCCTTCACACAGGTTTTCTATATGGAATATCTCCCTCCCAAGCCCCAAACTACCTCCCCGCCTATTTTTTTTTGTCTCACTTTACTCGTACTTTCAGTAGTACATACTTTATAGCCTGACCCATGACATAACATTTTGATTTGGCTCAGCTCCTTCAGAACATTATGCAAAGGTGTCTAATTTTAATACTAAAATTGCTTAGCTAATGCCATATTTTAAGAAACCAAACAGGCTTTTAAGTGGAAAATTTGGCCTTGAGCATGCTAATGAGAACTCAGGATGTTTTTACTTTTAAACATATTATACTTATGACTTCCCCCATAGTATGTGTTGTTTAAGAATTTTCACAAGGTGAAAATGTGCTAACCCTGTCAAGGTGAAGGATATAAGTATCCAATCATTATGCCCTGAATAAAGGACACTGAGGCTAGACTGAACTTACATTTAATCTCTCTTTGTTGATTTTATAAAGCAGTCATTTACTGAGGGTTTCCATAGTAACAAGAGAGATAAATTTTAATTTCTAAGCTCCTTTACCCACTTAACAAATAGATACTGTAGCATAAAAAATAGCAAATACCACTCTTGTTGTTCTGGTGTTATTTAACTACTGTGGGAAAAAGTAATACATAGTTTTCAATAAAATTTGAAAAAAAATTTCTCTCCCCTTAATGGTTAGATATATAAAATAAGAGTTCAGGTTTTACTTACATCTTTGATTTCTGCGTTTGCTCTTGTACATAGTCATTGTGAAGAAATTCCACTATCTGAGAAGTAACTGCCTTGAACACAGACACAAAAGAAAGGAGATCGTGCTTCTGCTTTGCAGTGAGACAGTTGCTCACTGACAGAAGGTAACCAGCAATGTCTCAGTGAAAGCCAGGGTAATACCATTTTTGTAAAATCCAGGGGAGATGCTACTGGCTCTATTTTCTCTAATATGAACCCTAGAGTGCAAATGAATTTCTTCCTTTATTTCCCTAACATTGGAGAACCTCAAATATAATCCATACAGGATAAGGTGTCATACTAAGCAGACCTGTATTAAAAATGCAATAATGTATGATCTAATAGTTTGACAACAAAGATTCCGTGAAATAGCAGAGGTACATGGAAAATACCTTGCATAAGTACCTGTATGCATAATTAAAAACTAACTTTTCATCGAGAGGCTGCAAAATATGCATGTAAAGGCATTAGAAATATTATACACGCAAACTTCAATTGCTGACTCAGCAAAACTACCATTAGGTTAAATTAACACAATTTTTGCTTAAAGGAATATGAACTACAAAACTGGGCCCTTCATGAATACACCTAAGTTTTGTAATAGTTACTATACTAACCAAATACATATGATCAGAATCTAAAAATCCCATCTTGCTTTGGGAATTTATTTCTGAATTATTTTCTCATAGACTGACAGATTTTAAGGCCAGAAGGGACCACCATGATCATTTACTCTGACCTCCTGCACACTGCAGATCACAGAACCTCACTCACCCCTCCTGTAATACATCCATAACTGCTGGTTGAGTTATTGATTTACAGACTTCAAGCTATGGATAACCTACCATTTACTTTAGCTTAAACCAGCAAGTGACTTATGCCCTTTGCTGCAAAGGAAGATGAAAACCCACCTGCCAATCTGACCTGCAGGAAAATTCCCGGTGAAGAGTTTGACCCTGAGCATGTCAACAAGATCCACCAGTCAGAAAGAATTCTCTGTAGTGACTTAGAGCCCTCCCTATTTAGTGTCCCATCTCTGACCACTGGAAATATTTGCTGCTAGCAGTCTCAGATTGACTATATGCCACTGTAGGCAGTTTTATCATACCATCCCCTTCATAAATGTATCAAGCTCGGTTTTGAAGCCAGTTAGGTTTTTGACCCCCACTGCTTCCCTTGGAAGGCTGTTCCAGAACTTCACCCCTCCTCTGATGGTTAGAAACCCTACATCTAATTTCAAGCCTAAACATGTTAATGGCCAATTTATAGCCATTTGTTCTTGTGTCTGCATTGGTGCTTAACTACATAACTCCTCTCCTTCCCTGGTATTTATCTCTATGATGTATTTATAGAGAACAATCATATCTCCCCTCAGCCTTCATTTGGTTAAGCTAAACAAGCCAAGCTCCTTGAGTCCCCTCTATTAAGGTAGGTTTTCCATTCCTCTGACCACCCTAGTAGCCCTTCTTAGTACCTGCTTCAGTTTGAATTAGTCTTTTGTAAACACGGAAGACAAGAACCGCACACAGTATTCTAGATGAGTTTACACCAGTGCCTTGTATAATGGTATTAACACTTCCCTATCTCTCCTGGAAATGACTGGCCTGATACATATCAGGATTGCATTAGCATTTTCACAGCCACCTCACACTGGCAGCTCATAGTCATTGTATGATCAACCAATACACACACGTCTTTCTCTTCCTCTGTTGCTTCCAACTGATACATCCCCAGCTTATAACAAAAATTTTTGTTATTAATTCTTACGTGGATGACCATGTACTTTGCACTATTAAATTTCATCCCCTTTCTAGTATGTCAGATTTCAAGGTCCTCCAGATAGGGTGACCATATGTCTCTATTTATTTTTTATATAGGCTTCTACTACCCCTCACCCTCTGTCCCGATTTTTCACACTTGCTGTCTGGTCACCCTACCTCCAGATCTTCTTGTATGATATTCCGTCCTCCTCTGTATTGGCAATACCTCCCAATATTGTCTCATTTGCAAATTTTATTAGCGCACACTCACTTTTTGAGCCAAGGTAATGAATGAAAATATTAAATAGGACTGGTCCTAAGACTGATCTCTGAGGAACTCCACTACCAACCTCCCTCCAACCTAACAGTTCACCTTTCAATATTACCCACTGTAGTCTCCCCTTTAACCAGTCCCCTACCCACCTTCCAGTTCTCATATTAATCCCCATCTTCTCCAGTTTAACTAATAATTAGATTTATGACATTTCCTTTGTCTGAAAAAATCAGTTACCTTCTCAAAGGAAGAGATTAGGTTGCTCTGGCATGATCTACCTTTTCTAAAATTATGTCGTATTTTATCCCACTTGCCATTTACCTCTATGTCCTTAACTACTACTTTCAAAATTTGTCCACAACCTTGCATACAATTGAGATCAAACTAATGGGCCTGTAGTTTCCTGGATCACATTTTTTCCCTTTTGTAAAAATATATACCTTATTAGCAATTCTCCATTCATAGGGTACAACTGTGGTATTTACAGATTCATTAAAAATCCTTGCTATTGGACTTAATTTCATGTGCCAGTTTCTTTAATATTATTGGATGGAGGATATCTGGGTCCCCGGGATTCGGTTCCATTAAGCTGTTTGGAACCTCTGTTGGCTGGGAAAATGTATGGAGACTGGATGCTATTGCATCTCCTGCCTGACTGCCAATTGCACAGTCCACAGCCTCAGTTAAGGGTCCCTTTAATAGCCATTATCAAAGACCCATTTGACAAGATAGCAATGGACCTGATAGGACCACTGAAAAAATCAGTCCGAGGTCAACAGTGTGTGCTTGTTGTACTGAATTATTATACCTGGTGTCTGGAAGCCATATTCATGTAAAAGAGTGTCCAAGACTATAGCGAAGGAAATACAGTACTACAGATTTTCCATTAGGTAACTATACTCAAAGAGATTTACAAGATCAGGGGCTCTGTTTGTGTCAAAGTTGATGAAGGACCTCTGTGTGATGCTTTGAATATGGGTCCTATGCACCTCAGGTTACTGTCCACAGACTAGTGGCCTGGTTCAATGCTTCAACAGAATGCTGAAGAGCATGATAGAGAAAGCAGCGAGTCAAGATGGGAAAAATTGCGATAACTTACTACTCTGCCTGATGTTCACTGATACTGGGAAAAATCCAGGCTTCCTCCTTTGAACTGTTATATGGTCACCACTTCTGGCATATTGGACATTGCCAAGGAAGACCGGGGGTGAACAGCCTAATCAAGGAATGAAAGCTGATTTAAATGACAGGTTACAGACGACAGTTAGTAGTTCTGCAATTTCACATCTGAGTTTCTTCAGAACTCTTGGGTGAATACCATCTGGTCCTGGTGACTTATTACTGTTTAGTTAATCAGTTTGTTCCAAAACCTTCTCTAGGTGCAGCATAGCATTGGAATCAGGCATGGCAACACTGGTCTATCAGGGTACATCATTTCTCAGCCCAAGTGTCCCAAACCCATACAACTGAATGGGAGTGGAGGGGGAAGGGACATATGACAAACTCGCACCTGACAGTTCTGGAAGGATGGCTGAAGGCAGTTATATCAGTCTTAGAATGGTTAAAGCCATTTTTCTTAAGAATTGAAAGAAGTTACCTCAGGTTATTTATGCACAGTAATTATGGACACCTGAGTCTAATTAATGACAGCCTATGACCTTTAAAAAATCTCTTCCAATAAGAGAGAGAGAGAGAATATAAAAAGCAAGCTGCAGAGAGTTGTGCGCAGTGAGGGAAAAGGCTTCTCCTAGGTAAAGAGCTGTTTTTCTCTACAAGGGAAATCTTGTATTTATTTCTTATTCGGGGATGGGGCCTTGGTTCCCAGCATAGCTGGGCCCAGAGTCAATTAGGGAGAGTGGCTGGAGATTGGTAGCTAGCATAAGATGAGGCACTATTCAGTGGGAGTTAGGAAATGTACTTCTTTGGGTTTTTTTTAAAGACGCCCCCCAGGCCAACCTAGTGCCTAACCTGTAAAAAACAAACAAACAAACCAAAAAACAATAACAATGTGAATAACTAAACCTCTGGTGTAGGGACTGATTTACCCCAAGACTTCCTTCCTCCCCTCAAACCCAGAGGGAGAAATGCTGAGCCCTGATGTGTCGAAAGAGGTGCATTGTCACAATTTGAAAAGCTCCCTTTGTCAAATTCTGATTAGAAATGGCACACAGACAGATTTTTTCTTTGAAATCTGACTTCTATACTGAACTTTGGTGGTTCAGACTGAACAGGTCCCAGATTCAAACCAGGAAAAACCCTCTGCAGAACTTTTAAAACCAGAAAACCTTTTGCCTGTAGCTGCCTGAACATTCACAATTATGATAGAAAAGAACTCAGATCCAAAGCAACCCACATTTCCTTTTGCAAAACCAGATAGACACTGATTTACAAAACCAAAAGCCAGCCTCCTCTCCCCATGTCAAATTAAAATAAACTAGATTAGTCTTTGGAATATTTGCTTTACTGTGAAAATTCTGAGACTGAAGCATGAAGAATTAGGAAAATCCAGTGTTGCTCAAAAGTTTGTGCTTGGAAAATACTTATCAGATGTCAAAGGAAATAGTTTGCTGATTTTAATAGGGCACATGGATGAACAGAGTGTCATGCACTGCAGGAACAACATTGGTTCTGTTGTCTGTAGCCAGAAATCCACAGGAAGGGGAAGATCAGGTGAGGCTCTCCTCTTCGATGGCATCATGCCAGCTGCTGCTGCAGTTCTGATCATCCTTCTCCCCCAGAGCTGACCCACTGGGAACTCATATATATAATTTTTCACTGGTTTGACATTTGTTCTCTACTCTGTGTTGATTATGATGTGATTTATCTTTCCCACACAAATGAGAACACCAGTAACTGAAATGCCAGCACTTCTGACAGATGAATAGCTTCTGGAGTTAAAGAAGATGGCTTCAGGGTGGGTATGCTGGAGTTTAGATAGGAAGGTGAGTAGCAATGCCACCACTCTGCAGAAATCAGCTGTAGTAGCCTCAAGAGATGGGATGGTAAATGCATAAATCCATGCACAGAATATCTGCAGCCGCACATTTAACTCAAGCTTTGATCACACTCCTGATCCTGCTAATAACCTAACTGCACATTAACTGAATCTGACCAGTGCAGTGTAAAGCCAGAGGATGGAAGATGAGGATGCCTCCCACTCTATGCTTTGGTTCACTGATATTATGACATCAGTGATTCAAATGAACTAGCAGCAAATAGAGAGTTACAGCTTCTGCTGCTACCAGTGGTTGTCCTTTCCTTGCTTATTATTGCCTCACTGTGATCAAGGATACAGCCCCTGCTTTGCTTTCCAACCAAAGCAAAGCAGGGGCTTGCCCTGACTCAGTGCACTGGAATGAGGTGCATTTTCATCAGTCCTTATCACTAACATTTGTTCACTGCCACTCATCAGTAATCTCTCACCTTACGTCCTCCCTGTTTTCATCGGTGGGGGTGGGGCTGCAGGGGTCAGCTATTTTTGGGAATGACACATCAGAAGAATTCTCCATTTTAAATCTAGCCTCAGCCCCTGCCTCTCTGAGGTGACATGTATGGTAATTCCTATGGAGGAAATGAACTCATTTTAAAGGAACCTTTCCTTTACTCAAGCAGGGAAGAATGGAAACCTGACCCTTACTTTCCAGAAAACTCCGAGCGGCTCTGATACTGTTATTAGTTATCTCTGCTAATCCAGAGATTTGAGCAAGTGAGGTTTAAGTAATCAAGGTTCTTCTGTATTTAAAATTTCAATTCCAAGAAAAATAAGAAACACAAAAGGATGGGGGTTTTTTCCTGACTGGCTCAGAGACTCAGGGTCTCATTCTGTTCTCACATTGGTTTTACACATTCACTCTGACTTTAATGGATTTACCTCAGATTTACAGAGGGCTAAGTGAGAGCAAAATCAATCCCTCAGACTTTCCCCACTGAGTTAATGGGACAAAATGTTGATCTACCTAGGTACATGGAAGCAGAGAACCAGAAGAAATGCCAGGGAGTTTCAACCATGTGACAAAATCCTGTTGACTCAGCTTGAAACTCAAAGATGCACAGTGAAAGGCAGCATTCAAATTAGTGACTTCCAGTAAAAGAAAAATAAAACTGTGTGCTAATTTGTAAAGCCCTGCAAATCTGCGGATATCAGCTTTATATCTGTGGACCATTTCTGCAGATCGCGGATTGGCCGGAGATACAAATTTTGAATCTGTGCAGGACTCTGGTAATTTGTGGAAGTGAAAATTGTTATAGTAATTTTGCATTTTCACTGAAATGCCCTGGAAATATGAAGGTGAAAAGCTGAAGTACTTCTAATTCTGAATCAAATTTTGGCACAACTCTAGTCATAAGCATACAACCATACATCAGAAGCATCATGCTAGAAGGGACTGACCTCCTGCACACCACAGGCCACCACTGCCACCCAGGATCCTCACAATAAATCCATCAATTGAAATTAGACCTAAGTATTACAGCTCACAGTAGACTATTATGTGCCACAACCCAAGAATAAGAGGGACCAAGATGCAACAGTGCTCAAGATCCCTGCAATAGCAGGAAAATGATAAGGTGAGCTATACCAAGATAACCCTGGCAGTGACCCATACTCACACACTGCAAAGGAAGATGAAAAGGACATTGCCAATCCAACTTGGGGGAAAATTAATTCCCTGCCCTACATACAGCAATCAGTTGAACTCTGAGCTTGTGAGCGAGAACCAGCTAGCCAAGAATCTGAGCAAGAGAATGTTTGGTACTACCTCAGAGCCCTAGCCCACCCTACCCATTTCTAGCCATGGCCATTACTGATGCTTCAAAGGAAGGAGGTAAAAACAAAAAACACAAACACACACCACATAAAATACTTTGAGGGGGAATTTCTTCCTGACCCCTTCAGGTGGCCAGCAGGAACCCTGAAGTCTCAGTTCTTAAAAATATAAGACAACTGGAAGTCCAGGTCTGCTGAACCCTGCCCTCTGCTATCACAAACAACCCCATCAAACAATCAGCTCATTTTTTTCTAAATAAAAATCAAAATTCAAATAATATATGTACTCAACAAGGAAAATCAAGAAACTGTCTTCTCATCAGAGTTCAACGTGGAAATGTGATGCTATCAATTGGACTTTCTAATTTAGATAAGCTTTCTTCTATGTAAGCACAATACCACATACAGAACAATGCTACAAGTTTAAGATGAGTGCTTCGAGTATTTAAGTTATAGTGATACAATATGTAATATGAATCTTAACTTACAGTACATTAAGAGGATATAGGCCTATTGAACATCCCTCCATCAGACCAGGAAATTACAATTTGTTTTTCTAAATATTAACCAAAATATTGCTTAATAGTTTGTTTAAATAAACTTTTAAAATACCAAAATTCAAGGGAAAGAGGACCACTTTCTTTTTGTTGTTGCTTCTTTCTTATTAACTGATACATGGAAAAAATGTCTTGAGATTCAGGAACCTATTACATTGGTCCTGAGTTCTGAGGTTAAGAAAATACAGGGCCAAATTTTCAGCTGGTATAAATCAGCATAACTCCATGTAAGTTCAATGGAACTATTTTAATTTGAACCATTTGAACATTTAGCCCTCAGTTTCTAACTTTTCAGGTTAGTAGATAAGTTAACCTCTGAACTAAAGAGAAGATAGCAACTCTGATCTGGAGATGGTATCAATTGTTAAATATATGATCTCTAGCTACCTACTACCCAATCATTTTCTTGGGTAGTGATTGTCACTATGCTGGCGATAGTCATTCCTGAAAACATACATGACATCAGTTCTTTCAAGAATGACTGTAGGGCATGATGATCAATTGGCACCACTCCAGTAATGCCCTGTATTGATCCACAGGGAGTTGGTTTGCCCAGCTAGATAAAGCTTGTGTGATCCCCTTATTTACTGTATCTACAAGACAGATATCCTTAAGATAGAGGTGGACAGTGGATTGAGATCCTAGTAATGTTGACAAATATGGAGCATCATTAGTTAAACAAGAGAAAAATATGGAAAATACTTTAAAATATTCACAAGGGAAGTGGAATCAATTTAGCATAATGACTAATTCAGAGCTTTATAATGCCTTTGAAAATGCAAACTCTCATTTTGTAAAATTATAGATAATTTAAAATAAAAGAAGGATGTTTAGCATTTTAGAGGAAATAATGCCAATTGAAACATTGGCATTACAGCTCTTATTCTGCATTAGACTGTTTCATTCCACCTAAACTATGTCTTTGCAATTCAATACCTTACCACTCTAAAAGCTTCTGCCATTTCATTATAATCCTGTTTTAAGATATAACAATTTAAAACATAAATATCTGAATTAGCCTACAAAGATTCTATACAAAAAAAACAAAAAACAAAAAACAAAAACAGATATAGCTGTATTCAGCTTCCGAACAGTAAATGTTAAATCTTAGGAATTTAAACAAATCAAACTTCACCTGTTAAGAATATTCTCTATTTTTATATACAGTCATCAGAGTAGTGTCCGAATTACATGCTTTCCAATAACAAAAATAATTGGTTACTTCTCAGTGGACCTGGTTCTGATCTTGGCTTCCCAAGTATAAATCCAGACTAACTCCAATTTCAGTGGGTTGCACAGGGTGTAATTTGCTGCAGAATCTGGACAATAATGTTTACCCATAGAAGACAATTATTCATAGACAGAACATAACATGGAATGGTCCCACCTCAGCACTGACTGCCTAATCCTCCAGTTGAGAAAATTAAGTCTCATGATGGGAAAGAGCTAAGGTGAGATGGAGGGATAAACTCTATTAGTTGAGCCACACGTTTTCACAGAGGTAGGATTCAAAAAAGGATTAGACATTTATATATTAATAATAAGAACAGCCACAGCTATAGTAGATAGGATTTTTTAAAAAGAAGGAATATGAACCTTATGCTTCAAAAGATTACAGCTATGATGCCAATTAACTCCAATCTGGCATTTCTCCTGTTCAATTTAAAGTTTCTTTTCTTTTAGCAGATTGCAGATCATTACACCTTTTGCATCCTATTCAGCAGAGAAATTATACACCTGTTGAATCATCTGTATTTTCAGGATGCACTTCAATCCTAGTAAGCAAGGGACTTCCTGTTCCATTATTTCAGACTGTCATTGATATCCATTACACTGACATGCCAATATGGGTTAGCCACATGAGTTCATTTGTGCCCACTACATGAAACCATTTTACTTTCTGCTTTTAATGTTTGGCCAGTCACTGATCTTTTTGTAGGGTTGCAAGATTAAGTTTTACTCAGCTCTAATCAAGATTTTTAAATTCACTTTTTGTTCATTTATTTCTAATATTAAAAACCAAATTTGTTGCAAAATCTTGTTTTGTAAACTTACAAGGAAACCCAAACAAACTGCTTCTACATTTTCAAGAAATTGTTCATCAGATGGATATTAAGTACATTTAGCTTTTGTGTTTCTTTCCAATTTGTATTACAAGTGACATTTCTGCAAAATGACTGCATGCTTTTATTATTGTATAAAGGATGATATATTCTTTGTGCTAGGCACCTTTGCGCCATATTCCTATTGTCATATTTATTGCAAACAAATCTGGTGTCTACCATTTGTTTACTCTTGTATTCTATCACTATGCTTTAAAATGTATTCACATCTTTCATGGCTTATTTCACTTTCCTCTAGGAAATAGCTGTCAGTAGCCCTGCACATATAAACTGTCAAATCCATTTCTCACAATAAACTTATTTGGACCTAATTATCAGTTATGCCAAAAATAATTAACCTCTAATCAATCTATCTGCTAACTAATCAAATTCATGACTTAGCTTTGTTACGAATGGTCAATAGATTTATATGGCAGCTACTTGTTTAGAAAACGTGTGTGACTTTCCCAAGCATCAAACTTGAATGGATCAACTATTCTAGAAGTTTTAAAATGACTGTCCTATGCTCCCACTGGAATGTGATGTAGACCTCCAGTGTCTCTGGACTGGTTACTGATAGCAGCATGGAAGATTTTGCTCTCTTACTTCCAGGAACACATGGACACAATGTAAGCACTTCTGCAGTTCTCTTACAGGCCTCCTTCCAAATGGAGGGATTCAGATGTCTTTATTTGGTAACTTTTTGCAATAGATTTACTTTAATTTGAACTGCACATAAAAAAGATGCACCACACTTTAGTGCTGACTGGAGAATGGTTATTACTTCTGAGTTCCAAGCACTTGGTGCAGGATAGGTTTACAATAGGCTAATTCCCCTATCATATGACAGGAGTCTAATCACGTGCTATCAGTACGCTGAATTTCACATATGACAAAATAATAAAATAAAATAATCATAGAACTGCATCAGATATATCTATAATGGCACTGATCTAATATCACAGAGAGAGATCTCATGTTAGGTGGGATGACTTGATGTGGTTTGTGGAATATTCACATTCATCGTTAAAAACATTACAAGAAACAACACTTGTTCTGTTCCATCTGGAAGAAAAATAGAAAAGAATCTATTTCTATAAACATAGCGTATAATTGAACAGCTGTTATGTCTAAAGCATCATATGTTGTGACAGCTCTCTCTCTAGTGCCACCTACCGACAGCATTGCTTCAATTTCCAAGCCACATATGAAATCAAAGAAATAAATGTCTTTATTTTCTGGTGACAAGACAGTCCTCTTGAGCAACGTATCTGATGATTTCACCAAAACCTCTCAGTGGAATACTATCCTGGTTATTGTATCTATTTATACATTTCTCTTTCCCCTTCTCTGTGTGCAGCATTTCACTGGAATTGCTTAAGTTATATTGCCTTTTTCACACCTTATCAAAGAGTTTGTTTCTTTATCTATTTATAGGTCTTTCATTTCACTCAGTGTATTTGAACGGGAAAACAAACGAAGACACAAGCTGTGTTAAATAAAAAGTTCAAATGTTTCTACACACACATGCTAGAGTTAAATTATAGAGGTAAACACAGCTATACATTTAATTTACTGTAAGGGCATCTTTTTTAAAAGCTCCCATCATACAATAGTCAGCTATGGATTCAAAGTTAGCAGTTTTAGCTAACTGATAGCTGAACTGGCTGAGTTCAGCAGTACAGGAGGGGGTAGTAATGTTTTCCTCATCCTGCTAGCCACTGAGGTGAGGAACTTCCTGTTTGCCTGCACACCTTTTGCTGCTAGGGAGCAGTGAGTCTTCCTCATAGCAAATGGCACTCTGAAATGGAAAGATACAATGGGTAGCCATCCAGTTCTTTCTGAAGAACAAGATGGAAGCCACCAAGGCCCAGGAGGGAGCAAGTGTGTGGTGGGAAGAACAAATGTAGGCAGTAAGTGCCCTTCTGACAAAAGCTGCTAGGGCTTTTCTGTTATTATCAAATTCATGCTCTAAAGGGATTTATGGTGTTTATCTGCAAAGGATTGGGTTTGTGTGACGCCCTTAAAACAAGTGTGGAGGAGTTTGCCCTAATTCATCATACTATAAATGAATAATAAAAGCAATTATTAGAAAAAAGGATAAACTGTGAGGTATCTAAAGAATGAAATTCCATCAGAGAGTTTGATATTTTAAATAATTTAAAAGGGGCTTTGTCATGAGAAGCTTAGGAGGCAACCATCATAGTATGCTTGGGTACATCTGAAGTTGACACAAGCATTCTTTTCCTCCCATGTGAAAAACAGACAGGATTTACATTATTTATATTATGGCTCTTTCTAGAGGCACTGATCTAAAATAGGGCTGTGGTGTGCTAAGCATTGTACAGAAGTAGAGTAGGTAAGGTCACAGAGCTGAAGAGCTGACAATCTAAGATTATGAACAGCAGGCCAATAATGGAAAAATAGGGAGACGTTTAAATATATGCAGATTATTCAGTTTTTGCCTAGATATTTATATTCACAGATCAAAGAGAGATTTTGAGAAAATGTATAGTGCAAAGTGCAGTACTTGTGTGCTGCAAAGGCCTCTCACAAAACTTCCTGGGATACTCTTAAGAATAATTACCATTCTCCTGTCCCAGATCAATAAGTACGTACATAGTATCTTTTCAATAAGATCTAAAGCTAACAGCGTTTTCAAATTCCTGTGCACCTAGGTCTCCAACACTGGTTTCAATGGAAATTGCACACGAACAACTGATGGTATAATCAATCCCTTGGCTGCAGAATTCAGCCAAACTTCTTAGTAAAAACAGTGAGACAGATATCAGTATAACCAGGAATGGATTCACCCCAAGGTCCTGTTCTCTTACCCCAGGACACATGAACCTAATGGTTGGAGAATGGGGCCCCAGGGGAGCTGCTACCCAAGCATAAGATCCACTCTTGCCTCCCCAAATCCTTTATCACTAGCAAGTATGTTAACAGCCAGTGTCAGTTCAGTAAAAACAAGAATACTGTAATTTCTCTCATTCTTTTGTCATTTCTGATTATGTAGCTATGATGAGCAGCACAAGTTTATCTTCCCATGCCCAAAAATCCATCTGGTTCCTAATAGCAGTTGATCTTGTTTGTCAGAACTTTATAATAGAAAACATACATTTCAGCTGCATACAGTAGCCCAGACTACAAGGAAATATCCTCTGATAATGCAAAGAATAAGAAAGTACAATAATCCAAGAATGAGTCCACAGAGCTCTAAAATGAGGTGAGGCTATTATAAACCAGAAAATGGCCCATCGGCAATGAACTTAGAAATTAAGGCATTTCAAATCTAAATACCAAGTCCTTACACTGTGTGATCTATAACTGCAGTCTACTTGGTCTACCTCATGCATATTTGTGAAACTACTTGTTTAAATGTGTTCACTATGAATGAAAACTGTGATATGTTTCACAATGAATGATGTAAAAAACAGTATTCTTGAAATACGTCCATCTTTGTCAGTTACTTATTCAAGGCCATATCTATATTGTATCATAGGTTGTCAAGCTTGTTGAACAGAAAATTGGTCCCCAAGTTATCCATTTAATGAAAACAGCCCCATAATATTTGATTTGTATTTATTTTTGCCAAGATCATGCTATAAATAACTCTTTGTCAAACCTTTACAAGAAATAACTTCTATTTTGATACAGCCATTGACAGTCTTGCTATTATTAACCCTTAACCAGCAAAGCACTTACACATCGGCATGAATAAGCATGTGATTAGTCTCATTGACTTGTTAATAACTGTAATAAGAAAGGTTTTGGTTTTGGTCATTACACCATATTGTCACGATCAAGAATTCAAAGCCAGAGAAGTACGTATGCTACTCTGGATTTTTTCCCCTTTATTGCCTGTTTGCCTCCTATACAGAGGATCCACTTATAATTTTCCACTAATTATTTAAGATGGATTTCCTTTGCTGATATGCCAGGCACATTGGTGAGTAAAATGTCCCATGTAAGCAAAAGTTTTGTAAATCTATTTAAATAAGTTGTCAAAGTCCTATGGTTTAGTTATAAACAAATGAAATGTTACCACTAAGCATGGAGAATCCTGGTACTTCTTTAAGAACACTAAGTCTTGGAATATTGTACACTCCTGCTGATTTTTAAAGATACCTACTGCTGTACCAGCATCACAGAAAAAAGATCTCCAGTTGAACAGAAAATGAATGTACATTTTTTTGAGTTTTGAAAAGTTGAAAAAAAATCATTCTGGGTCAAATGAAAAGTTTTGTTTCAACAAATCAAATTATTTAATTTCAATTTTGACTATTTTAAAACATTTTTGATTAATACAATAAAATCAAAGGACATTTTGAAACAAAAAGTCATTTCAAACCAAAACCCCCAAAACATTTGTTATGAAAATGTCAAAGTGAACTCTTTCAACTTTTTCTGAAACTTTTGGGGTCTCAGAACAATTTGGCAAAACTGACACAAGTCTGCAAAACCTTTTGATGTCACTAAATGTGTCTTTTTTGACTGAAAAAAGCTTCAGCTGGAAAAATTCCCCAAGCTCTCTTTGGGAACAGTCAGGGATCACAGTAAACCAGAGAAGTGCCTGATTTAGGTAATAGCTTTCTCCCAGGGATATTGCCTTGGTGGCTACAGGAGAGCACATAACAAAGAAGACTTACGTTAACTTAAAATTCTAAGGCGGGGTGGCCATCCTGGGCTCCAGAACCCCGTGTGGCTCTTCAGAAGTTAATATGCGGGTCCTTGTATAGGCACCGGCTCCAGGGCTGGCGCTGCAGGTGCCAACGTTCCAATGTGCCAGTGGGTGCTCACTGCTCAACCCCTGGCTCTGCCACAGGCCCTGCCCCCCACTCCACCCTTTCCTGCCCCCTCCCCTGAGCCTGCCATGACCTCGCTCCTCCCCCATGCTTCCAGAGCCTCCTGGGAGCCATGAAACAGCTGATCAGCAGGTGTGGGGACGGAGAGAGAGGCGCTGGGAGCAGGAGCTGATGGGGGGCTGCTGATGTATTACTGTGGCTCTTTGGCAATGTATTTTGGTACATTCTGACTCCTTCTCGGGCCCAGGTTGGCCATCTCTGCTCTAAGGGGACAGAACAGCAGCTTTATGGACTATAGTTCAAATCCAGAACTCAGTCAAATTACTGGGAATCTTTCCATCATCTTCAGTGAGCTGTGAAAGAAGCCCAGTACCAATGGGTTTAAATTAAATCTTTATAGGATGGACTCGGGAACATGCTGACAAGTGTGCAATAGGGCTTGAAAAATGGAAATCAATAAAGATAATGTATTATAGGGATATAACGGGATTCTTATTGAAAGAACTCTGAAAAGTAATGCAGGACAAAATAGGGAAGGATGTTTGAATGCACAACTGCAGCATATATGGGGCCGTAATAACCACTTGCCACACTCTCTGCTCCAAAGGAAATCACACAAGAACAGAGAATGAATTTAAAGACATTTTTCCAATGTAACATCCTTCAGACAGCTCAGATTTTTTTAAATTGGAATGTAAATAGTTAATCAATAGGTTGCACAGAGAAAAGACGAGAGGTGGGAAGAGCCCTGGAGGATGAGAGACATTTGAGAAGTAAAGCATTAGAATCAACAATGAAATGTAAGAGAGGCACAACATTTTTATTTAACTGAAGAATGCAAGTCAAGACAGACTCTAGTTTGGAATATAAACTGACAATAATAGTGTGAAGAATTATCAGGACAGGGAATGTTATCATCAGACTAGTTTTTTATCCAATTAGATATTTATACACACATATTTATACACGCATGACTATTTATATGTATATTTATACACACATGACTATTGTTCACTGTTCTCTTTATGAAATCTACATCAAATTCCTTTTTATGACAATAAGCTTTCTTCAGTTACTTTTGACTTTCTTTGTAAGAAAATTGGCCTAGAAATGGATGCATTTTGTGCATACATTTAAACCTGGCATAAATAAATGACAGATGAAAATTCATATTTCATGAGTTTACATGTTCTGCAGCATATGATTCTGGTGCAGTTAAAAAACTACAATGTTTTAAGGAGAAAAGCAGAAATATAGGCAGTATCCAAAAACCACAAATCTGTAACAGAGCTTTGTTAATGTATTTCTTTCTCTGAATAGTTCTATGAACACTGGATTATCTGTTTTCATGCACATCACGAGGACTCCTGCTACTGAGATGCAATATATTACAAATATACTGTGCCCCAAACTATTTGTTATCATTTGTCTTAACATCTCTGTATCTAGGTTCTGGTTACATTTTTATAAATGTTCATCAGCTGTTAAGAGCAGTAAAAGGCTGGGGCTCCCTGATTTAATCACAATTGCTTATAAATAAAATACATTTAATTTCTAACAGATTGGTGACATTTAATTACGCAAACTTGTTTTGTTCATCTCCATATACTAACTGATGAGTGAGAATGGAAGCCAAGGTGTAAGAGAGAATTTTCAGAATCTTTTTTGTAAATATCTTACCTTTTTTAATTCTCTATGTTTCTAAATGGTTATACCAGTTTTTCCCTAAAATAAGCCTCTCTTGATTCCAATGTGAAGAAACCCCACCATCTTGTGGTCAGATGAAGGCATGACACTGAAAGACCGAAGACCGGTTAAACAGAATGTCCACATCACAGAAACTACAGATAAACACTGCTTTTGGAGACGTAGCTCAGATGATATTAAGAAAAATTGATATAACATATACAAAAATGTTTATTTTTTGGTTGAGTATTAACACTTGAAAATTTGTTTTTTACCTTAGATTACATTTCCTCGAGATCTGTAATTTCCCTATGTTTATTAAAACAAATTTATGGAATTCTGCAAAGAAGAAGGTAATTATTTAGTTAATCGGGAACATTTACAAATTTTGATGGGTGACAATTGTATGATTTCAAGGGTATTCTTATAGTTATTTCAAAACCAAGACAGACCTCCTCCTCCCAAATTTGGACTAATATCAGCTGAGATAAACTAGTTAAGGTTGTTAAGCAACAACAATGTATTTACTTGTCACATCATTTGCAATCCTAAACACTTACAAGAAAACAAATGAAGAGTTAAGGCCACCACAAATCTTACAATGCCCAAAAAGGAATAGTGAGGGAACATTTCACATTTTATATTTGCATGTTGTATACTGTGATAGGGCAAGGCCAGATGACTATAGGAAAGTGCTGAAGAATATGTGAGTCTCAGGCTAAACAAATCCCTGGTACCACTGGAACCTTCTAGAAATCAGTAGAAACAGCTAGCCTGACTGGGACACCTGAAGCCAATCAGGGACTGGCTGAAACCAGTTAAAAGCCTTCCAGTTAGTCAGGTGGGTATTGAATGTCAGGAGCTGTGGGAAGAAGTTGTGCTGTTGGTGAGACTGAGTGATAGCCATATCATACGCAAGGAAGGAGGCCCTGAGGTAAGGGTGAAGTGGAGTTTGAAGAAGCAGGGACTGCTGTGGGGAAGTAGCCCAGGGAATTGTATTATGTTTTGTGGCTAAAAGGTCAGCCACCTTAGCTGATACTATTAGGGTCCCTGGGCTGGAGCCTGGAGTAGAGGGCGGGCCCGGGCTCCCCACTTTCTACCTTCCCTAATTAATCACTGAGATTAGGAGACAACAGAGACTGTGCCAGGAAGGATAGTTTCTCCTCACTGGCTTATGATGAAAATGTCTCAATAGGCTGTGATCTTGTCTCTAGAGAGAGAAGGGCCACATGGAAGGTCACAGTGAGCCTCTGAGGCTAGTGAAATCCACCAGGGAACGCAGACTCCATGAAGATAAGGACAGAGTTTTGTCACAATACACACTCCGTCTCATAAATGAACTTAGAAAAACATAACCTAGACAAACCTACTAAAAGATGCATGCACAACTGGTTGGAAAACAGTACTCAAAGAGTAATTATCAATGGTTCACATTCAAGCTGGAAGGACATATGAAGTAGGATCCCGCAGGGATCTGTCCTGGGTCTGGTTCTATTCAGTATCTTAATAAATGATTCAGATAATGGCCTAGAGAGCACACTTAGAAAGTCTGCAGATGATACCAAGCTGGGGGATTGCAAATGTTTTAAAGAACAGGATTGGACTTTAATATGATCTTGACAAATGGAGAAATGGCCTGAAATAAATAGGGTGGAATTCACTAAGGAGAAATTCAAAGTACTACACTTGAGAAGGAATAATTAATCTCTCAAATACATGAAGGGAAATGATTGTCGAGGAAGGAGCACTGCAGAAAGGATCAGGGAGTTACAGTGGAGCACAAACTAAATATGAGTCAACAAAGTAATTCTTCCACTTTCCTCAGCACTGTGATAAGGCCTCAACTGGAGTACACTTCCGAGCACCACACTTGGGGAAAGATGTGGACAAATTGGAGAAAGTCCTGTGGAGAGCAACAAAAATGATTAATGGTCTACAAAACATGACCTACCAGGAAGGATTTTAAAAAATGGGTTTATTTAGTCTGAAAAAAAAAAAGACTGAGTGGGGACATGATAACCCTCTTAAAGTACGTAAAAGGTTGTTATGTAGAGTAGGGTGATAAAGTGTTCTTATCCACTGAGGACAGGACAAGAAGTAATGGGCTTAAACTGCAGCAAGGGAGATTTCAGGTTAAACATTAGGAAAAAAAATTCCTTACTGTATGGCTAGTTAAGCAATGGAACAAATTACGTAGGGAGGTTGTGGAATTTCTGTCATTGGAGGTTTTTAAAGAACAAGTTAGACAAACAACTGACAAGGCTGGTCTAGATCAGGGGTTCCCAAACTTATTCCATGTCTTGGCCAGGGTAAGCCCCTGGCTGGCCACAAGATGTTTTGTTTACCCGAGTGGCCGTAGGTTTGGCTACTCGCCGCTCCCATTGGCCGCGGTTCACCATTCCTGGCCAATAGGAGCTGTAGGAAGCAGCGCGGGCCAGGCCACCGCTTCCTACAGCTCCCATTGGTCGGGAATGGCAAACTGCGGCCAGTGCCCGAACCTACGGCCACTCGGGTAAACAAAACATCTTGCGGCCAGCCAGGGGTTTACCCTGGCCAAACCATGGAATAAGTTTGGGAACCCCTGACCTAGATAATACTTAGTCCTGCCTCAGTGCAGGAAATTGGGCTAGATGACCACTGAGGTCCCTTTCTATCCCACATTTCTGTGACTGTATGTGTATTGAGATCTTTGTGGGTCACATTCCGGTCGCTGCTGCAACTGCTTTGCATGCTGACCTGTGGCTTCTGGAGAAAGCGGGATGTAAAGTCACTTTTGCATTGTTCAGACACAGCCCAGTTGTTATAAGTTATTTTCTTTACTGCACGGGTGTGACATCGTAATTGGCGACTATCTGTATTGACAATCTCAGATAGTAGGCCAAAGGCTGAAGGGTATGGAGATTGAACAACTGTCTCATGTAGAGGTGGTCAAGCCAGGTCGTGGTTGCAAGGTGCAATGTGAGGGAATTATTATTAATTCTTCCTTTTCATGAAGAGAAAATTTAGTCTCCAGTTCTGTCATTCTGGCACTTTTTTGAGCCCTATAACAGTGTTACATTTTTAAAGCATGCTATTTCCATTGCTTGTTTGTTTTCTGTATACTATTACTTTGCTTTTTTTAATCTGTCCTATCAAAGGAACATAATCTGCTCAAGAAAATTTCACAGCAACTGTAATGTATTTTTCTTACATCAGTAATGTGCAACTGACAGGCTTTCATCTAAACCTGAGAAGTACCACTTCTTATGGACTTCTCTAGGAGCTGCTGGGCAAATAATTTTTCAGTTCAACCAGCAAACTGAGAGAACCTTTGAAAAATCCAGACACATATTTAGATGCTGAAGGATGGATTTAGAAGCCTAATTTTGGACACCCATTGTTGAAAATCATGGCCTGGATTCTTAACTTTAGGTATGAAAATTAATGCAAAAAAAGACATTATGACTATTACAAATAGGGAACGGATATAATCCACTGGATTCTCTGGCCATCAAGTTCACTTTGCACCACTGCACCTGCTGCTTCCTCCAACCTGGCATAAAGTGGGGTGTGGAGGCAGGGTGTGTCAGGGTGGATTGAGACTTTGTCATAGGTGGGGACTGGGAGAGGGGTGGTGCAGCTGGACTCCACTCTACCTAATCCTCTCCTGGCATGAGGGAGCTTACACCGGTGGTATTAGAGTAGCCCTCTTGCTGCTCCAATTTCCAACAGGTATAAGCGGCTGAGGACGAGGAGACAGTAGTCTGTGGCTGGCACTCTCTGTATTTGAGCTGTGTTCAGACTCAGTGGAGAATCAGGGCCAATGCATATTGTAAGCAATCTTAATACAGAGCCTTCTCACATTGTAAATGATAGAAAAGATGATGCACTGGTAAAAAAACCATTCAGATCCTTACAAATTAAAAGAAGACATGTTCTAGTCTATGTGAAGGCAGTGACATTCAACAAAGTTCAATAGATTTATTTCTCTGCAGTGCCCATACTTCATGTAAAGCAATGACAAATTGAAAGTGCATCCACTTTTCTAAGAATGCATTGCAATGCTGTAGAGGCTGAATTGTAGCCAATAATTCTATCACTAATCAAAGGCAAAATCAGTTACAATGCATATGCTATACATATAAGAATACTTTTTTTTGTCTCTGTACTGTATGTCTAATTGAATTTCTACCCTAGAATTCAGCTTATTTATGACAGTATTAAATACAAGCAGGTGGTCTCAACTCTTTTACACAGAGTCACATTTTTGGTTCACTGCTCTGGGTCAGCAACTCTTGTCAGGCCTGACATGCTCGCTACACCCAATACACTGTTGCCATACCCAAAAGTTGGCATATATCATATCCTTGGAAAACTAATGCCTCACTGATCATTAATATTATTGAGCAATGTATGTATGGATTGTGTACAAAGAGTTATAGATACATATTAGAATTATGTCCTTAAGATGTGTTGTGGAAGCAATGCATAAGCCCAGTCTGCCTTAGACAAAGGAACATGTTTTTGTTTGTCTGACCAACCTCGTCATCAGGCATAAAAGGTAAACAAAGCCATCACGCTGATAAGGGGAGGAGGAAATAACTCAGCTTTTACCAGTGGGGGAGGAACCAGCATGAAGTCTTCATGAGACCTCTTGGCACCTCTCCCCTGCAGCAGAAAAGGAATTTTATTTAAGAATACATTTCAAAGGTTACTTTTTTAATAAAGACTGAACCCCAAAGAATATGCAATTGAGTCAACTGATTGTATATAATATTACTGGATTATAAAAGTTTATTGAGTAATATATTTTATAAAACCCTATGATACATTGGTGATTAATATCTTTGAGAAATGTAAATATTAACTCAATACAATAAATTATAGATACTCATTAATATTATGCTTTAAATCCTGTGACCAAACAAAGGGAGAAACAGATTTTCTTTCAGATGGAGGGAAGGTAGCATGTAGAATCAAAACAATGGAAGACCAATTTACATATGGATCAGCAGGGGTAAGGGAAGTCCACAGAAGGAAAGAACAGCAGAAGCAGGGTTAATGAACTCAGAGAAATAAGGGGAAAGAGCCATTTTTGCATCTTTCACCTAGGAAGACAAAAGGCACCAGCATCTTGTACTTGTGTGGAAGATCCTCCCTGGGAGAAAGTCATAAGAACAGAAGAACAGCCACATTGGGTCAGACCAAAGGTCTATCTAGCCCAGTATTCTGTCTTCTGATTGTGACCAATGCCAGGTGCTCCAGAGGGAATGAAAGGAATGGGAAATCATCAAGTAATTCAGCCCCTGTGGCCCTTTACAAGCTTCTGGCAAACAGAGGCTAGAGACACCATCCCTGCCCATCCTGTCTAGTAGCCGTTGATGGACTATCCTCCATGAATTTACCTAGTTCTTTATCTACTTCCTTATTTACTTTCTCCATACCAGTCATGATTTTATAGACCTCCATCATATCCCCTGTTAGCCATCTCTTTTTCAACATGAAAAGTCCCAATCTTATTAATCTCTCCTCATACAGAAGCTGTTCCATACCCCTAATCATTTTTGTTATCCTTTTCTGAACCTTTTCCAATTCCAATATATCCATTTAGAGCTGGGATGACCAAATCTGCATGCACTATTCAAGGTATATCATGGATTTATAGAGGCCATATGATATTTTCTGTATTATTATCTATTCCTTTCTTAACGATTTCCAATATTCTGTTTGCTTTTTTTGACTGCTGCTGCACATTGAGTGGATGTTTTCACAGAACTATCCACAAAGACTGCAAGATCTCTTTGTTGAGTGGTAACAGCTAATTTAGATCTCATCATTTTATATGTATAGTTGGGATTATGTTTTCCAAAGTACCTAACTTTGCATTTATCAACATTGAATTTCATCTGCCATTTTGTTGCCCAGTCACCCAGTTTTGAGAAATTCCTTTCTAGTTCTTCGCACTCTGCCTGGGATTTAACTATCTTGAGTTGTTTTGTTCCACCTAGTTTCTGTGATGTCTATTATATCAATATCCTCATTTAATACGAGGCACCCATCTTATTATTTATACTTCTACCATTTATATTTATCATTTTTAAAACTTATTACTTTTTAGCTGTTTGCTATTATATTCTGTAATTGAATGGGACTGTGTCATTTGACTGTTTTTCATGAGTTCCTACCTGTATTTTATCATCTTCCATCGTCTTCTTTTAGCTCCTGCCATTACACAATGTAATTGATGGGACTCTTTTTTACTTGATTGTTTCTGATCAGCCACTCCCTGTATTTTATCATTTTCCATCCTCTCCTCATTAGGACATAGAGAATCTCCATTAATAGATCCTCCCCTAAGAGATGTCCAAACCACATGCTCCTGTGTACATGTCAACTTTCCCCCAGCCCTTAGTTTAAAAATTGCTCTTCAACCTTTGTAATGTTAAGGGCCAGCAATCTGGTTCCATTTTGGTTTAGATGGAGCCCATCCTTCCTGTATAGGCTCCCCTTTCCCAGAAGTTCTCCTAGTTCCTAATAAAGCTAAACGCCTCCTCCCTACACTATCGTCTCATCCACATATTGAGAACCTGCAGTACTGCCTGTCTAACTGGCTCTGCGTGTGGAACTGGAAGCATTTCAGAGAATGCTACCATGGAGGTTCTGGACTTCAATCTCTTGCCTAAAAGCCTAAATTTGACCTCCAGAATCTTTCTTATCCTTCCCTGTGTCACTGGTATCTACATGTATCATGACCACTGGCTCCTCTCCAGCACTACACATAAGTCTATCTAGATGTCTCTAGATGTACAGGGTCTGTGCAGAGCCTGGTTCTGACCTGCTCCCTCACCTTGCCAGGCAGCCTACCTGCACTGGTGCATACTGGCAGCACATGCTGCAGCTGACATATACTCAGTTTAGTTGATTCCCTCCCCAAATCATCATCTCCCTCTGTGGCTGCTGTAAATCCAGCACAACGCGCTGATCTTTTACTCAGAGTACATTACTATTTCACAGTTTAGCCTCATCTGTAATCTAAAGGGACTCACTGTATCACAGTATTTTTTGAACAATTACTTCCATACATTGGTGTTGATCCTGAAGAACTTACAACAAAATACCCAGTTTCAGTTAGCGTTAGTTGAGTAAAAATAGCAAGATCAGTCCACACATCATTAAGTCCTTTTGAATAGCTCTGGTTCCATAGACCCTTTTTGGCAGGATGGATTGCCAAGTCTTTACAAACTGTTACTTTTTTCAGAAGTGCCTAGGGAATAGTCATTTTGCTGTATATAAATCAGCATGTGCACATAGAAGTTTTACAAAACTCTTAACAATCAAAAATATATATGATCACAGCCACCCTTATCTCTCCAGGATTTGTTCTAAAATAGATTGACCAGCTCTCAAATGGAAAATAGTCAAATAATTTACTATTACTAAGATAAATTTGTAAATTCTGTGACAGGGCAAAGCCATATGGCTATAGGAAAGTAGTGAGAGACAGATATATTAGCCCCAGGCTAAACAAATCCCCATTACCAGGGTAAGCAAATGGCAGTTGCTCCAGGTCAATTAAGACACATGGGACCAATTAAGATCCATCCAGAAAGCAGGGAAGACAGCTAGGTTGATTGGGACACCTGAAGCCAATTGGGACTGGCTGAAACTACTTAAAATCCTCCCACTTAGTTATGTGGGAGCATGTGTGTCAGGGGCTGTAGGAGGAAGCAGTGCTGCTGGAGAAATGGAGCAGTACAAATCCTTATCAGGCATAAGGAGAGAGGACCTTAGGTAAGGATGATGTGGATATTGAGGAAGTGGGGACTGCTATGGTGAAGTGGCCCAGGGAATTGTACGTGTCCTGTTTCCAAAAAGTCAGCTACCAAGAGCTGCTACTATCAAGGTCCCTGGGCTGGAGCTTGGGGTAAAAGCTGAATTCCAGGTTATCTGAGAAGTTGAAAGTGCTATATATGCTGGTTACTATTAAACATATCTAGCAGATTTCATCATTGGTTCTGATCCAGTGTATGCTGTAGACCAGCTGTGGCATCTTAATTAGCCTTTTTAACTTGCTGTCTTGTAGCAAACCAAGAAAACTGAACATAAGAATGGCCATAATGGGTCAGATTAAAGGTCCATCTAGTCCGGTATCCCATCTTCTGACAGTGGACAGTGCCAAACACTTCTGAGAAATTGAACAGAACAGGGCAATTATCAAGTGATCTATCCCCTGTCATCCAGTCCTAGCTTTGGGCAGCTAGAGGTTTAGGCACACCCAGAGCATGGGGTTGCATCCCTGACTATCTTAGCTAAAAGCCATTGGTGGACATATACTGCATGAACTTATCTTATTCTTTTTTGAATCCTGTTATGCTTTTTGCTCTCACAACACCCCCGATAATGAATTCCACAGATTGACTGCACTGTGTGAAGAAGCACTTGCTTATGTTTGTTTTAATTTCTTTGGGTAACTTGTTGCATTATGTAGAGTAAATAAAACTTCCCTTTCTTCACACCATCCGTGATTTTACAAACATCTATCTTATACCCCCTTAGCTGCCTCTTTTCTAAGAAGAACTGTCCCAGTCTTTTTAATCTCACTTCATATTTATGAACTCCTCCTGAATTATACAAGGATTACAGGAATGGCTGATTTTGATTTAGACCATGTATGTTTCATCATCAGATATGCAGAATATGATGCCATTATCAAACTATTAGATTATAAAACACAAGTCAGTTAAGACATAATCATACAAGCTAAAATATAGTTATCTGCTACATGACTAGCCAGTTAATGGACAAAGAGTTTCTGACTAAGCTAGCCATTAACTCTCCAATCTTACGCAATCCTGTCTCAATCACATGGATTCTGTTTGTTCATTTTAAATGAGGGACCATTCCATCTGTTAACCTTTGGTTTTATCATATGCCATATCCTTCCCAATTTGTTCCTTTAGTACTTTAGGACATCCATTAAAATGTCCCCCCACTCACCATGTTCAGTACACGTATTTTAGGGTTATATATACCATGTTCTCTGGGACACTCACTGCAATGCTTCAAAAAAAAATACCATTTATATTGATTATAATTATTTGTTTATGATAGTGCACACTATGTGATAGGTGCTTCCCAGACATTTAAGAGATGGTCCCTGCCCTGAGAAGCTCATAGTTTAAGGAAATACAGACAAGTAGACAGAAGTTACAGAAGAGAAAACTAAAAAGGATTTTTATACAAGATCCTAGAATCACTGCTGGCAGGACAGTACACAGGATTCAAACATGGTCAGGATAGGTATTATAGGAGGGCTCAGGGATGGTTATCACAGTATTTCAAATGAGATAGCACAGTCACCAACACAAAAAGTTTAATCCCTAAGGTACTGGTAGATGTCATTTAGATTTGTCACTTGCATTTCTCAAGGACAAATTGTGTCAAACCAACCTAATAGCTTTCTTTTACAAGATAACAAGCCTTGTGGTTGGGGAGAAATGGTAGATGTGATATATCTTGACTTTAGTAAGGCTTTTGATACTGTCTCACATGACCTTCTCATAAACAAACTAGATGGAGCTATTATAAGGTGGGTGCACAGTGGGTTGGAAAACTATTCCCAGAGAGTAGTTATCAGCAGTTTGAAGTCAAGCTGGAAGGGCATATTGAGTGGATCAGTTCTGGATCTAGTTTTGTTTAATATCCTCACCAATTATTTAGATAATGGCAGAAAGTACACCTATAAAGTTTGTGGATGATCACAAGCTAAACATGAGTCAACAGTGTAGCACTGTTGCAAAAAAAGCAAACATCAGTCTGGGATGTATTAGCAGAAGTATGATAAGAAAGACACAAAAAGTAATTCTTCTGCTGTACTCTATGCTGATTAGGCCACATCTGGA
Organism: Dermatemys mawii; assembly: GCA_007922305.1. Classification (NCBI taxonomy): domain Eukaryota; kingdom Metazoa; phylum Chordata; order Testudines; family Dermatemydidae; genus Dermatemys; species Dermatemys mawii. The sequence continues at coordinate 80,744,073 of ML677334.1, read as the reverse complement.
GTATTGTGTCAAGTTCTGGGTGGCACATTTCAGGAAAGATGTGGACAAATTGGAGATAATTCAGAGAAGAGCAACAGAAATGATTCAAGGTCTAGAAAATATTACCTATGAACCTATGAGGGAAGACTGAAAAAAATGGGCTTGTTTAGTATGGAGAACAGAAGACTGAGGGGGACATAACAGTTTTCAAGTACATAAAAGGTCCCTAGGAGGAGGGAAAAAATTATTCTACTTAACCTCTAAGGATCGGAAGAGAATCAATGGGCTTAAACTGCATCAAGGGCTGTTTAGGTTGAATATTAGGAAAAACCTCCTAACTGTCAGGGTAGTTAAGCATTGGAATAAATTGCCTAGGGAGGTTATGGAATCTCCATCATTGGCCATTTAAGAGCAGATTAGAGAAAGACCTGTCAGGGTTGGTCATTTTAGTCCTGCCTAAGTGCAGGGGACTGGACTAGATGACCTCTCGAGGTCCCTTCCAGTCCTATGATTCTATGTGTGACTTCCCCTGTGGTGCCTCTCTCTGAAGGATTCTTCTTTTCTGAAATGTGCTTCCTCCTGTCAGGTAGAATCAAGTCTGTTAACCCTCAGGACAAAGTGAGCAACCAATCTATTTTTGCCGACTTTGTGAGACGGTGTGTGTGAAAGGATTAGGAGTAGAGAAAATGGTGTAAAATTCTGTCTGAGAGGATGGGTGGAAATGACATAGGAATTTTGTGATTGATACTGGCCTAGTCTGTCCCCCTGGACGGTATTATTTGTATTAAATCATTTGTTCCTTCTCATAGGCGATGCAATAGGTGCATTTTATAACCTTAAAGGAATAAAAATATAATCTCAGCACAAAATGCATTGGCTGGCTGAGGCTAGTCTGACTCAGTAAATCGACCACAAGGGAGTGATAGGTAAAAGATGAAGGAAAGACAGAAGGCCAGACTAATCATAGAACGGAGAGACAAGAGGGATATTTCATGTTAAATTGTATGTCAGCAGCAACTGAGGAGAAGAAAAAACAGATGACTTCAGCAAAATGGCAGTTGGCCTGGGGGCCTAAAACAACACATTGACCTTTTAGTTCTCCGGATGAAAAATTTAGATTATGGAGGGTTTGGATGTTATCTTGTTGTATCTGTGACTGTCCCTTTTGTAACTGTAATTTCTGGTTCTTTTTTTGAAGTTTTTATTTAATAAATCTGAACAACAGGGGAAAGGGTTGTTGATGGGGACTGAAGAGAGAATTGATGAGGAAAAGGGTAATTTGCTCTCTTCTCCATTTGTTGAAGGTTGTAGTCAGGGACTCCTAGGGACAGAGCCATCCCTGAGGTAGAGCAAATTGGGGTGACTTCCCCATGCCCCGCACGTTTGGGGGCTCCACATGTCTGTCCTGATATTGTCCCACATCCCAACCGATGTACGATTGGGACGGCATTTGTCCTGATATTGAGGTGAGGACGCGTGTGAGGAGATGAGACAGGAGGTGGGTGAGTGAGTAGGGTGAGGAGGCGAATGGGAAGGTGAGCAGCAGGGGAGTGAGGAGGGAGGCGGTTGGGAGGGGCACACTGAATGGATAGTGAGGAGAGTAGCAGGGAGGAAGGCGGTGGGAAGGCAGGTGAGGAGGCGGGTGGATGGATAGTGAGGAGGAGTGGCAGTTGAGGAGGCAAGCAGCAGAAGGGCAGGCAAGAGGGGGTGAGGAGGCAGGGGGCAGGCGGACGGCGAGGAGGAGAGCAGCTGTCGGTTGAGGGAGGGTTGCACTGGATGGAAGTGAGGAGACTAGTGGGGAGTTGAGTGGCGGGAGGATGGACAGCGAAGAGAAGAGCAGCGGGCAGGTGAGGAGTTGAGCAGCTGGTAGAAGGGTAGACAGTGAGGAAAGAGTGGCAGGTGGGTGAGGAGGCGAGCAGCAAGAGGGCAAAGGGATGGCGAGGAGGAGAATGGCAGGCGGATAGACAGCGAGGAGGAGAGTGGTGGTTGGGCAGGTGGGTGTGCCAGGTGGCCAGCAAAGAGGCTAGCAGGGAGGTGAGCGGCAGGCAGATGGACAGCGAGGAGGAGTGCGGCGGGCAGGTGGGGAGGTGAGCAGCAGGTGGTGGATGGATGGCGAGGAGGAGAGCGGTGGGTGAGCACATAGGTGTGCTGGGCGGACAGTGAGGAGACTAACTGGGAGGCTGATTTGTCCCAGACCACACCCTACCCTAGGGATGGCCCTGCCTATGGACCTTCCACAGAATTCAGCCTTTGCCACAGAACTGAGCTCTAGAATCTCATTTTATTACAAAAAGTGAGAAAAAAAGTTTCTAGCATTATAGTTGCAAAGAAAACCTTGAAAGTGTGAACTGAGTCTAACTCATGCCCACCTGAGTCTCCAAGGAGCTTGAAATAATGGTTCTGAGAGACATGAATTGCCACAGCAAACAGGAAAACATCAAAGAGCTTTCCAACCTGGAGACCTTGATAAACAACCAACCTTCCACACAAACAGACTTTACTAAAATAAGACAGGAGATCTATATTACACACTTCACCTCTCTACAAAAAAAAAGGACGGCAAGCTATCTAAAATCCTGCCTGCCTCATGGGGCCACAGCAGTGGTACCCCTGGCTCACCCAGCAATATCGTCAATCTATCCAGCTACACACACAGCCCGGCAGAAGAGTCTGTCCTATCTCGAGGACTCTCATTCTGTCCCACCACCCCCACAAACATGATACAATTCTGCGGTGATCTGGAAGCCTACTTTCGCCATCTCCGACTCAAAGAATACTTTCAAGACTACATAGAACAACGCACTGATACACAGACACCATCCCACCAGCAGCACAAGAAGAAGAACTCCACATGGACTCCTCCTGAGGGTCGAAATGACAGTCTGGACCTATACATAGAATGCTTCTGCCGACGTACACAGGCAGAAATTGCGGAAAAACAACATCGCCTGCCTCACAATCTAGTCAAGCAGAACGCAATGCTATCCACAGCCTCAGAAACAACCCTGACATCATAATCAACGAGGCTGATAAAGGAGGTGCTGTTGCCATCATGGACAGGTCTGACTACCAAAAGGAGGCTACCAGACAACTCTCCAACACCAATTTCTACAGGCCACTTCCCTCAGATCCCACTGAAGAATATACTAAGAAACTGCACCATCTACTCAGGACACTCCCTACACTAACACAGGAACAAATTAACATACCCTTAGAGCCCCGACCGGGGTTATTCTATCTTTTACCCAAGATCCACAAACCTGGAAATCCTGGATGCCCCATCATCTCGGGCACTGGCACTCTCACTGAAGGACTGTCTGCATATGTGGACACTCTACTCAGACCCTACGCCACCAGCACTCCCAGCTACCTCCGTGACACCACCGACTTCCTGAGAAAACTACAATGCATTGGTGACCTTCCAGAAAACACCATCCTAGCCACCATGGATGTAGACGCTCTCTACACAAACATCCCACACAAAGATGGAATACAAGCTGTCAGGAATAGTATCCCTGATGATGCCACAGGACAAGTGGTTGCTGAGCTCTGTAACTTTATCCTCACACACAATTATTTCAAATTTGGTGACAATATATACCTCCAGACCAGTGGCACTGCTACGGGCACCCGCATGGCCCCACAGTATGCCAACATCTTTATGGCTGACCTGGAACAACGCTTCCTCAACTTTCATTCACTCAAGCCCCTTCTCTATCTATGCTACATTGATGACATCTTCATATCTGGACCCATGGGAAAGAAACTCTGGAAGAATTCCACCATGATTTCAACAGCTTCCACCCCCCCCATCCACCTCAGCCTGGACCAGTCTACATGGGATGTCCACTTCCTGGACACCACGGTGAAAATTAATGACGGCCACATCAACACCACCCTATACCGAAAACCCACCAACAGCTATGCCTACCTTCATGCCACTAGCTTCCATCCCGGGCACACCACATGATCCATTGTCTACAGCCAAGCACTGAGGTACAATCGTATTTGCTCCAACCCCTCAGACAGAGACCAACACCTACAAGATCTCCACCAAGCTTTCTCAAAACTACAATACCCGCACAAGGAAATAAGGACACAGATCAATAGAGCCAGGCGTGTACCCAGAAGCCTGCTGCTACAAGACAAGCCCAAGAAAGAAAACAACAGAACACCACTGGCCATCACCTACAGTCCTCAGTTAAAGCCTCTCCAACGCATCATCAGTGATCTACAACCCATCCTGGACAACAATCCCTCACTTTCACAGGCCTTGGGAGGCAGACCAGTCCTGGCCTACAGACAACCTGCCAACCTCAAGCATGTTCTCACCAGCAACAGCACACCGTGCCATAATAACTCTAACTCAGGAACCAATCCATGCAACAAACCTCGATGCCGACTCTGCCCACACATCTACACCAGCAACACCTTCACAGGACCAAACCAGACCAGCCACACCATCACTGGTTCATTCACCTTCACATCTACCAATGTAATATACGCCATTATGTGCCAGCAATGTCCCTCTGCTATGTACATCGGCCAAACTGGACAGTCTCTACGAAAAAGGATAAATGGACACAAATCAGATATCAGGAATGGCAATATACAAAAACCTGTAGGAGAGCACTTCAACCTCGCTGGACACACCATAAAAGATTTAAAGGTCAGCATTTTGCAGCAAAAAAACTTCAAGTCCAGACTGCAAAGAGAGACTGCAGAACTGCAATTCATTTGCAAATTTGATACAATCAATCAAGGATTGAACAAAGATTATGAGTGGCTAGCTAACTACAAAAGCAGCTTCTCTTCTCTCACTATTCACACCTCCAGTTCAGCTGCTAGAGGAATACCCCACCCTCCCTGATTAGAGATAACAAGTTAGTTCAGCCTCATTGGACTAATCCTGTTATCTCCCACCTGGTTCTTGCCTACCAATTTATACCTGCTCCTGGATACTTCCACTGCATGCATCCGACGAAGTGGGTATTAGCCCACAAAAGCTTATGCTCTAAAACTTTAGTTAGTCTTTAAGGTGCCACAGGACTCTTTGTCACTTCTGCTATTCCAGACTAACACGGCTACCTCTCTGATTCATGAATTGCCACAGTCACCTTACCCAGATGCCATGGACCCCAGCATTCTGCAGCTTTGGAGTTTGGTATTTTTCCAAGAAAACACATAATTCATTATTTTGCTGCAGCCTAGTGCCCAACATTCCCTTCTGGAATCTGTCTGCAGCTGCTGCATGCTCTGCACAAGGGGAAATCATTGAATTACAGTTTACTCGAGGGAATTCTGCACCCCAAAATTAAAGTTCTGCATATTTTATTTGTCAGAGTAACACAATAGCAATATAATCACATCATTTTCCATTATTTGCTGACAAAGAGTTTGAAATAATTTACCAAAATGGAAAATGGTGTGATTATATTGCTACTGTATTACTGTGTAATTTTGACAAATAAAATATGCAGAACTTTAATTTTTGGGTGCAGAATTCCCTCAAGAGCACCAGCGGTACAATCTGGGTGCGGGCAGCTAGGTGGGAGGTCGGGGTGGATGCACAGGGGGAGGAATCTGGATGCACGGGGTTCTGGGTGCAGGCAAAAGTGTGAGGGCAGGGAGCAAGAGCTAGGATCAAGTTTACAACCAAGGAGCAAGAGGAGCCAGAATTGCAGGCTGGGCAGATAGGCTGCTTAGGGAATAGAGTAGCAGCCAGGGTCTGGGGAGATGAGAAAATAAACTCCTGAAGATGACTATACTTTCTCTGTTTCTGCGGGATGCACAGATAAGGTTGCTAGGTGTCTGTTTTTTGACTGGAACACCCAGTTGAAAAGGGACCCTGGCGGTTCCGGTCAGCATTGCTGACCAGGCCATTAAAAGTCCCGTCGGTGGTGCAACAGGGCTAAGGCAGGCTTCCTGCCTGCCATGGCTCCGCGTGGCTCCCAGAAACAGTGGCATGTTCCCCCTCTGTCTCCTACACACAGAGTCAGCCAGGGGACTCCAAAAGCTACAGCTGCCCCAAGAGCCAGCTCTACAGCCCCCATTGGCAGGGAACACAGCCAATGGGAGTTGTGGAGATGGTCCCTGCAGACCTCCGTATAGGAGCCAGAGGGAGGACATGCCACTGCTTCTGGGAACTGCTTGAGATCAATGCTGTCCCAGAGCCTGCACCCTGACCACCTCCCACGCCCCAACCCTCTGCCCCAGTCCTGATCCCCCTCTTGCCCTCCGAAGCTCTTGGTCCCAGACCAAAGCAGCCTCCTACACTCCAAACCCCTCATCCCCAGCCACTCCCCTAGACAGAGCCCTCCCTCCCAACCCCCCTGCCCCAACCCGGAGTCCTTTCCCACACCCCAAATCCTGCAGCCTCATCCGCACATCAGAACCTGCACCCCTAGCTGGAGCCCTCAGTCCTCCCTGAATCCCCTGCCCCAACCTGGAGCCCCCTCCCACATACTGAACTCCTCATTTCTGGCCCCACTATGCAACCTGCACCCCAGCCCAGAGCCTGTACCCCCTCCTACTCCCCAATCCCTGCCTCATCCCAGAGCCCCCTCCCATAGTCCAAACCCATTGGCTGCACCCTGCCAGCCCAGAGCCCCCTGCTGTACCCCAAGCCCCTCATCCCTGGCACCAACCCAGAGTCCACATCCCTCAGCTACAGCCCTCACCCTCTCCTGCATTGCAACCCACTGCCTCAACCCATAGCCCGCTCCCACATCCTGAGCCCCTCATTTCTGGCCCCACCCTGGTGCCTGCACTCCTAGCTGGAGCCCTCACCCCCTCTCACACCCCAAATCCCTGAGCCAACCCAGTGAAAATGACTGAGTGAGGATAGGGAGAGAGCACGATGGAGGGAGGGGAGATGGAGTGAGCAGGACACGGGGTCTCCAAGAAGGGGCAGGGCCCTCTGAGAAGGGGTGGCAGGGGACAGGGCAAGGGTGTTCGGTTTTCTGTGAGTAGAAAGTTGGAAACTTTATGCACAAAGCATGGGAAGTCGATACTGTCATGGGACCTGATCCTATTCTGCTGTGCACTACACAGGGTCCTGGTTGTAATAGAATAGACATTTACTGGACTTTTTACATTTACTGAGAAAACTATTGCCATTTGAACTGAAAAAGTAACCTTTGGTGGGCAATAATGCTATCCACTATGCTGCACAAGGGCCAACCTGTGGCTCCGGAGCCACATGTGGCTCTTCAGAAGTTAATATGTGGCTCCTTTTACAGGCACCAACTTTCCAATGTGCTGGCGCCAACTTTCCAATGTGCTGGGCCACTGCTCAACCCCTGGCTCTGCCACAGGCCCTGCCCTCAACTCCATCCCTTCCCACTCTCTCCCCTGAGCCTGCCGTGCCCTTGCCCCTCCACCTCCCCTCCAGAGCCTCCTGTGTGCCATAAAACAGCTGATCAGCAGGTGTGGGGAGGAAGGGGAAAGCGCTGATCAGATGGGAGCTGATGGGGGGCTGCTGACATATTACTGTGGCTCTTTGGCAATGCACATTGGTAAATTCTGGCTCCTTCTCAGGCTCAGGTTAGCCACCCATGGAGTATGGGTATTATTGTCCACTGTTTTACACAATCCACGGGACTACAATGTAGTCGGCAGCTGCTACTAATGCATACACATCAAGCTAATTCCCAGCTTTGAAAACTGGAATTCGGGGTAAAATCATAACTAAGGTGAAATTTTCAAAAGTACTCAGTGTTATCACTGTAGGGTGACCAGCTGTCCTGATTTTATAGGGGCAGTCCTGATCTTGGGGTCTTTTTCTTATATAGGCTCCTATTACCCTCCATCCCCATCCTGATTTTTCACACTTAATGTCTGGTTCCCTATATCACTGACTTAAATGAGAACAGAGTTAGCCATAAATATTTTTCATAAGTGGAGTTAGACACATCAGTGAACCACAGACATTAAGATTTTAATGTATAAAGACCTAGTCAGGTTCCTAAATCCATATTTAGATACCTAAATAGGTGCTACGCACTCAACTGTTCCCAGTAAGCTCAATGTGAGCTCTTGGGTGCTCAGTAATTTTGAAAAGTAGATCACCTATTTAGTATCTGGTATGTTTAGGAGCCTACTTTAGGCTCTTACATTTGAATGTCACAGCCGATAGCCTTAATCTAAGTGCTGGATTTTTTAAAAAATGGGTTTCACACAAGATCGCAGTGTAAGGTAATAATACAGTCCTATACTGGTCAGGGTAAAATGAAGTGTGAGCAAGTGTACTTCAGGTTTGTACCACGTGGTGGCAGCAAAGGCTCTGTCAGAGCTCTTGCTTTCTGCAGCCTCCACACAGTATGTTTACAGCTCACAGTATGTTTTCCTGTAGAGCATCAAATATGATCAGAACAGAATGCAGTGTAATGTTTACTCCTAAAGGAGGAAATTGTGAGCACAAAGTTTACAGGTTGTTTCTGGTAAAAGGTGCTGAAAATGGATGGATCCTTCATAACATGGTCAAAATAAAATGTTGAAAAAAACCCACCCTGAGAAAAAAAATATGAATAAAGGACATCAGAAATCCAGTGATACCTCTCTTTGATGTGTTTGCCTAGGAATTATACATCAAGTGAACACAATATACCAACAGGAGAGGCGTGCCTCCCAAAAATAGCGCCTTCATCAGCATGCTGTGCCCATCCGACAATTGCAGCAAGATATTTGTTGTTGGTTCAAGCTGGCTTAGTTTATAGCAATGCAAACCTAACAAGCACTAGCAGAGAGGCCTGATGTGTATTATAGTGTGTCAAGCAGCTCTTTCCATTCATGGCTGACTCTTGCCCTCAGTGCTGAAGCTCCTGGGTCTCTATATGCTGTTTTAGACTCACCGTTGTTGGTGTTGTAAAGGGGAAAAACCAGGGAGAATGGAAATTTTGAGGCTTGATTGATACAGTAAGCTTTGGGTCTCTCTCAATGCCCTTGTCAGGTTTCCACTGCAACTTAGAAATCAAGAACTTGTAAGGCATGGAAGATTTTCATTATTCATAAGTGTGCCTTCAGATTTTAAAAGGTTGAAGATGGACTGCCCCATACAATAGCATTGTTCTTCATTGCGGTATAGCTGTATCAGCATAACCTGAATAATTAAAGATGAGAAAACTCACTTCCTGATTTCAAACCTACCAGAACATTATGGGTTGAAATGTTGAACTCTGAATATATTTGGGTCACATTCCACTTCTGACAAACTGGGGAAAAACAAAACACGGGAATGAGGAAAAGAAAGCTAATAAAATATAGAATTAAAATAGATGCAAGAAAGGGTAGAAAGAGAAAAGGGCATACAGACAATGAAAAAGGGGGAGAAAATGGGGGATAGAAAAAGAGTTAAATGGGAAAATAAACAGACTATACATGGTAGTGCACTCCACTTGTGCCAAACTAGATTTGAGTTGTTTTTTCCAATTGCTAACACAGATCACTGGTTTCCCTATAGCTGACAAAATAATCTGTTTTTCATCGACTCTCCACCAGGGGTGTTAGTGAACCCTGGGTTTAAACTTCAGAGGAAAAGGTTTGTAACGTCAAATTGAAGCCCTGTTCCTGAAAACTTCTTGCCTGTGGGTGGACAGATGCTTCAGCATGAAGCCCTGCTGCCTTCAGTGAGATAGTGTGTGGGTGCAGCAATCTGCCTGCACACAGGAAGTTGGATAAAGGCTTATCATGCCACAAAGTCCACTGTTGATAGTCATCCTTCCTAGGTTCTACATACTGAGTCACATTCTGCTCTCATTTAAGAGAGTCACATACTCTGTTGCTTCTTTTGGCTGAGCACATTGCACACCCCAATGGCTCCTTGCATCCATTCACCCCAACTCACCCCAATATCACTTTGAATGCTGGGTTTGGCCAATTTGTGTTAGAAACCCTGCAGTATTTGCCTACTTACTCCTTCTAATGCAAAAACAAAGTTCAAATTCATTATATAGGGATAAAGCGAATCTTCATAGCAATAATATCTAAAAAATTATCTAAATCAGACAGAAAGATGCAACAGAATGTAATACAGAGAAACCAAAAATGGAAGCGGGGGGCATCCCCCATACTTTGAACAACTCAGAGAAAAAAGAACCAGAGTGATTCAGATGGCTTCAGCTGACATACTTCACATCCTTTGAAGAAATCCCCAGAACACAGCCCCAGTTAATGGGGCCCAATCATGCAATTTCACATGGTTCAGAAAAAATGTCACCTTTAGGGATCTCTGAAGTCTCTCACCTGCAGTGGAGGAGGCAGCATGACCCATTACTATACTAGCATTTGTATTTATCAGAGGGGGAAAATGACATTTTGAAGCTAATAGAAATCTAAATATAGAGCTAATCTAGAGTCTTTAAATTAGGCCATATGGCTTTAGAAATAATTAGGTCAAATAGTGTCATAAACCACCATAGGAAACAGACAAGTCTCTGTGTATCACTAAGAATTCTCAACAGAATTTGGCAAAGATATGCAAGGCAATAATTAAATTCCAACCTGAGAATGACCTGGAAATCACTAAACTCTACAACACTGCAGACTGCTGAAAGCCTTTGAAGGTAGTGACTGATGGAGGAGGGAAGAACAACTCTGCAAAAATCTATGATCCTTTCAAGAATCACATGACAAGCGAGAGGAACAAAGGAAGTGTTTCATTTTTTGACTGCTCTTATGGTCTCAGGAAACAACTTTTTTTCTGGGGTCTGAAAGTGCCTTATTGCTAACGTCTACTGAACATTGATGCCAAGTCAATACAAAAATAGCTTTCTTCACATACAGTAAAGGTTTATTTGCTCTGGGGAAAGTTCAACCATACAGTGGTGGTTCATGACTAAAACCTGGTCACCCCACTGTAGGTTTAAAGGTCAATATTGACTGTTGTCATAGGTCCAAGGCAGATTTCCTACTGGTGTATATGGGATACATTCACATGGTTCTTAAGTGTTACCTGCTAAATCTTCTCCAGGGCTCCCAGGCCATATGATTTTAGCCACATCTTCTACTATGAGTCTGACATAATGTTATCGTATGCAAGGTAGTAGGATTCATATACTCAGTTGTATCTATGTCTTCATATATAATACCACCTAGCTCCTATATAACACTTATCAGTAGATTTCAAAGAACTTTACAAAGGAGGTCATGATCATTGGGCAGAACAATTAAAATCTGGGGCAGTAAGATACTTGTCTAGTGCTCTTTGATGAGGGGATGAAATGAGTGTACATTACTCTCTTCAGCGTCTTCACCTCTGTCTCCGCCCCACCACCTTCCATTTTACAAAACTACTCCTTTTTAATCATCCTACCCACTCCCTGGCCTCCTACCACATTCTCTTTCACAGAATCATAGATTAGGGTTAAAAGACACCTCAGGAGGTTACCTAGTCCAACCCCCTGCTCAAAGCAGGATCAACCCCAACTAAATGATCCCAGTCAGGGCTTTGTCAAGCTGGGCCTTAAAAACCTCTAAGGAAGGAGATTCCACCACCTCCCTAGGTTACCCATTCCAGTGCTTCACCGCCCTCCTAGTGAAATAGTTTTTCCTAATATCCACCCTAGACCTCCTTCACTGCAACTTGAGACCATTACTCCTTGTTCTGTCATCTGCCACCACTCAGAACAGCCTCACTCCATCCTCTTTGGAACTCCCTTCAGATAGTTAAATGCTGCTAACAAATGCCCCCCTCGTTCTGCAGACAAAATAATCCCACTTCCCTCAGTCTCTCTTCATAAGTCATGTGCCCCAGCTCTCTAATCATTTCTGTTGCCCTCTGCTGGATTCTCTCCAGTTTGTCCACATCCTTTTTGTAGTGAGGGAGGAGTCCAAAACTGGATGCAATACTCCAGAGATGGCATCACCAGTGCTGAATAGAGGGGAATAATCTCTTCCCTCGATCTGATGGCAATTCTTCTAATAACGCAGCCCAATATGCAGTTACTCTTCTTGGCAACAAGGACAACACTAGTCAAGCTGGACTAGTGAATCCAAGAATTACAAAAAATTTCAGTGAGAGCAGACAAATGCTGTATCCAAAGTTAGTCTTCCCTATGTTTCATTTAATATAATTTACCTATAACCAAATTGTGATTGATCTATGAGCCTGTATGCAATGTTGTTTTAGCTGTTTTTGTCTCAGGCTATTAGAGATACAATATGAGTGGCTTGCTCTCTTCCCAACAGAAGTTGGTCCAATAAAAAAACAACAACACATTACCTTACCACCCAGCTTGGTTCTCTTTATGAGAGTGGGCTGGATGGTGTGAAGGTATGCAAGGAACTTTCTTCTCCACACAGGGCCCATGCAGATATCTGTCACAACTGCAATCCTGCCACTCCCTATACAAGAAGAGTGCTTAGCCAGGGACCCTCCCAAAGAGTAAGTTAGCTACACTCAGGAAGCAGGATATTCCATCCAAAGGATGGTACAGCCAGTGCAGACCCCTGTCCACCAGGCTGATCTGAGAGAAACCATGCTTCTCTCGGACAGAGGGAGCTTGGTGCAGTGCTTAGGACAGTAACTTGGGCTTCAGAGTCCCTGTTCCACCAGAGATTTCTTGTACGACCTTGGACCCGTAACCTAATTTCTCAGTTTCCTCATCTGTAAAATGAGGATAATAGTATTTCCCTATTTTACAGGATTGTTCTGATGATAAATACATTACAGATTGTGAGGCACTCAGATATTTAAGTAATGGGGGCCAAACAAGTTCCTTAAATAGAAAGGAGGGAAACAGCTTGCTCTATGGATGTTTGGTGATATCCCTATATATTGGCATTTCAATGGGAAAATACTTGGGAAAGGAACAATCATTAACACAGTGTTCTGCCTGAGACAGGCCACTAATTTAGAGTTGATCCTGCTCCTACTAAACTTAATGGAAACTTGCCCATTGTTTCAGTAGTACATCATCTTAACAGGATCCTTACAAAAATCTGAAATAATAAATTCTTATAATTGAAAAAGGTTTGTATACAGTTTGATGCTTTGCAGCCCCCTCTGGTTAATGTGAATTGCACTGCTAATTCTCTGCTCAGTGAGTTAGAATCATCACAAACATATTTCCTTACTTTCTCCAATTGGAACCAATTATTAGGTCTATCAGTACATTCTAGGACTTGTTAAGACAGCACATTATGTCAAATGGATTTTATTCCCACTGTGTGTGTGTTTATATAATCACTATGCAGTACCAGTTACATTCACAGACTACATGCACACACTGATATGATACACAAAGGGATGTTATCGGTACAGAATCAGTAAATCTCACTATGTTCATCCACAGATTTATAGGGTCCCCATCACCATGGTATCTAGGTGCGAGTCTTGTAAATCTGTTTTCTTCTAGACATTAAACACGTGCATGAGAAACATCACAGCTCCCTCAGTCTCCAAGACACTGTTAATCACAGTTTTTAAACCTCTCTCTGGTTACAAGCACAAAAGACATCACATTGTTTTCAAAAAGAACTATGTGCTACTTTGTACTGATACAAAGAAACTAAGCTATGCCACTGCATCTCAGGGTATTCTGTAATGAGTTGACTGCATATTAGCTGCCTGTAAACTTTATCACACTAGACTATATTTCCCAGCTGTCAATATATTTCAGTGCTAGCAAAGTACAGTCTGTGAGTTGTTACTCACTGTTTTCATTATACATATTTTAACTTTTTTGTGTGTGAACACAGAATATCCCTCTTACTACCTTGTGAGGTTTTGCATCAGCCCCTATACAGAGGTTCACAGTGGATCAGGGACAAACGGAGCCTCTCACAAGACACTAATGCATGGCACAATTAGTCTTTGCACTATCTGAGTGTAAGAACTGCATGATACTAAGAATACTATCTACTCCAAAGGGACATGTAGGTTTGGGGAGGAGATGGCTGGTCACAGAGAACAGTGCAATATGCTGACTCTTCTTAAAAGGGGCAACATGTCACCATGTGCCAGGGAGCTTCCTCAGACACAATTCCTCCTGGAACTCCTGTTGAATTGGTGTGGCTCTGCACTGCCTGAAATGCAAGGCCATGGCTGTAAATCAAAGTAGAAGACTACATTAATAATAATAACTAATAATGAAGAGGTCATCCTGATATAAAGTGACAAAGTGTTTAATCAGAGTGAGTTAGCTAAAATATACTGTTGTGAATTTATCAGGCTGTGTTTCTATTTTTGGCACCATTAGCTGGGTTAAGCATATTGCCAATATTCTAATTAATTAAACCTCACCATTGTAGCTGTTATCCTTGTGGAGAAGAGAGTGGGTAGAAAAAGTGAGAGAGTATTTTTTAGTTTGCTTAATAGAAAATATCACCATGTCTCTTCTGAAAGGATGCAACCCTCTCTGGGCCAACTACCATAATCTTTTCGCAGCTATGACAAACGACAATCTTTTGATGGCCAATAAGAAGTGTTAACACTAGATACAACCAAAAAATGAACCTCCTTTATGGCATGGTACATATGGAATAAAGGAATTTTGCCTTATAAAATATTGTTCCATGCAGTTACTTGATTCAGAATCTACAGGACACATCAAGCTCTTTAGCGTTTACCTCTAAAAAATAAAATTGGAAAACAGCTTTTCTCTGAGAAGTTGAATTTTTTACACCTAAACTATTCAGAGTGGAAGGCACCAATCAAATTCAATTTCTGGGAGTGCATATCATAATTCCAAATCTTACTGAGTGAGAACCTTATTGAAGCACATTTCAAACCAAACCCAATTTTGTGTCTTTAAAAATTACACTGCTCTACAGCCAAAATGCTTCTGAAATAAATGTAGTCAAACTTTATTAATTCTGGGTCACTGAGAATGAAAATGATGCTTAAAATTGTTGATTGGCTCTAGTTTTCAAGATATGCTATTGGGTCAGTATATACCACCCTTGACATGGGAATGGCAGAGGATAAGTGAGTTATAAAGGGAAGGGATCTCAATTTAAACCAGAAATGACTAAAATACATCTTTGACTGGATCTATGAATAAATCTATGACTGGGTTTGGACAGTACTTGCTTTTTAGGCAAAACAATGAATGATGCAATCTGAAGCTGGTATTGCGTCATACATGATATGAATTGCATCATGTTATTCCTAGAAGTCATGGATGATGCAATCATAACGAAGCTTACATCACTCTGCTGAACAAATTGCCCTATATGAGCTCTAGAAATCATACAGTGTCGTGCTCTCTTATTTGTCAGTGTTTGATTTTGCAAAGGGACACATTTCTGTTTAGCCAAAGTGAGCAGAGATGCCTCGTATTTGTGTGAACAGTGCAGATAACGTCTGCTATGTTTGTGGTGAAGTGACTTTTGCATCACAAAAGTACAATATAAGCACTACGGTTAAGAAAGCCTATCACCTTTATTTTGGCTGCAAAATTGGAGATCAGGACAAGAGGTGGGCCCCACACATATGCTGCAACACTTGTGCAATAAATCTTCGCCAGTGGTTGAACAGGAAAAGGAAATCTATGCCTTTTGCAGTGCCAATGATTTGGAGAAAGCCAACAGATCATACCAGAAATTGTTACTTCTGCATGGTGCCTCCAGTTGGGAAAGGTGTGTCAAAGAAGAAAAAGTGGACTGTGCATTATCCAAACATTCCATCAGCTATACGCCCAACACCCCACGGAGAAGGACTGCCGGTTCCTGATGCATCAGAATCATTCTCACTTGAGTCAGACAAGGAAGAGGATGAAACTTCTGGTCCTGAACCATCAATGTCACAGGACCCACATTTTCTCCCATCCTCCTCCTCTGAACCACACCTCAGAACACAAGCTGAACTGAATGACCTTGTCAGGGATTTGGAACTACCCAAGAGTAAGGCAGAGCTGTTGGGCTCCAGACTACAGCAGTGGAATCTCCTGGCAGGTGATGTTAGGGTTTCCATGTTCCGTGACCGTCAAAAGGATCTTGTCCCATTCTTCTTCATGGAAGGTAATCTTGTAGCCTGCAACAACATCCATGGTGTGATGGCAGCCCTCAACATCGTTCACGATCCAGATGAGTGGAGACTCTTCATTGATTCATCGAAGACGAGTCTTAAAGCTGTTTTGCTGCATAATGGCAATGTTTTGCCATCAATTCCAGTTGGTCATGCAGTCCATATGAAGGAAACCTATGACAACATGAAACAACTTTTGAGGTGCATAAACTATGACCAACATCAGTGGCAGCTTTGTGGCGATTTGAAGGTTGTTGCTCTCTTGCTTGGTCTGCAGACGGGATACACAAAGTACTGCTGTTTTCTCTGTGAATGGGATAGTCGTGCAAGAGATTCCCACTACATCAAGAAAGACTGGCCACTCCGACAGTCATTGGATCCTGGGAGGAAAAGTGTTCAGCATCCACCACTTGTTGAATCGAGGAAGATTTTGTTACCACCCTTACACATCAAGCTGGGTCTGATGAAGAACTTTGTTAAGACCATTGACATAATACAAGCAGCTTTCAAGTACCTCCGTGGAAAATTTCCAAGGTTAAGTGAAGCTAAGATAAAGGAAGGTTCCTTTGTTGGTCCTCAGATTCGTGAACTTCTTCGAGATGATGCGTTTGACCATGCACTGCGTGGCAAGGAAAAGATGGCATGGAAAGCCTTCCAGTCAGTGGCAATACATTTTCTCGGAAACAACAAGGCAGACAACTACAGGTTGTTGGTGGAAAACCTCCTCAAGGCATACAAAAGCCTTGGTTGCAACATGTCACTAAAGATACATTTTTTGCACTCTCATCTAGATTTTTTTCCACCGAACTGCAGATCAGTGAGCGACAAGCATGGCGAGCGATTTCACCAGGACATTGCAACAATGGAGAAACGCTATCAGGGCAAATGGAGCCCATCAATGCTTACAGACTATTGCTGGACAGTGACAAGAGATGCTCCATTTAATGAATACAAGAGACAAGCCAAGAAGCACCGAGTAGACACTGAATAGGACTAAACTATGTACATAATAGTGTTTTGCCTTTTGTTTCATAATACATTTGATATAAATCAAATGTATTATGAAACAAAAGGCAAAACACTATTATGTACATAGTTTTTGCTGATTTTTAAAGTGTTACATAAACAGGACAGGTGAAATATTGTCATGTAAAGCAACCATAAGCACATGAAAAGACCTAGGTTTACAATTTATGATTAAAACTCTACTATCTACACAATATACATAGACATAAAATGTAAAATCTTAAATATCTTAGAAACAGGAGCCAATCAGTTGTTTTAATTGTCATATTTGAATTCAGCACATCAAAATACATAATAAATATCACATTTTATCTCTGAGGCAGACGACTTCTAAAAAATTGTAGACCAGTGTTACATATGAAGTTAATTCTTTTGAATGAGTTTGAACATCAGTGCCTTTTCAAAATTTTTAAAACAACCCTCCCAAACTCCTGAACACACAGTCACCTGGCTTGGTTCCAATGCAGTACAACCCTCAACTCTTCTCGAAACCTAATCTGGGACCTACAGCTCCTTTCCTGGTCAGCAACCCTCACAATAAGCCCCAAAAGCTTCCCCCTCTCTCTACAACCTCTCCAAAGTCAACACAGCTTTCAGCAATTGCAAGTTGAACAGTAGCATGTCTTGCAGCAGTTCTGCTGGACCCTAGGTAACTCCATATTCACATTTCCAGTACTCTGGGGCATCTGTAAGAAGCCCTAAAGTGCAATGAGCATCACAGAAGACATGTTTGGAATGTAGTAGGTCTAGCAGTTAAAATATCAGACCTAATGTACCCCATGATCTGTTCCTCAAAGGAACATATTGGGGTTGTGAGGAGGCACAGAAGAAGCCAAGTGTCGAATGGAGGTACCACAGTAGGTCTCAGTCTTTATCTTCAAGGCTTCAATGGCATGGGCCCAGGATCTATAAAACGTTGTCTAAAATACCAGATTCACAGCTGATAACTCTGCTTTTTTCAGGCACAATGGAACATTCAACCAGAAGAGTAAAATTTGCCTGCACAAGAAACACAGCTTTCTCAGGAACCAATCCAAAACAGAGGAATTAACTCCCACATGAACTAAGGCCTGTCACAAACTTCATCGCTTTCCACTATACCCTTGCGTTCTATAACATAAACCCACAGCAACATGTATAAAACTAAACAGCTCCTCTCCCCACAAGAACTCTCTACTGCACACACAATTCTGTCTTTGGGGAGATGATGAGAGAAATCTATTATGCATGGCTTGTTCTATTAGTCACATCACTTAACGCACTACTGGAAGGCAGCAAGATACTGCAGTCCTGAAGGCAATATAAGAGCCTTTAGGAAAGAGTTATCCAAATCTTTAAAGTGACACATATCGACAATTCCCAATTCCCATTGATTTCAGTCAGAGTTGTAGATTCTCAGCACATTTTAGAATTGACTTCATTTAGTATAATGGGGGACCCAAGTTTGGAGAATAGTTCCTATTTTGAAAGAAATTGCACATCTGAATAAGAACCTGAACCTCAAAGCCAAATCACTGACAAAACGATGACACCTTTGATACATTGGACTCTGGAATCTACAAGGACAATTTAGGAAAAATGTGAAATTTGTTTCATATACTAGTTAGCTCAACCTCATCATGAATATGTTATTGCCTTGAGCACAACAGAACTGCATTTGACTTATTTTGACCCTGGAAGAAAATTAAAATTGTCTTATTATTTATTTACCCTCCAAATCACTGTGAAGTTGTAAGTGAACATTATTTCAATTATTTTGTTCTTCATAAACCATGTTCTCTGTTTGTATTCATTTTAGTTTAGTGCTTTTCAAACACACAGAGGCTAATCAAATATTCACGACTTCTTTCCCATTGCTAAACTTACTATCATACAAGAAGCTGATATCATAAAGATGCCACTCAATATTCTAATCATACAACGGTCCTCCATCTGTAAACATCAAGGGCGATAAAAAGAAGTGTGCATGAAGGCTGACTTTTCCAAACCAGAGAGAGTTCGTTCTGTTTGAAAGGCTAGTTTAATGTTTTAGCTGGCTCACATTTCAATGAACTACATAACAGTTTCAGTCCAAAGTTTTGGATTTGGAGTCAAATAGGCTGGAAACATTCATATAAAAAGGTTACAGGAGCAACCAATAAAGCCATATAGTTAATTCTTCCGTGTGACCTGGAAGCCCTATTGGTGTCACGGTCCCTTAATTAAATTGATATCTATGACAGGCATGGAGATGTGTAGTTTCGGTGACAGTGTTATCTTCACTTTCAAACTCTACTCCCATTGACAGATTGCTTTTGACTGCTAACCTATAGAGCCATACACTGTAAATAGACAGAAAAGTAGAGTGTGTACTTCAATATTAAATGCAAAAACTACATTCATGTGAAGTCAGGGTTTCATATTGAGAGTTAAGGATGAATATGAAACCTTAGCAGTCCAGCTATGTCATTTTTAAAATGCCTATAATCTCAGTTAGTCTGTCTACACATGCATATTATGCAAGTACATAGCATTTCTCAAACACAAGACACTATTATAAAATACAATGGTTTCCTACAAGCTTAGACATGCAGCCACAGCAAAAAGACCAGGGGCACAGATTGGAAGTCTGCATCTTAAAGCATATTCCCAAAGAAGCAGAATAAAAGTTACATATTTTGCCTTAATGTTGGATGTAAGGAGTTTTGAGCATCAAATGTGTGATGTCTACATTGCACTATTGTACTTTTGGCATTTAATTTCCTAGGTTTTTAAAATGAAAAAAATTCCCTGCTGTGTAACTAACAGGTAAAATAGCTAGATAAAGTGGCCATGTCCTGCCATTTTTTTGTTTTCAAAGCAGAATTCCTATTATGGCCTAATGCCATTAGTAAACTGTGCAGATTTTTAAAAGGTACCATCCATCCCAGGGAAGACTATTCTGGGTTAGTATTGCAGGCAGAGCATGGATGCACATGCTGAGTAGGCACCATTCAAAAATTCTCAGTAATTTCAATGGGAGCAGGATGAGAACTCAAAATAGCCAGAGTAACCTTTGAATGAGACAAATATTTGAAGTGTGCCTACATCTCGCAGAGCATATCTCACCTCAGTCCCAAATAGTGCACGCGCATGATGTGATGGAAACTTTAAGAAGAAGAAATATTATTTTATAAGTTAATGGTGGAAATACTACGTTCAAAAATTCAAGGACCATTCAGACCGTGCTGTTGTGTGACACAATAACTTTATTAGCCTAGATTAAAGAGCCAAAAAAACAGTGTCATCTTTGATTTCTCTTCCCACACTAGCATATTTTTCACTTATTTTTTAGGACTTTTGTCCCCCTCCCCCAACCTCCTTATCTCTCCTTCGATTTATTGCACAGTTCCACATCTTTCCTGAGGCAGGCAACACAGGCCAGATTCTATCTCCTGTGCTGATGCTCTGCAAACAAGAAGTGTTTAAAGGGCAGGGCAGGTTTTTTTCCTTCCCCCATCTCCCTTGAAGACAAAGTACACCGTTGTATACCTGGCTTCCCCATAAGATTTGTATCAGCAAAAAACATTCTCTGCTTTTAAATGTGAAAAGTAATAGATCAAATCAACTTCTCAGTGCCGATATGTCATGTTATTTTAACATGCATTCTATTGCAATCAATAGGATCAATCATGACCAGCAATGTTTGCTTCCTGAATTAAGAAAGCTATACAGTTGTGCTCTCCCCTTTATAGTATGCTCTCTTGATCTCCTGTCCCCATATCTGAAAATGTATGTTCTTCTAAAACAAGCATCGTATCATAGTTAGCTACCAACTATATCCTACTATAAAATTTCTACACTTGCAGACACTTAACACTTTAACTCTTAAACTTGCATTCTCAAATGAAAACCTTGAACCAATGGGTCTTAAATAAATAGTATACAAAATTCTGTTTAGGAGTATGAATATCAGAGATAAGTGTGCATATTTTGGACAAAACAGTGCTGATCTTTCTGGTGGGAAAAATACTGTGGATATGCTGCAGCATCTTATGTTTATTAGAAGTAACACATCAATGTACTAATAAATGTTTCATGGCTGCAATGTTACAACAAAAGAGGGAAGAAATATATCAGCAAGACATGGATGAATGGGATGTCTCTATATCACTACAGATATTCCTTTTAGCCACATGTAGATCCAACTCCTCTATTCTGAAAATTTCTATATAGTCTGCAGGGTTTATTATGGGAAGCTACGGTAGTGGCACTATATTTAATATTGTAAGTTTGTCATTATCCATCACTCCCACAAACATATACCCAACTTCTAAAAGAAGTTGTCACCCAAAATTTTTGTTGCATGTTTTCTGATCAGATCATATTTTGCCTTTTTTTCTACCTCCCTCAGCAAAGCTGTTGGCTAGTCAGACAAAGTGTCTTGGAGATGAGAGTATAAAAAATGAGAGTTCTTTATTTGTTTTTGGAAAGGTCTTCGCACCCCTCACCCCCCCCATGTCATCACTCAAAAATGCCTTGGTCTAAAAACTTCACATTTTTAACATTCTATTATCTTCTAGGAGTATTAATGACTTAAAAAAAATCTAAGGAAAGTCGGGGGATTAACTGCCATTTTATTCAGATACTAGAGTTATGAGTGTGGAATAAGAACTCATATAGAATATAATTGAACCTTTGAAAATTCTGTAAGGTCAGTAAATCTATAAAGTTCAAATAGTTAATCACTGATGATGCTACTTGTTAAAGATGGCTTCCCTGCACATGTCTGACTCCATGTTTGTCCCGGCTGCTTGAGTCTGAGTTTCCCGCCTTTCTCCAGCCATGCTGTGAAATGCTGCACGGGGAAAACTGGGTGACAGGGTGCCATTGCAGCCTGGAGTTTGCACACTGGCCTGACAGGTGACTAATCTGCCTAGCAACAGGACCTTTTTCCCTTTTTCTGCCCAGCTACGGGGCCTCATTTACATTTGCCCAATCAGGCGCTGAGGTTGTTTTTTCCCTCACCCCCTTTTATTTCTGAGATTTGGTGCCAAAATTTCCAGAGGTGTCTCACGTTCCAGACTTGATCACTCTGGATGACTTCTCTCCGCTCCCGAATCTCCCTTGAGCGCGAAACGTGTGCCGGTCGAGTCTAATTCGCAATGCTGTTTGTGTATTTCTTTTATGTAAGTGTTCTCCCCAAGTTCTGAATCATCATTTGTGTGTCTTTTTTTAAATTATCATCATTGTGAACTATTATCTCAGGATTTGTATTGTCACTTGTGTTCCAGTCTCTGTGTTTCCTCCAGAGTCTGAGGCATCACTTGAGCAACCTCTCCCTCACAGTGGCCTTTCTTTATTGCATATGTCTTTGAAAAATCTCATGTCTCTCATGTAAATAGTTGTGTTTCCCTCTGGTAGCAACATTAGCCCTGTTTCAGAAAGGAGGCTTGTTCATTAGAATTGTTTAACACTCATCTGTTTAGTAAACTTGTTCTAATAATAGTGGTTCTATTTTTGTGGTAGTGACAGCAGTTTAATAATTTTCTCTTGTTGTATCAGTAAGAAAAACTTGTGTTGTGAAAGGAACCTGTTTGTTAGAGTTGCTTAGCATTTGATAAAATTGTTCAATAGGTATTTATTGTAATTAGTTGTTAAAGTTATCCTCTTCCCCGCCCCATAATAAAAATCAATCAAATTGTTGAATTGCCACTAGTGTCCCTGTGAGTCTTTTCCTGAAAATCCATTACGAACCTGCTGACTTTGTCTAATACTACTAATCTAAGTTTCCATTTAACTGGGGGTTGGGTATGAAAAAGAGCCTTGAAATTATAAACCAACTGCCAGGAATGAAAATTTGTCATAGTAAGTTTTCTTAAAATTCTACTGAAGAGCAGCTGGCCAGCAATGCCCCTACTTCAGTTTCCTGTTAATAGCTCCCACACCTCTATATACATAAACATACAGCACTCCCACTACAAGGCACAGTGATGTGAGAAGCTTCACCCACCCCCTCCATACACAGCCCTGAGATCACTGCTCTTCTTCAGGGGATGTGGTTGGGCCCTCCATCCTGTTCAACTAAATGGGGAAGCAAATCCTGCATCTTTGACATAGAGTGATCAGATGTCCCAATTTTATAAGGACAGTCCTGATTTTTCAGTTTTTTTCTTATATAGGCTCTTATTATCCCTCACCCCATCCTGATTTTTTATACTTGCCGTCTGGTCACACTACCTTGACAAGACAATTATTAGAAACAAAACTCAGTGAGAGACACCTTGTTTTGTACAGGCAACTTTATTTCTGTAATTTCCCAACTTTTAGGTGCTTGACTTTGCAACCTTAACTTTAACAATTTTTTTAGATGTAATTTACTAGTTTTATTTTTTGGATTTTATTTTTTTTGAGAAGAAGGGAAAAAACAAAGTCCGTTATGTGCAACTGTAACAAATCCCTTAACGTGCATCCTCATCAGTGGAATCTGAAACCTGAACCTCCAGCACAGCTGCACAGGCTGCTACCACTTGCACAGAATAGCTAGCAGCAGGAGAAGGCTGTTATCCCAGTGGTGGGGATGGACCTCTAGGTATAGGTGCTGGGTCCTGGAGATCTAGTATGGAGCCTAGACACTAACTCCCCTTTAGGCCTTTGGGAGCAAATGGCCAGTGGGTCCAGCTACTGTATCCAGGTGTTGTTTATAGGGAGGAGAGAGGGTAACCCAGTTTCTGCCCTTTGTGGTGCCCCCAGAGCATGGCATGGGCTGCTGTGGCCAAGTAACACGCCCAGAGCTGAGGGAGAGACATTTGCACAGATGAGACCATAATGAAGACTACTCCCCTTCCAGCTCCCTACTCACCACACATCTTCTTTATACTTTTCTCCCCTCCCAGGATCACTTCTTCTCTGCTTGAAACTGCCTCCCCCCCTCAACATTAGCACATATTTCCAATAGGATTTTTGAACCCATTCCACTAAACATAGGGAAATTTATAAAACAAAACAAAACAAAACTCAGCACTGGATCAAGACTGTATCTTCCTCTCAAGCTTCCAGTGCCTGAATTGTTCTCTCTGTATCTGATTTTAGATTTTAAAACATTCAGGGCAGAGACAACATCTTCCTCTGTGTTTGTTCAGCATATAGTCAACTGTCAAGAATCAAACCCTGCAGTCTTTTCCCGGGCATAGCTCCCAATGACCTCAACTATGGGCAGCAAGAATTTCCCCAGTTAGAACATGCTGAAGCATAGATATTTGATTGAATTCACAAACCCAATGCTGCAGAATCTCACTAGTCCAGTCTATGCTGAAATACACATTCCTCCTGCGCAGAAAACTAGTAGCTCCTTTTCAGCTGTAAGTAAAGATTTATTAGTAGATTCTCTAGTATGGCCTTATATTGCTAAGATGTATTTTATTTTAACAAAACATATCTAGGTGCATGTAATACTGTACTATGATCTATAATCACAAATTACTACAACTCAACTACCATCGGAAAAATAGAAGACCAAAGTACATTTTATGATGCTTTTTATGGTTTGCTTGCTCGCTCATGACTACCGCTTATTATACTAACAACAATTGTTTCACTGTGTTCTCTTCCTCCCTTCTCTTGTTTTGGTGTGGTATCTACCTATTTTGTCTCATCAGATATTTAGATTTAAGATCTTTCAGACAGCTCTCTCTTTTTATTCCATGTGTGTACAGCACTCAATAGTATCGAGCCGTGATCCCTGTCTGGGTCTCTAGGCAAGTAATGCATAATAACTTACAGTATGTTTTGTGACTGCAGCTATAATCTACCCAAAAACATTAATACATGCATTTTTCTGACAGACTTCATCTATTCTACCTTTTAACCTTTTTCCTGTTTTTGAGCTGCCATTTTGCTATGGATGAGAAATTAGTGACCTGACCTTTTCCCAAAGCTATGAATGTAGAAAGGCATGGGTACAAATGAACAGTGGAGCAGAGATTTTAAAAGCGCACAGAACTGTATATTATTAATGATAACGTATAGCTGCTGGAACTGAATCTTTTGTACAGTGTGCCCTCTTCATTTCTGCATGTGATTAGATTCTCTCATTAGAATGAAAACCATTTATCATCTTCACCGTACAGATAATATGATGATTGATGGCTTTGCAACCAGCTGCATATGCAAATATATGACTTTTTAATATTTTTACAAAACGGCATGCCCGTGTGCTTGTTTTAATCCCCTTAACACTCATATTATAAGTATGTCATGTAATACAACCACAGCAGGACCACTGGACCCTCTCATCAGAATGGATGCAATTTAAATAGCAATCAGGCTTGCAGTTTTGTGGTATTATCATAGTACACATGGGTATCAGGTTTTGAAATGCAGTCATTTCTCTTCTCCAACACTATCTGATGCAAGACATTGTCTTTACTAAGAGCTGACTCATTAAAATGTCCCATGTTATTAACTCTCTACATATTTACATTTCCTAGATATTAGTAAAATTGTTTTACTAGCTAGTGAGGGAGATATATTAGGTGCTTGATTCTTTCTATATGTACTACTGACTTCACTGGGCCGATTCACAGTAGTAAACCCTATGCCTCATGGTAAGTGCTTACAAGATTGGACCACATGATCAGTGTCTTTCTCAGCTGGGCACATAACATGAGAGTCATGAAATGTCCTTTTGGAAAGTAAAGGAAATGCCTCAGATATCTTTCATCATATATGAGCTGATAGAAATGCAATATGTCAATAGACTGAAATCATTTGTAGGCTGATCGACTGAGCCATCTCTGACATAACAAGCAAAAACATCTGCCTTTGCAGTCCAGGAAACATCTGGCCGCTCAGATCCTTCATTTCTCAACCCTTCCCTAGGCACAAGTACAAATATTTCAAGAACAAAATTCAATAAAGATGAAAATAGTACAAGGACAGGCTAATTCATATTGACACAAGTGAACATGGAAGTTGATGGATAAAGTAAATTATTTCAAATCAAATTGGACAGAGTTTGACCAATGGAGTATTTTCATGTGAAGTTCAAATATGAGAATGGCAATTTCCTTTTCTGACAATAGCAAAATAACCCAAACTGATTTACCTGGATGATTGTCTACATTCCTCACAGAGTGCTATAGATTCCCTATCCAGTTTTAGTTCTTATCCACACCCAATCCTTGCCAGCATAGGAAATCAATAGATTGGCAATTAGAAGAGAATAGAAGAGGCCAGGAGGGAGTCTTCTGCATGACAGAACACTGCCATCCGGCCCTCTGACCTAGTCCAAACAATGTACATGTGAAATGATATTCTTCCACAATCATTTCCACAAATGTGTAGAATGCACAATTCCTTCAACGCGGTGTAAATATGACTTTCAAAACACTGCCAATTACACTGACAGAAATGGAACAGCCTCCATATGCTCTGCTGGTGCTGCTGCCAGAACATGATACGGGAAAAGGATACACTTTCAATGGCCTCATTCCTAGGTATGGTTAATCAGCCCCCTTCACTCTCTTGTTCTACCCAGTGGCTAGCCACTGACAGTGGCCTGGGAGGAGCTGGCAGCAGAATTCTCTCAGTGGAGGACCTGGGGGTGTGGAATTGGCTTCCGCAGAGGCTCGACTGAGACCAATCTTATCACCCTTTAGGCACAGCAAGAGGCATATCTTCATTCAAGCATTTTCCTGGTGGCTAGAAAGCCTTAATGTTGAAGAAATGCCTATTTGTACTGAACACCTTGCAGAGACTGTTCAAGAACTGTGAATATGTGTGTGTGAAATGATCAGCCTTGTCCCTCTGCCCCTGGTGTCATAGTCCCTCCCAAATTTGAATCATGGAGAGGAGGAAAGATGGAGGGAAAAGAAGAAAGGCAGGAAAAAAGGAAGGGAAGAAGAGAAAAATATATAAAGAGAGGAATATAAGAAATCCAATCTGAATTGTAAATATCAGAGCCAGAGATATCAAAGGAGTAAAAGCACACAAAAGACTAGATTTTGCAGGGGGAGATTAGATTTCATGGTCCATGATGCATTTTTCATGGCTGTAAATTTGGTATGGGTCTAACCATAATAGCATGTTGTGACAGGTTGCAGTGGTATTTCCCTGACCCAACCATTTGAAGTATTAATAACTCCAGTTTATATAGTAACTAAGGTCATTCTGCCTAATTGATAGAGTGCTGGACAAGGACTCGAGAAACTTGGGTACTATTCTTGGTTCTGCTGCTAAGTATCTTTGGGCCTATCATGTTATCTCTCTGTGCCTTGGTTTCCTCATCTATAAAACGGGGATTATGATACTGATCTCCTTGGTAAAATGTTTTGAGATCTATTGAGGATCTACAAATAAATACCACTACAGTACAACACTTATTCCCATCACAACAAACCTCAGTTGACGGGAAGAGATATAGAGCCAGAGTACACTGTTGTGTTCATCTCAGGATATTAGTGAGACAAAGTGAGTGAGGTAATATCTTGAAAGTTTGTCTCTTTCACCAACAGAAGTTGGTCCAATAAAGATAGTACCTCTCCCAACTTCTCTCTCTAATAGAGCCAGAGTACATTTTACAAGGAAAAAGACTTCATATTTACTTCTCTGAATCTGTAAGTATTATGCATTAACTGGCAAAACAACAATGAAAAAAGTCACCAACCCCGTATATGTAGAAATATCATGATTACGGTAAAGGTGGAACCGTAATGTAGGATTTATGAATTATTGATAAAAGTATGTTACAGGGTTAAATATAGAGAACATTGCCAAAAGGACACTATCAACACAGTCCAACAAAAGGACTGTGTTCAAAAAAATCACACCCAGACAGTTGTTAAACTGATTGTGGGGGGTTAAGTGCTCCCTTATGTCTGGATGCAGATTTGCCAAGAAAAGTGCTTCAGTGGACATTATTCTGAACCTGTCTCAGGAGTTCCTTTGTGTTGCAGAACAGCTGAACATAACCAGTCAGAGAAGGGTGGATTAACATCTAAATCTATTTGAATAAGCACCTGGTCAGCATTCAGCATACAGCATCTTGCTGCATGTGATTTAGGGCCAAAGACTTGCCCTGTTGACAACAGAGAAGTGAGGACACCAGAATGGACAGTGTGCCGAGAGCTTGTGACAAAGACATCCAAGATCAGAGAGGGAGACAGTTTTTGGCTCCAGAGATCAACAAAACACTGTTGTAGTGGGGGTATCTGCAAGTGCAACTATGTGTATGTAAGTCTTGCTGCTGTAAAACAATCAGATAGAAAATATCCTAAATTTGTCATAAACTTTGATTCCAACAACAAAAATCTGACCCACTTCAACCCCTCAAAGTGCTATTGATTGACAAAGAGGCAACACTGTAATTTAATACAGCCTTATTATAATTCAACTAAATTAAAACGTATGGCATATTTCTGAGACTATGACCATTTTAAATCAGGTAAAATTAATCTCATTTTCTGAACAGAGAAGGATGATTTCTGATCTTCCAAGTCATTTAGATTACCAACTAATGCATAAGAATATTTTTTTACTTGATCATAACTACTTATAGGTAACCTTTAGTTTTGCCAGGTAGAATCTACATTGAATATATGCAACAATCTCAGTGAATTCTGATTTTAAAATGTTAATTTTGGTCTATAAACCTAGATAAGCTAAATCAAAGATAGATACGTTTTATGACTCAGATGAAATATTTGCTTTTCTAACATTTGTATTAAAAAAAAGTTTCAGTTGATAGTGGAGAAGTGACATTAAAGAATTACATATTTCACTTGTAGCCAGAGTCTGAGATACATTCATTTTATGCACCAGCTGATGTATATTGACTATCTTCAGACAAGGATACTTTTTCAGTACCAAGATGCCTGCAATATATCTAAGTAATTTTCACATGACAGCCCTGACCAGAGCAAACTTCACCAGTAGTTCTCAGCATAACTGGTGTGACTGTCTCAGTTTCTCCTTTCAGAGTTTACCAACAGAGTCCAAATAATAGTGCGAATGGCACTTGTGAAGTTAAATACAGAAGAAAACCCCATGAGCATCGCAAATCCCAACACCATAATCCAGGCAATATACCAAATACTGTCAATGTCTGTCACCATGCCCCAGCCCTCCAGCGCTGCTCTGGTGTCCCTTATCCTGCCTGCACATTTCTCACATTCCCTCATTCTCCAGCCTAGGCCTCTCTGCCCTCTGGATTCAGCTCTTAGAGGTGTTCAACCTATTCATAAATGATCTGGAAAAAGGGGCACAATTTGATACAAAATTACTCAAGATAGTTAAGTCCAAAGAGACTGCAAGGAATTACAAAGTGTTCTCACAAACCTGGGTGACTGGGTAACAAAATGACAGATGAATTGTAATGACGATAAATGAAAAATAATGGAAAAGTATTGGAAAATATAATCCCAAATATACATAAAAATGATGGAATGTAAACTAACTGTTACCATTCAAGAAAGAGATCTTAGAGTCATTGTGGGGAGTTCTCTGAAAACATCCACTCAAAGTGCAGCGGCAATCAAAAAAGCTAACAGAATATTAGAAAATATTAGGAAAGAGATTGATGACAACACAGTAAATATCATAATGCCACTATATAAATCCCATGGTATGTTCACACCTTGAATATTTCACGCAGCTCTGGTCACTCCATCTCAAAAAAATGTATGCTAGAATTGGAAAAATTACAGAGAAAGACAACAAAAAATGATTAGGAGTATAGAGCAGCTTGCATAAGAGGAAAGACTATGACTTTTCAGCTTGGAAATGAGACTACTAAGGGGAGATATGATAAAAGTCTACAAAATCATGAACGGCATGGAAAGAAATGAATAAGGTAGTGTTATTTACTCCTTCATATAACACAAAAATCATGAGATACCCAATGAAATTAATAGGCAGCAGGTTTAACACACACAAAAGAAAGTACTTCTTCATACAACACACCGTGGAACTCATTCCCAGGAGATGGTTTAACTGGATTCAGAAAACTGGGTTCAAAAAAGAATTAGAGACATCCCTGGAGGATAAGTCCATCAACAGCTATTAGCCAAGACGGTTAGAGATTCAACCCCATGTTTGGGGTATGCCTAAGCCACTGTCAGAAGCAGAGGGTGGATGGCAGAGGATGGATCACTTGATAATTGTTTCTTTCTGTACATTCCCTCTGAAGCACCCTGGCATTGGCCATTGTTGGGAGACACGATATTGGGCTAGATAGGGTGACCAGACAGCAAGTGTGAAAAATTGGGACAGGGAGTGCAGGGTAATAGGGGCCTATATAAGAAAAAGCCCCAAATATCGGGACTGTCCCCATAAAATCAGGTCATCTGGTCACCATAGGACTAGATGGATCATTGGTCTCACCCAGTATGGCTGTTCTTATGCTCTCTCCACTCTGAGAGCCAGTGGGTATTTCCTTCCTCTGCTGCTCTCAGGCTTCAGCTCTCTCCAGCCTTGTCTCTCTGGCTCAGGAAGTCAACACACTAATCTCTCCACTGACTTCCAGACAATCTTTCCCTCTTTCCAGAGAAGGCTGCAGAGAGGTTCCTGCTCTCCACAGCTTTCCCCAGAGACCTCCCTCAGTCTCCTGACTTTTTCTGTCTATCACCAGGACTCTCCCCCTCTCAGCTTCCTCTCATCCTACACAGCCACCAGGTGTTGTCCCTCCCTCTTAACTGACCAAATTAAGAACAGTTGTTCTGGAATTGGGGCGCTGGATTTCCTTTTTTCACAGGGGCCAGTCACCCTGTGATAGCTTTGTGAAATCTACTCCAGAAATTTGATTTTTATTACCTAATATCCTGAACTTTTTATTTCTTGACTGATTCTCTAACGGCTCAATAATACAATATAATGTAACATTAGCTCTAATTAGAACTCCACATTTATTATCTGATGATTGATGAGATTCCTAATTCCACTATCTTCCTCTCTAAAAGCTTTTATTATGGATATCAGAAGTTTCTGGTTCTTTTTCCTAGTGCTTAATTTCATTATAAGTAATGAAAGAGGTACTGGGGTTCAAGTAATTTTATCCTTTTTTTTTTTAACATGTTCATAACTGATGCAGCAAGCCCGGAGATGCTGGGGCTATGAACAGCCAAGCCAAGAGGTACCAGGGCTCAGAACCTGGCAACTCTTGGTACCAGTTAAGTCCTGCTTACATCTCCTTTTTTCATGCATTTATTCCTATGATGAAGCTACTGTCTGCAAAATGATGAATTATAAAGAACCTTTCCTTAGTGGATTGGAGAGCTATAAAAGAAAAGAATTGCATGACCCCAGTGGATAAATGCTACTACGTAGTCTGCTCTGTGTAGAAACTTCAGATGTCAAGCAGATGTGTAATTGTCTCTGAGGCTTACCTGATAAAGTGTGAGTATGTGCTTGGTGTGTGGGGGGGTGTTTTCTCTCCAGACCAGCTTGGAGTATACAAGAGAAATCTAAAATCACAACAGCCTGGAACAGAGAACACAATCAAACTCCAGAGGAGAAAAAAGATGAAACAGATACCATTTTTTAGTGTATATTCCCTCTTCATTCCAGAATTTGTGTCCAGTGTCCACCACAGAGAAACAAACTAAAGGGAACAAGGACCTGCATTTAACTTTATCTCCATTCACAATACAATTCAATTATTACTAGAACTTGTTGACATTAGACATTCAGGGAAAGAGAAAAAATAGAAAAATACATACTATAAATAAGCAATAATAGCAGCGCAAAAGCATCCCTTTCTCCAAGGCAAATGAAATAATTCAGGAATCTATAACTGGTTTTCAGTCCTTGAATATTTTTAAATAATAAACAAAAAGGAGCACTGATGCAGCGAGGGGATTTGGAAAAAGCAGACGGCTTGATGTTCCGTTGTTTTGCATCATTTGAATCTTTTTTCATTTTTTTTAACAGATGTGCAAACTGGATTTAAAATATTATTGCGTGCACGTCAATGTGAGTGATAAATTCTGAACTGGTTGTGTTTCACACCCAAGTTGCACAAACGTCAATAACTACACAAGATGCAAGGCAGCATAAATCAGCATCAAGCTCTCAGGAAAATTTTAAACCCCTCTTTCAATCATATCAGCCCACTGATGTGCCACAGACTGGGTCTAGGAAAGAGGTTTTCAGTTTGTGTTGAACATTTAAATTACTTTTTGCAATGTACTTTTAGCTGAAGTTTGTATTAAATTTCATGCCCCAACATTAATCAAGAAATCAAAAGAGAATACTACCATACAGTATCTCTAATAAGTTGAAGATATGAGATATAAATCATAACACTTTATTATAATTGTAACTTTTACGGCCAAATTCAGCAGTATGTTCTGAGAAGAGAATGGAGTAGAGCTTCCATATCTATAGTCTTATCCCTCTGACACCACTGATGCTAACCATGCTCCAGGGAAAATTGTTTGCCTTTCCCAGCAGGTCTACTGCTCCAATGAATTTAAGTCCATTAAAACAGGACTCTTCTCTGACAAAACAGGAGCTATCCAGTGGTCATGGAAGCTTTAAAGAGCAGTGACATTGATGGTTACATCATGTAGCAAAAAGAATTTTTGACACATTATATATATAGCCTCCAATGCCTGGACAACCAATATAATTGTAGCATGCAAAACTAGCTTCAGAGGGAGAGTCATGATTGGTTGAATTATCTCTGATAACATAATAGTACCACTTAAGAGTGACATGAACTATTGACCAAGTCCTACTTTTAGGCTATGATCATAACACTTAGATACAGTATGTGCTACAGCACAGGGGTCTCAAACTAAAATGACCATGAGGGCCGCATGAGGACTAGTTCATTGGCCCGAAGGCTGCATTGCTGACATGCCTCCCTCGCTGCCCCCAGCTCTGCCCCAACCCCACCCCTTCCATGAGGTCCCACCCCTGCCCCATCTCCTCCCCTAAGCGTACAGCTCCCCACTCCTCCCCCCTCCCTCCTGGAAAGTGCTAAGCGCCTGGAGGTAGGCAGGGAGGAGGCGGGGGGCACGGGGAGCTTGGCAGCTGCAGGAAATTAAGTGAGGGGAGAGAAGGGGCATGAGGAGCTTGGCTGGCCACAGAAAATAACCCCACGGGTCACATGTTTGAGACCCCTGCCTTAGGTGAACTACTCCCATCACCTAACAAATCTGAGCCTCATACTCAGCCTCAGTGTCACATGTACAACAATACAAAAGTATAATAAAAAATATTTTTCATGGTGCGTCGAGTCATAGTGCCGACGCACGTTATACTCCTTGGGAACAGCAATCATTTGCTGACAAATAAGGCATTGAATTTTATCTTTTACCTCTGTGAAAAAATATAAATTCTCCCATTTGTCTTGGAAAACTCTTTTCTTACATGAATGGTTTTTTTTTTGATGAAGTCATTTCCAAGCAGTTTTAATAAAATATATTCACTTAATAATGCACCTCACTTAAAGGACCAAACAGGAACTTAGATTTACTTCTATTAAAGCACCCTCCTGGACTGGGCTGCACTCACACTCCACTCTTGCTCCTCCTCTTCCAACCCCGTCCCTGTCCCCTTCAAATCCCTTCCCTGTCCCCTTCAAACCCTTCCCTGTCCCCTTCAAATCCCTTCCACAAAGTTCCCACCCCAACTCCGACCCCTCTCCTCCTCTAGTTCAACCCCTTTATCAAAGTTCTCACCCCAACTCCTCCCACTCCTTGCCCCTAGTCCAACCCCTTCCCCAAATCCCCGCCCCTTTCTCCCCCTCCTCCCCTGTGCACGAGGCTTCCCACTCCTGGTCCCTCCCTTCCACAAACCGCTAAACCGCCAGAGAATTGCCTGGCAGTAAGCGGAGCAGCGGGAGAAAAGCAAGTCGGGGAGTGGGGGCGGGGCACAGGAAGCTTGGCGGGGGGGAGCAGGGAGCTTGGGGGAGGGGCGGGGGGGCCACAGGAAGCTTGGCGGCGGGGCGGGGGCAAGGGGAGCATCGCGGGCTGCAGGGAAGGGCTTGGCACGCCACATGTGGCCCACGGGCTGCATGTTTGAGACCCCTGCTATAGCATGTAGTACATGCATAAGATTTCAATGAGTTTTAACTACGTGGAAAAATTGAAGAGTTTGAGTTAATCCATTATTAAGATAATTTGGGATGATATGTCTGAGAACAAGTCTAAATTTTCTTAAAGAACCCATGTTAAAATTAATTTGAATTCAATTAAGTATCAGATATAACTGTATATTCTCAGAACATTCTTTCTGTACTCAGAGAGTAAATATAATGCATATGGGGAGTATATGTTGTCAAATTCCTGCTCTGAACTGCAAAACTCATCTTAAATGTAACTATGAAGTCATGTAGTTTGGTTTTCAAGTCTTGTAGTTTGGTTTGCAATGTTTCTGAGCACCTAGAACTCCTTTTGACTTCATTGACAATTCCAGCACCTGTGGAAATTAGTCCATGTATATGCATTATCCTTGATTCCAGTTTTAGTCTTGTATTTGTTTCCACACTCATTCCTGCTGCTATTGTGACTTTAATGTTGATGCCTCCATAATGTTAGGTATTTTAATTTTTACTCTTCATCCCTGTTTTGAATTGTACATCTGAAATCCCACTTACATCTTTATAGTGAATTGTCCCTCTTCAGAATGTCTCTGTTATCTCAAGTTAAGGAAACAGAGTATCTCCTAGACTGAGATGCTACAACCCTTACTTACATGAGCCATTTTATAGCTAAATTCACCGAAGTCAATGGGATTACTGACATGAGTAGGGATTATTGTTGTAAGGAAGGGCTGCAAAATCAGCCCCAAATGGTTGCATCAGAGATAATCAAATTACTACTGTAGTTTCAACCTCATGCAGCTGCACTAATGTTTTATGTATGCTATACATAGTACTTTCAAGATTGGGTCACCAAAACATATGCAAATCTTTTAAAGTCACAATAGCGGCAGGAATGAGCATGGAAACAAATACAAGTCTGAAACTGGAATCAAGGATAATGCATATACATGGACTAATTTCCACAGGTGCTGGAATTGTCAATGAAGTCAAAAGGAGTTCTGGGTACTCAGAAACATTGAAAACCAAAGTACTTACATTATCACCATCAGAACTCATTGAATAAAACACTGCAGTCTTTTAAAATCAAGTATGTGTACTTAGTATCTTGAAATTCATGCCTATTATGAACCACCTAGAGAAAATCTCTTGCTTGTTAACTGGCAAATGCAATCCAATTTATCATCCTATAAAAACAAACAGATACTGCTTCCAAAGTTGATCATATCAACGAGAAAATCAATGTAATGTGGTTGGCAGTTTTCTTCTTACAACTGAGAATTTGACAGGACATCTTTTCTTCCAATACATGCTTCACAGCAGGACAGGATGCTGATGGATGTGTAGTGCACTGTAGGCAAATTCCTAGACACCTGCTGTTCAACAGTAAAAACCTGCATGAAATGTGTGCTCTGCACTAGAAGGGAACACATCTGTTCAGCAGCTCCTCTTTTCACTTCTCCAACTTTCTCTCATTTAGAAAAATCAAAGCCCTAGGCTTCTCTTTATTTTGTCTAATGGTTTTTGCACCTCTGAATGCAGCCACCTTCTGCTAATGCAATTTGAATCTCCAGTTTAAAACAAAAGATGTTTAGACAGCAGTGACCTTGTCCCTCTAGAAATAGCACAAAGTTCTAAAAACTTAAGTCTTGTTTGTTGTAGGGGAGATAATAAAACACAAACATTTCCTTACCCTTCTTAAAAGGACTTGTTCTGTTCTCCTATTTAGAGTATTTTCTTGTTTTACTTTTCTTGCCTGTGTACATCTATCAATTGGCTTAAATATCTTTCTTCCTTTCATTTTAATTCTTTTAATGCTACTCGCCATCTAAATTAGTTTTCCTAGGGTCAGTTCTGAAAATGTCACACTTTTCTTCTGACCAGCTTCCAGTTACTGCAGAGATGGTCATTGAAACTAACCTTCCTGCTTCAGACTTTAAGAGAGAGAAACTTTAGTGAAGGAAGATAACAAGAACAGATTATACAGATCCCACTCTCTGCAACAATGCACAATTCCCAACACAGAACACAGTTCTTTCATTTTAATTATGTTCGACAGATAAAACTGGTAAAAGTAGTTATTCTAATAAAAAAGTTCAGTATTTTTGTCTTTTGGATGTTGAGATAATTGTGCTCTTTGATATCAGTATTAAAAGCTTAAAAAAACCCAGAACCATTAAGGACTAACACAGTTCCTCTCTTTACTACTTGCCATTTTTCTGTCACTCTTCTTTCTACACTTCACTCCACCTTCCAGGCTGTTAGAGAGCTGCCACAAGTTTAGTGTTAAAAGCCTGACATTTAGCCTTTTCTCCTTAGCTTTAGTCAATCAACAGTATTCCCTGTCTGAACTTTCTGAATGCACTTCGCTAAATAGTTGGATAGTGTCAGGCAGACAAACTGTGAGATTGACTGTTTCTTTCCCTTCAGAAAATGTGCAATTGTGCAAAGTGCAACTGTTTGCCTGCTTGTCTAATAGCCTAGCTATCATTTGCTAGGTATGAGGAGACCTGAAAACTGTCACATAATGGCTGAGAGAGGAGTTTGTATCACCTCTGGGAAAACACCTGTCAGCTACTATGTACAGCCCCACGTTCAATAACCAAGAAGACAACTAAGGCAGTAGAATCAAGGGAAGGAAACTAGTATGTGGCTGCCAGAAAGCTGATTGGCCAGAAATCCTCACTATATATGCCAATCAGTGTCTCAGTTGGCAGTTGTTTGGTGTTTGGATTGTTCAGATGAATGTTGTTGATAGATCGGGATTTGTTTTGCAGCTAGATTGACTTCAATCACATTTTTACTGCTGAACTGTCATTTGCAGAAATACTGTTTCCTAAGGTGGCATGTTGAGAAATGACAAAGCACTGCTGGGCAATTTGGAAATACTGATGAGCAGATGGGTGTTTTATTATCTGCACATCTGAGTGCTCAGTCTGTTCGCAAAAGTGAGGAGACAATACCTTGGACTAGAATATATGGCATGATTATATTGTCTAAATAATAATAATACAGGCTTTTTATTCACAGTACTCAAAAGGCACCAGAGAATATTGTTTTCTGGAAAGAAAAATCCCACACTGCATTTATAGGCAGTTCCTTTCAAATATCCTCTTCCACAGTTTAAGAAAAAGTAGAAATGGGCCCAAAGCAACAGTCTGGAACTGAATACCCAAACATTCTGGGAAAGTTTGGACCTGGGCCAAACTTTCTGGCTTTGGCACAGCTATACAGAAGACTTTCTGTATTTCTGGCTTCGTTTCACACTAACATTCTACTGGAGGGTACACCAGAACTGTTAGTCACTGTTGCTCTCTGCCTCGGCAAGAGTGAGCTTTGCTAGAGATTAGACTGTGTGTCAACTCCCTGCTGCATAAGTCTCTCTTTCTCACCAGACAACTCTTCCAGGCTCTCTCAGCCCAAGCCATGCCTAGCAAGTAACCACCAGTGAACTCCAGCCCTCGAGCACCTCAGAGTATTTCTCTGAAGTGTGCAACCCTTATGACTGTACATTTGCAGAACATATTAAGTTCCCTGCTCTTTAAAAGAGTCATTACACGCTCCTCCCTTCAGACACAGTACGGAGTTGTTTTATAGCAAAAATAACAGTGTAGGTGGTACCAAGCAGAAGGAATAAAGATAGAAATGATTACAAACAAACACAAGTAAAAATATGAATTCTCATAGCTAAGACCTCTCTTAAACTACATACTTTTTTCAAGGTAGTTTCCTCACCAATCTTCCCTTTCCAGCAATAGCTGACTAGCTCTTAGCCAGGATTCCCACAGAGTACAACGTGCTTATTTTCCTTGTCTCCTCGGGTGAAGGAGAATCCAAAGTCTCCCTGTGTGTCCTTATATCTCACAGTCTTCATTTGTGTAAAGGGTCAAATTGATCCCCTAGGATTCAGTCTCCTGCTTTCTCCAGGGGGCCAACTCCATCTTGATTAAGGTGTCCATTGGTGTATTCCAATGCAGTGCCTTCTGTTGCAGTTTTAGAATGTAAATGTTCTCCTCCTACAACCTCTGATACAAATGAATAACCCATCAAATTTAGCCGCACTAGGTTTGTGGGGAAGACCTCTTTCCTTTGTCTTGAGAAAACCTGTTTATCTACTCCCTCCTGATGTGCCAGGTTTAAACAACTTTTTGTCACAGACTTTGAAGCGTAATATCAGTGAGCACCCATAATGCTACAGACAGAACTGTCACATAAACTTCATGATAGTATTGACCAGCGTTATTAGTTTCAAATGACACTTGACAAGGCGTATTTTGTTATCACTGCAGTAGTGTGCAGGGTGTGTAAACATAGGTGTGTCTGTTTCAATTTTAATTGTTCTCTCATGGGCTACATCCTGGTATGTGTGTGAAGGCTACACATGGAGGGACCAAATCTTCCAGTTCACTGCAAATATAGGACCTTACCACTACAAAACTGCTTTCATTCATGGGCCAATTAAGAAAAGAGAAACAATGTCAATGATTAATTATTATTAATATTGTGGCTGTGCTTTGAGACCACAATTGAGTTAGGCAAGAAATCATGCTAGACACCAAACAGTGTGAGGTGGTCCCTGCACTGAAAATCTTACAATCTAGATAGACAAACGGCAGAAGAGGAAACAGAGGCAGAGAGAAGTGAAGTGACCAGGGGCGGCACCAGCTTTTTTGCCACCCTAGATGGCCTTCGGCGGTACGCCTGCGGGAGGTCTGTCAGTCCCGCGGCTTCAGCTACTCGCCGCTGAAATGCCGCTGAAGCTGCGGGACAGGCAGACCTCTGCAGAAACACTGCTGAAGGACGCCTGACTACTGCACCGATGACTGCCTCCTAGGCTGCCACTCCATGGTTCGCTTGAGGAACTGCTGCTGAAATGCCGCCAAGGATGCCCAAAAGCTGCCCTGCAAATCCTGCCACCCTAGGCAACCACCTAAGTCACCTAGTGCTTGTGCCGGCCCTGGAAGTGACTGCCCAAAGTCACTCAGCAGATTAGAGGTAGAGTGAAGATTAAAACTCTGATCATCTGATTCCCAGGCCAAAGCCTGATCCCAATTGACCACAATGCCTCTCTAAAAGATCCACTGCTTTGAAGCAGAACACTTAAGGCTTGATCTTACAGGAAAATGGATGATGGCTGTGAGAGTAGTTATGAGCTGCTAACAGGGCAGCTGAGTATGGCAAGCCAGTAAGGGGAAGTAAACTGAAAGGAGCAAGTTCTATAGCTTGGTCAGCTAGCAAGAAGACTGAGTTCAATATCAGTCAAGAGGTACTAAATAGCTCTCTGTTAGCAGTCCTTGTATATTTTTTTTAAAACTTGGATACCGAAAACAAAACAAAATTTTTAAAAAATGTGACCAATCTCCAGAAATGTGAGAGCAGGGATTTACTTTTTTAAAAAATCTTTTGCAGTTCCTACATAATACAGTGAAAGGTGTTTATATACATCAGAGTCAGAGAGATCCCCAGGAAAGGCGTTTTTAAGTAAGTTTGCCATATTCTTAGGGATCAGACTAGAAGTAGAACATATTGGAGTCCAATTATTCCACCCATTCGGGGGTTAGAGGACACATTTCCATAACACTACATAGAGATTTAGTTGACAAAAAAAACAGTACCTTCCACACATATTTTGGATCATTTTAAAGACGTAGAAGAATGGCTACAGTCATTTGTATAAACATTACATTTGAGGCGTCTTGGAATTAGGCACTTTAACCATGTGTATACATGAGCGATGTATTTATCTATCCCTGTGACCAGCTTTCTGTGCATGGCTTTGATTTGTTTTGCCCAGTAGCTATGTGTATAAAACAGCTTGCACCAAAAAGGCAAAAAAAAAGGCATCTTCCAGGCCCAGGGTTATTTTGTGATGAGCAGTTTCCTGTCTCTACCAGGAGGGAGCTTATTCTTATGAAAAACTAGTACAGATGAAATTCTCAGTGGAAGTCTTTGTCACATCTGTAAATGAGAAGAGTGGGAAAGCAACAAATTGTATCAGTCAAATGCTTGATTTCTGGTTAGCTTATAAACAGAAATTGATACAATGACATCGTGTTCATCCCCTTACAACTGTTTTTTTTCAGATACACCAAGCAATCCGTTACATTGTGTGTTCAATGGAATCAGCACAGTGCTTTGAGAGATGTCTCTGGCATCGGAGAAGGCCCATTTACAAGTGGCTGAGGAAACCCCTGTCTTCATAAGAGTGGTGATAAAGAACTGGAATAAGCGTTTGACCCAGTCTTCCCCCAGACAACTGCTGAAACCCCCTTTGGGGTACTCCTCAGAGCAAGGAGTGCTGTCAAATTTACCAAGTGGCATTCAAACAGAGTATTACAATGTAGCTCCTTTTCCCTTGTCCATTCAAGAACTCAGTACTTTCTCAGCCCGAGAGCATGTAGGGGCCTATTTCAGGCTGCAGAACTCATTTCACTTTTCCGCAAATGTAAACTGGTGGATAGTCTTGTCACAAATTTCCCTGTCAATTCTTGAGCCTTATTAATGGGAAGGAGCAGATGTCCAAGTCTTTATCTATCATGCCAGACAGTTTTCGTTGTGATTTACTCATGTGTCAAGAATGACCCTTCCTTGTACAGAAGAGATCAGCACTAGAAAGGATAGCCTTTCATTGACTGAGCTGTCCACCTCCACCTGAGTATCGAAAGCACACATTCAGTGCTGCAGTCCTGATGTAGTGACTAATTATAGACTAGCACTAGCATCTGAAAATGCACAGAGCAACTGCC
This sequence comes from Dermatemys mawii, assembly GCA_007922305.1. Taxonomy (NCBI): domain Eukaryota; kingdom Metazoa; phylum Chordata; order Testudines; family Dermatemydidae; genus Dermatemys; species Dermatemys mawii. Next base: position 80,703,353 of record ML677334.1, on the reverse strand, counting down.
ATCATCATGATAAAAGGTGAGAGGTTTCAGTCATTCTCTAGGAAGAGATTTAAGTGTTGTTGAAAACGAAGGGAAACAATACATCTAGTGTACACACGCATATCTCAATGTAAAACAGGCTGTAATCAGTGTGTGCCTGCACTTAGTTTCCTGTCCTGTCTATTAAATAATATGTAGTTGGGAATTTATGACAAATTGGGGAGCAAAGAGGAAATAGGTGAGTGAGGAGAGGGACAGACAGAAGTAGCCAAGTAAAAGGAGGGAAGCAAAAAGAAAATGAAGGGAGTGGGAGCAAATGAACGGAGAAGCAGTCCTGACTCTGCTCCCTGCGATGTCACTGTGACCTGTGCCCCACCCTGCAGAGGAAGGCAAAGACAACCCTGTGATGTCACAGTGAGCAGGAACAGGCCATTCCATTACCTTTTACTTCTTTATTGCTTTGTGCCAATGTAATCCAAGAGATATTAAAGGTCAGATATTCCTGACATAGCTCTCGTTATCGGACAAAGAACGGTCAGAGAATAATTACATTTCTCTGTTTGTTTTAACAGTAAAATATATCTGCAGTAATTTTTTTAAGATGAACAAACGTATTGAAGCATAAGCTTTCGTGGGCTAATACCCACTTCATCTAGTGCATGCACTGGATGAAGTGGGTATTAGCCCACGAAAGCTTATGCTTCAATACGTTTGTTAGTTTTTAAGGTGCCACAGGATTCTTTGCCACTTCTGCAAATCCAGACTAACACGGCTACTTCTCTGATTTTTTAAGATGGTTAGTTTCACATTATCCTAATAAGGCCATTGATTTCCACCAGTATGAAAACAGGTGAACCATGAGAGGTAACTATCCACACCCCCACAGAAGCCCCCAGAACTGCTTTAGCATCTGCTGTCTAGTGGCACGAGACTACCCATTTTCTTTCCCACTGATGTCTGTTTGGCTCCATCATCAGTTGTCACTATGATGGAAGCATCCTGTCTGATCATCATGTGATAGGTCATTCTTTGTCCTCCATGCCTTCTCTTTCCTCCAAGTGGGATCCAGTCTAAAACATACCTTATGCTTCTGCCAAGGGGTAGCCTGATGGCAGGCCAAACCACCATAATCTTTTCTGTCTAAATACTGAATCAGCAGACTGATGACTCATGCAGCACAACACTTCCACATTGGTTACATGATTTTAACAGTGAATTCATATACTCATAGACTTTAAGGTCAGAAGGGACCATTATGACAATCTAGTCTGACCTCCCACACAGTGCGGGCCACAGAATCTCACCCACCCACTCCTGTAATAAACCTGTCACCTATGTCTGAGGTATTGAAGTCCTCAAATCATGGTTTAAAGACTTCAAGGTGCAGAGAATCCTCTGACAAGTGACCCGTGCCCCACGCTGCAGAGGAAGGCGAAAAACCTCCAGGGCTTCTGCCAATCTGCCCTGGAGGAAAATTCCTTCCCGACCCCAAATATGGCAATCAGCTGAACCCTGAGCATGTGCACTGAGCTTCCTGTTGTGTACTTCCCTCATTGGCCATGTTTCTGAGACATACAGTTGTGCTGAAAGATCAACAGAGTTGAATCATCTCTTGCCTCTTCCAGAGTTTGACAAATGGAAAAACAATCCACTGACTTTGCTAATGTTTGCTTTCACTTGCTTAATGAGCAGGCCATTAGCAGATAATGTGCTTCCAAGACAGACAGACAAAATCATCACCTCTTGCATACTCTTCACCATCAATCACACATCTGCCAGTGCTGACAGCATGCTCTCCTATCTCCATTATCTTGGTCTTCTGCTTACTGATATGAAGTCCCACTTTGGCCATGTCCCTTTTATGCTCATACAGGGTCTTTTTCATTCCATCCAAGTTGGTATCCAATATGACTATATCATCTACAAAATGCAAGTCTCACAGCTTATTTCTTGCCCAAACTATGCAAGTGTCCTCAGCAGCTGCCATCACTCATTTCACCACAAAGTCCATGCCAATGCAGAAGAGAAGTGGGATAGTACGCAACCTTGCCCTACACCAGAAACAACATGCATATGTAATTCACCATCAGTTCCTTCCCAGATTTCAACATTATAGCATCTATCTCATCATAGCTTGATGCATTGCCACTCTTCAGTTGCCTTATAGCCTTAGTTTCCTCCTCAAATTATTTCTAGTGATGTTGTCAGTCTGCTATTTTTTCACATCTCTCAGTATGTGTTAGTGGTTTTGGCTGGTTAAGCACAGCCTGGGAATGCTCCATCCCATGGGATCTCCATCCTTCCCTTGTGGCTCAAGCTGAGCCTTCACAATATTACAGCAGTTTGAAATTGTCATCTCACTTGCTTAGATACTGGAAAAACCATTTTAGAATTCACTCTTATACTCCCCCCCTCAGCTTTTCATGTTTTATTTTCCATCCATTAACTCTTCTTATCGCTTCTGCTGATCTTTTAACTTCATTGTCTTTGTCTGCATATTCTTGTGGAAGAATAGCTCTTCAATTGCTGTCTTGCTCTTGTTGAATGCTCTTCTTTAATTCTTTTCTCTTCAACCAGCCTCCATGTATTAGATTGGAGCCATTTTTCTCTCTTATATCTTATCCCCACTGTAATCCTGGTTTCATCCACACATGTTTCTCTGAAAAATTGCCATTGTTCTTCTATGTCATATAACAGTGTCTAACTTCAAATCTATTGCTAAGTTGAACCTTGAAAGGTGCCTTCACTTCTGTATCTAGTAACTTTCTAATATCAGACATACATTCTTACTTGCATAGTGTTACCTTCTTTTGTTTTACTTTGATTGTCTCCAAAATAAGATGGTCATTTCTGACATCAGCACTTTCCTGTACTGAGGTGTCCTGCAGTGATCTTCTCCAGTGCATAGTAACAGCAACACGATCAAGCTGTTTCTTGGTGAAGCGATCATTTGATCTCCATGTCAGTTCTTCCTTGTGTGGAAATAATGTATCCCCAATGCAAAGACTGCATAGGTCATAGAGTTCTGCAAAATGTTCTCCTCTGTCAGTCTATCCTGGGATCCCAAGTCTGCCCAGAGTGTGTTTGTATCAAGCACTATCATGACCAACCCATGCATTAGGTCTCCCATAAGGAAAATAATATGATTTATTGATTTTGCCAAGGATGCTATGCAATGTTTCAAGAGACAGTCTTTGACTTATTCATTGCAATAATTTGTTGGCACGTAACACTGAAAACTGGGACTTTACCATGGTTTGTCACAAAGTAGGAGTTAATATTCTTGAGTTTACAGGTTCCAACATCTTAAGTGCTTTAGTAGTTTCCTTACTCAACAATAAGCCTACTCCTTCCTGGGGTTTGCCGTCGTCTTCCAGATTATAAAACAATCACATCTTCCAACAATAATTTGCCCCATCCAGAATTCCTCATCTCATTCAGTTTAAGTCTACTTAGGCCAAAGATTTTCATTTCTCTGATAACTTGTATAAGTCTACCTATGCTTCAAAGTTATCTACCAGTCCAACATCCAATTCTTGTCTTAACTTTAGTTGTGAAGATACCTTCTTTCAGATGCAGAACTTCCTTGTGGTTTTGATTCTCCATCGTCACCATCAGCCTGGATTTGCTGGTTCTCCACAGCTCATGTCTGTATTTGCAAATCTGTGACAGTTGTCTTGTCTTTGAGTTATTTCCATAACAGAAAGCATTTTTACATGGACAGGTTGTTAGCTGGACTCACAATCCTCTGCCAGGACCACCAGTGGACTGCCTTTAATCTGGCTCCTATCATTTGACCTGCCTGGTTATATGGGCCTTCCACCAGTTATACAACTGTCAAAAATTGTCAAAATCTTTTGTTTTATCAAAGCCACTTCAGTGTTTGACAAAGATTTAAACTAAAAGACTGGGTTCCAAACTCTTTTCCCACCCCTAAAAGCAAGTTGGTGAATAGCTTGGTGGTTAGAGTATTGGCTTGGCATGTGAAAGATCCAGGTTTAAGTCCTCGCTCTGCTTAATTTGAAGAAAGAGGGGATGAAAAACTGAATCAGAGGGGAACTTCCTTGATATCCCACATAAGATCTGAGTGCCCTAACTACCATGCTATACACTGAACACACAAACTCTTGTTTTTTGTTCCAGTGCAGAAGGAATTTTTTTTTAAATATCAAAGTTTCCACAAAACAGCATTGTCATCCTCCCGTCAGCTCTAGGATTATGTTCACTGTTTAGATTTAGACACTATAGTGGGTAAGGTTTACATCTAGGTTCCCAAATATGTATTTAATTTAGATTATTTAAATGCTAGAGGTGCACTTCAAATATGAGGAGTAACAACTACTGTCGCTAGTATGTATATTTAGAACTGTTACTATTACTATATAAGTCAAAGTAGTAAAAATTTTTAATGGTCAATTATACTTCATAGCAGTTAACAATGACAGATTTACTAGCTTTAGTTTAAAATTACTTATTTATATTACTAATGACATTTTGCATTTATAAATATTTTTAATTGAGATAACCTATTTTGTGTGTGTGTTGTTTTTACATCCATTCTGTAAGTATTCTAACATTACAAACCTGGTATGATGGATGTGGTAGGATTATTTATTCTCAGGTTTAGGATGGAGATGATTGGTTGGCTCATAAGCAAACTGCTACTGAAACTATCCGTTCTTTTGGCTAAAGTAGCATAAGCAGCATGACTGATATTTGCCAATACCGCTGTGTGAACTTGCTGAGTTTTATATCATTTAGCTGTGTCTGTGAAAACGAATAGTTTGACTATGCACAACCCATTCCTAATATAGACCAATACATTCCTGGTCCTTAGACAGGTGAACAATGTGTGTGTGTAGGAGGGAGCAACGCTGGCAGAACACCTCTGCTTCCTTACTGTTGATGAGAGTGTTGTTGGTTAATCCACAAATGAAAGGAAACAGTTCTGCATACATTTGGCAGCTTCTCAGTTATTTTCAAGCTGGTGAGTTTTACAGCATCTTTAGCTGGCAGAACTGTGAGCATGAAAAGCAGCAGTCTACCTCACTGTTCCCCTTTGCCCCCTGGTTATCACCGAAGGAATATGTCTCTTTGCGGTCTCTTTTGAATCCAAGAAATAGCAAACTCTATTTATTCAGATTTTCTGTTTGCCAATTATGGTTGGTTACCATTTTTTTTTATCATAACGTAAAAGAAAAGTTGGCTAGTCACATTTACAGTTCCTAAGAGGGAACCTTCTCACTCATTTGTAGGTAAAATAAATCTCAAAAGAATTCTGAAAAACTCTGCATTATTAAAATCATAGGTTTCAGTTCTGCATACTTACTCTTTGAATCTGATTATATTTAGTTCTTACATCAGCATGTAATTTTTCCATCCCTACTAAAACGCAGTGAGATAGATCCAATCTTTAATGCATTCTGTAGATATTGTAAGATTCTCCTGTCCAGTGGAGAGAGGACCATTCTAATGTCAATGGGATCCTTCAGTGGCCCCATAGTGACACAAGAGCTCTTTCTCTACTCACCTTCCATGCAGTTCTGCTACAGTAGTAGGGGAATGAGAGCATAGTCAGAGAGGAAAGGGGTGTCACCAGGAGACCCCTATGCTATAGTGATCCTTGGCTGCATATTTGGGCATGAGGTCACTGCAGTCTGGCATAGGCGTAGCTCTAAGATGATATAGAGGGTCCAAAGTCCTTCAGCCAGAGAAGTTCAGCAGTGAGCTTTGCATACTGTGCAACATAGCCCCACTCCAGGATCTGGTTTACATTATTTAAGTTAAATGTGATCATTTGCTTCAGAGTTCAAACACCACTAATCAGTTCCAAAACAATAGGCCTGTGATCCTTTGAAAGTCCCTACTAATGGTAGATGGCTTGTTTCTTTTTTCTAATTATGGAATGTACACGACTTCACTAATTTAATCCATAAATTAATTCTTAACGTGTTTGGGGATGGGTTTTCAAACTACCAATTTCACCAGAATAGTATCTTCAAAATCTTAATTAAGGTCAAGCCAAGACTTGCCTGGGCTTGATAATGTTCAAAATGTCAATACTACTGTTCCCCCTTGCTGCCCAAGAAAGCTATTTCTATTCCCAAACTGGCTGAGTGCGAGCAACAATACGGTGGAAAGTCTCCATTCATGTGTTATATTGACGCCAGAAGTGAAATACTCCCTTCTCCAGTGTTGAAAAGTACTCTTCCTTTTATTCCACTACATTATTTGTAGCATGGCTTACATTATGTGCTCTCTCTCTGCTACGGTGCAGGGAACAGAGCAGTGATAACAAGAAACACTTCAGGAGAAGACTCAGTGGTATTAGAATACCCTGAAGAATATCCTCAGCACAGAAAGAGTAAAGGGATTTGGATTATATCTCCTCCCTCCGCCTTCAGGATAAAAAGAAGTCATTCCAGTCCCACAATGCCAACATTATGCAATATATACAATACAATTAAATTCCTGCTACTACATTATGTTGTTGGAGGATCCTGAAAGCAAAATGGCTGAACTCTTTAAAGTGACCTTTTTCAATTAATTGATTTGCTGTTCATTGATCTGCTGTTCATTGATCATATACAGATATTTAATTCAATTAGTTTTCAATCATTTGCTAATGTGTCTATGCCCCTTTAGAAGTTACAATGTAATTCAGAATTAGAAAACAGGCACTTAGGTGTTAGCTTAGTTTGGAAACACTTTAAAATAAGTGGCCAGTCCTCATTAATTCACATGTCTGTCACTAACATTAATCATGATGAATTAATTCACTTTCAGTTAGGTGGATGTGATATGCAATTTAATCTACACGAATTGCTAAGTAATTTTGCAATTAAAGTACTATTATCTTAAAATGTTACCTACCATCTAGTTTGTAGAGGTTTTATGCCTTATTTATTACATTTTTAGCATAAGTTAGAGAGATCAGCAAAATTCTTAGGAGAAAAACACCATGTAAGCAGAAGTACTGGTACAATGGAATGCTAATCAAGTCCCCAGAGCAGCTGCCAAAGAAACAGGCACAGTGGAAAAGGGGATCCAGTATTAATGCATGTATAAGAGCATTTAAAGGAAATTACTCCATGGCTACCTTTCACTAGTGCATGCTTGTACATTGCAGACCTCTGCTAGGAGGAAAAAAGAATAAAATCCAGACTGTACCAAAATGTTTCTTGCAAAATATTTCAACTAAGATTCCAGACCTTATCCAAAACCTACTGAAGTCAGTGAAAGTCACTCCTTTTCCACAAAATTCTTTATCATAATAAAATGAGTATTTTAAGAACAGTTAAATGTAATAATAGTCCAAGTTAGTCCCGAGTTTACTCTGAATAGCACCAGTGTTTGGTGTGGACATTCTTACTGCCTCTTCCAATGCATATATTCTATGCAACTCAACTCTAGCAGAATAACACATGAAAACAGTAAAAAAAAGAAAAAGAATTAGAACACAATTTCATGTTCTATATGTATATATCTGTATGTATGTGTATTTTACCTATCTACATATGATTGTAAAACTTCATGCATACACAGAATCACAAAGTGACACAAGACTGAATACTAAGACAAGAATCAGAGAGGTAGCCGTGTTAATCTGGAATTGCAGAAGTGACAAAGAGTCCTGTGGCACCTTAAAGACTAACTAAAGTATTAGAGCATAAGCTTTCGTGGGCTAATACCCACTTCGTCGCATGGGTATGGCTTGCATCCGACAAAGTGGGTATTAGCCCACGAAAGCTTATGCTCTAACACTTTAGTTAGTCTTTAACGTGCCACAGGACTCTTTGTCAATACTAACACAATTAGCTTCAAGAGCAAACCAACAGAAGCATTCTCCTTCTGACTCAAAAAAAAGAGCAATTCTGTTTAAGTCTTTAAAGAAAAAACTTCTTTTCAACTAAAGCAATGCACTCCCACATAAAGCAACAAGGGAAACACACCAAACAATTGTTGTTCATTGTATGAAGGGAATAAAGTGTAGACTAATGTGAAACAAACAGAGAAACCTTCATTGTTCCATCTCAGACTGACAGCTCTTGTCATCATTGTCACTAACATCAGAAAGATTATCATCTTTTATCAGGGCTGTGAAGACAATAGTTAAAGTCTACTGAAAGACAAAATTGTGTGTGCATATAGATAGAAAATGGAAAGAAGTGATTTCTTGCTCATCTTTACCCTTAATATTGAGCACTGAGAAGGCTTGATTGTATAGGTTGCTCTGCATGCAGAAATTCCTTTGCATTCTTCCTGGTAAGTGAAATTCTCTCTTGCATAGAGGGCTTATACAAGCCTTAGGCATCAACTGGATTCTATTTAAGCTATCACTTTACTTAAGAGAAATTTAAGACGGACATAGGCTTGTACTGGACCTCTACACAGGGCAGTCCCTACGGGAGCGTGGGGAGGAAGTGACAAATCCAACATATGGTGACTACTGCTAACCTTCACTGACAGTACCAATAGGTGCATTTGCAGTGTGTTAGTAGCACACACGCAGTACAGTAGAACCTCAGAGTTATAAACACTTGAGGAATGGAGATTGTTCGTAACGCTGAACTAAACACTATGTTGGTTCCAAAGTTTACAACTGAACATTGACTTAATACAGCTTTGAAACATTACTATGCAGAAGAAAAATGTTGCTTTCACCTTTTTTTAGTAGTTTACAATTAACAGTACTGTACTGTATCTGGTTGTTTTATTTTCCTTGTTTCTGCTTCTGACTGGTTGTGTACTTCTGGTTCCAAACGAGGTGTGTGGTTGACCGGTCAGTTTGTAACACTAGCATTTGTAACTCTGAGATTTTACTGTAATCATTACAAGGTTCATATCATGGTGGGGGGAAAAATGGCTAACTTACATTACTGTTGCCCACTTTGAATGAGCATTTTTCACAGACTCCCTGATCTGAGAAGCTCCCCATTGAGTCCCTCTGACAGCCCTGGTATCTGGATGCTCAAAAGTAGCAGACAGCTGCTTCACTTCTAAGCTCCACTCCTCGGAAACGTCTTTCCCTTTTATTCACATATATTATGAAGGGCACAGCAAGCAGCTATAACCGTGGAGATATTTTCCTCACTGAGGTCTCACCTGCTGAGGAGACCGCATCAGCAACACTTTAAGTGGCCCAAGGCACATTCAACAGTCATTCTGTACCTGCTGACCCTCTTGTTGAAGTGCTACTTGCTGCTTTCAAGGTGACCTGTGTAAGGCTTCATGAACCTTGGGGTAGGTTGGGTCTCCCAGGATCATTGTTGGTATTTCCACATTCCCAACGGTAATCTTCTGTTCTAGAAAGAAAGTTCCTGCTTGCAGCATTCTTTACAGGCCTGTGTTTCTAAAGATGCATACAGCGTGCACATTCCCTAACCAGCCTGCATGGATGTTGGTGAAACAACCCCAGTGATCCACTACTGCTTGGAAAACCAAAGAAAAGTAGCCCTTTCTGTTGATATACTCTGTCACAAGGTGGTCAGGGACCAAAATGGGGATGTGTGTGCCATCTACTGCCCCACCACAGTTAAGGAATTCCATTGCCGCAAAACCCAACCACTATTTCATGCACATTGCACAGAGTTTGTCCTTAGCAGCAGGAGGTGATTAATGGCCCTGAACCCTTGCATCATTGCAACACCCACAGTTGATTTCCCAACTGCAAACTGATCTGCAACTGATCGGTAGCAGTCTGGCATTGTCATCTTCCACACGATTGCCACTTGCGTTTCTCTCACAGCTCCACACACAGTTCAAGGGAGGTGGCTTTGTGCATCTGAAAGTTCTGCAGCCATTGCTTGTCATCCCAGAACTGCATAACGATGCTAACCCACCACCCAGTGCTTGTCTCTCAGTCCGAGAACTGATGGTCCACTGTATGCAACTATACCCGTGGACAGCAATCTTGAATAGTCCAACAGCAATCTTGAATAGTTTCTCTCGATGGCACACAGCCAGGAAGACACCACAGTGTCATCATTATGAGTGTTGCAGCTCATGAAATACTGCAAGATCAGGCGCATTCATAACACACATCACAATACTGAAGAGCAGTGCAGGACTCATGCTTTCTGACAGAGATGGTGGGCAGGCAGTTTACAAAGGTGTGGAAAAGTGGCATGGAACGTACCAGGAATGATGGGACACAGAAAGCTGCATCATGGGACACTGAGCCTGCTCCCAGAAGGCATTGCAAACCCCTTCCAGAACACTGTGGGGCAGATGCTGGCCAGTTGCACAGTGGCATAGCTACCTATGGTCCACTGATCTCTGTGTCAGTGCAAGAGTTGCTAGTAAGGGCGTGCTCCATTGATACAAGGAGCATAGTGTGGACATGCACCAGCGGTTTAATTACAGCGCTGGTTGTACATCAGTGTAACTTAAGTTGACTTAAGTTTGTAGTGTAGACATGCCCATATGTTATCTGACCCACCTTTTACATCAGTATATGATGCTTTGTCATGACAATGTATTATAGTGAAAATAAACACACACCTCACTGTCCACCATGCAAAAATAGACATTAATCCAGACACATGAGAATCCAAAGGACTAGAAATCAGGCCAATAAATACAATTACATGATTCTATTGACTCCACTGAGTGCTGAATCAGACTTTTGACAAAGTGACCCTCCCAGAATGGTACAGCATGACTCCTTGCTTAAAGTATTTGCTCTCTTCTGTAGGAGGAAGTGGGGAAAATTAGTGCTAAGCAAGAGGTAGCCAGTAGGCCCCATTTCCTTCAATGACATCTTCAGCGATTGAATGACAGGTTTGCTTCCCATCTAGCTTGCATATGGCACACTTTCCTTTTCATTCAATGTGAAATAACTAAAGCAAATGAACATAGTAGACCAAGGTAAAACTATATCCAATGGCTGATAGTTGAAGCTAGACAAATGCAGACTAAAAATAAGGTGGAAATTCAGAATAAAAACAACAATAAAGGCAGACAGACCAATTCTATTAGCAGGTCAGGGAGACTCCTGTTCACAACAAAAAAACCTCCAACTCTCGATTTAATAATGTTATCTCCTGCATAAAAATGACCAGTGCCGGTACTAGCCCATTGAGGGGTCCTACAACACATAGTAATAAGGAAAGAGGGGCTCCCCTTGAACTGCTTGGGGCCCTAAGCAATTGCTTAGTCTGCTTATGCCTAGTGCCAGTTCTGACTATGATATTTCCAAGAATGATGTGTGTCAGCCATGTGTGCGCATGTGTGGCTGATGCACAAGACTCTGGATAATGTGGTTAACCTCTGCTCTGGCCAGTGTGGGTGCAGGAGTGGCATGGTCAGTGGCAATCAATGGCCAGGCAAGGTATAAATTTGAAGCTTGGGGCTGTGGTGGTGGTGCTGAGGTTGTGTAGTCTGAGATGGAGGCAGGTACTGGGACGGTCAATATGTCAGGTGCAAATTCATGTCAGGTCACACCCCATTCTTCCCCAGGCCATGGCTGCAACAAGGAGGGACCAGACGGCAGGTTCAGGGAGGCAGGAAGTAACCCCACTCAGTTCAGCAGCGGGGGTCCAGGGATCGGAGGGTGGTCATGCCCCATTTTTTCCTCCAAGGGCCTTTAGGTGCAGCAAGAGTGGGATCAGGGAGAAGGTAATGCCCCCTCCCAGGACCTGATGCAGCAGGCAGCAGGAAGGCCCATGTGGTTCTGCTCTGCAGCAAATACCCTGCTGAAAACAAACATATGGTGTCTGTTTCCTGAGTGCAACTGCGGCCCTGTCTCCCTGACCACTACCTACGACTCAGCTTGTTATAGCTCTGCCAGGTCATAGCCCCGCATGCTGTGTCCAGGGGACGGGAGGGACTACAATTCTGCTCACCTTGTTGTGTGTTTTACAGAGTACAAAGGACCTGGTGGAGGCTACAAGGAGACCGAACAAGGGTATTAATGGGCAGGGCAAGGAGATGGCATTAAGGGTATTAGCAAGGGAGCACTGGTGCGGCTGAGGGTCCCTGAAAATAATTTGAAAATGTTGGTAAGCATGAATGAGGCTAATTAACCATTGGAACAACTTTCCAAGAGTTTTGGTGGATTCTCAATCACTGCACATTTTTAAAGCAAGATGGGATTTTTAAAAAAATATGGTTTAGCTGAACTATAACTCTTGGTCTTGCAGAAGGAATTAATCCAGGGAAGGCCTAAGATATGTGTTTTGCAGGTGAACAGACTCTACAGCTTCTGGCCTTAAAAATCTATTCACCTATGAATCTAAAAAAACCCATGGAATTCATCCTCTCAGCTGTTAATAGATTATCAATTTGGTTCCGTAATTGCTGCTTTCAGAACTCAAAACTCTCCAGGAAATTATAGTAATTCACTCAGATTTAGCAACTATTTTCATCATTTATATGAAAGGTAACAAAGGGATGCAAAATTCTACAGAAAATAGGCACTTCCCAAAAAACTGCTGAGTGTAGCTATGCAACAAAATAACAAATATTTTTGCATCTATGATTACTCATTAAAATATTAGAGGATACGTTTTTCATCAAGCTGAGAGTTATTCCCAACACATAATTTATTCAAATAATTGAATCTCTTTTTCTGCTTGTGGAATATTCATGAACGGATTGTGCTTTTTGATAATTGATAACTGTTTTGAAATTGTTCACTGTGTGAATTTTATTACAAATATTTAAAATTCAAGAATTTTTTTAGTTTTTGGTCATACAAATCATACGGTTTGTTTATGTTCCCCAGGAAGGAAATTCACCCTTATGCAGAAGGCTAATTCAGTATTCTATGGACCACTTAAGTTTCACTTAAGCTCTAGTTTGATGGCTAATGACCACTATATAAATATTAACGTCCCAATGCTGCTGTAACCAATGTCAATAACAAAACTCTAATTTATTGCAAAGGAGGTCAAGAAATAAGTAAATTGCCCAAGTTTATACAGAGCTGAAAAAAGAACCCAGACCGCTTGACTCAAGTTCTAACCACAAGATTGTCTTTCTACACATATAGTCTGCATTGAATTGTGGCCTAAATTTAATTGATCTTCAGCCACACCCAATGGTCCTTACTTAGGCCTCTCTCAGGCAAAATTCTTAGTGATGCCTAAAAGAATAATAAGGAGTCTGGTGGTACCCTAAAGACTAACAGTTATTTGGACATAAGCTTTCATGGGTAAAAATCCACTTCTTCAGATCCATAGAGTGAAAATTACAAATGCAGGTATTATATACTGACACATGAAGAGAAGGTAGTTACCTCACAAGTGGAGAACCAGTGTTGACATGGCCAATTTGATCAGGTTGGATGTAGTTCACTCACTCCTAATAATTGATGAGGAGGTGTCAATTCCAGGAGAGGCAAAGCTGCTTCTGTAGTGAGCCAGCCACTCCCAGTCCCTATTCCAGCCCAAATCAATGGTGTTAAATCTGCAAATGAATTTTAGTTCTGCAGTTTCTTTTTGAAGTCTTTCTGAAATTTTTTTTGTTCAAGTATGGCTACTTTTAGCTCCTTGATGTTTTTGTGGATACAGACTAACAGGACTTAAAAGAATATTGAATGTGGCCCTGTGCAGTAGATGACTCATTGCTGGAGTTCTCCCTGGTGACTGGGTGTGGCATAGCAGGCTCTCCTCTCTAATGCCTGCCCTTGGTTATTTTAGGTTCATGGGTGCCTGCCTCTTCTTGTGACTTAGTCCTCCAGGCCAGGTCATAATTAAGTTCCACCCTTTCCAGGGTAACAAAAGTCCAAAAACATCCCAACACAAAATATTCTTCTACCCCCTCTTGGGCTGTTCATCAGCCCATCACTGAGGCCCCAACCTGAAACAATCAGTCCTTATGTTGGGCTTTTACTGCCCCACATGGCTGGCAGGGGAACTCAGGCCCACCCTATGCTCTGGATTCTGGCCCAGGCAGTATTACCACTGCTAAGTCTGCTCCTTTGGACATGCTGCTATTTGCCTATGGCACTTTCTACCACCACCAAGCCTGATTTACTGCTAACCTGTGGTTAAACTAGCCCCCGCCTCTGGTTCCCAGGACACTGGCTTCTTCCTAGGTCCTGCCAGCTCATTCTCTCTCTGTTGGAATACTGACTGCCTTTCAGGGAACAAAATAGGAATTAATTTAATCCCTATGGTCTTTTTGGTCTAAAGTGTATGAACACTCTACCTCCTCTCTCCTAGGGTTTGCTATTTTGGGTTTCTCTCCTGGACTCTCCCCCAGCTTTCCATGCCCAGCTGGGTTTGTTAAGAAATCAAGCCTCACACTCCCTTCAGGTACACTATGGTGGGCTACCTGAGTTCTTCTCTGAGCCCTGTTAACTTTGTTCACCTGTGTGGGGTAGAAACTCTGTCACAGGTCCCTATTAAATAATCCTAAATGCTGTAATTAGTCTGAAACTCTGTTTTCTCTTGTGTGTAGGTCTGTTCATTTCTGTTACTATTTTGATTTCATCTTTTCATCTTCTGTTTCACTTGTTCTCATTTAAATACCAAAATAGAACTAAATTTAAAAGAGAAATGTATTTTTCTAATTAGCATAGAAAGGACTGTGTTACTTCAGCCATATTTTAAATCACAAGAAATGTGTCCTCTTGTCTATCTTAAATGCCCAATAACTACTATTTTTGAATGTCACTGACTGACTAGAGTTAAAATAAGTCTATCATCTGCACTGGATTAGTTTTCTTTCCTCATAGGAAATGAAATATAAAACTGCAACAGACTGAGAATGTTTTGTTGAAAAGTTCCTGACCCAGCAATGCCCCTCTTCCATTTATTTGCCCAAACCGGACAGTCTCAACGCAAAATAATAAATGGACAAAAATCAGACATCAAGAATTGTAAAATTCAAAAACCAGTAGGAGAGTATTTCAGTTTCCCTAGACACTCAATGACAGACTTAAAAGTGGTCATTCTTCAACAAAAAAAACCCCTTCAGAAACAGACTTCAATGAGAAAATGCAGAACTGGAATTAATTTGCAAACTGGACACCATGAAATTAGGCCTGACTAAAGACTGGGAGTGGCTGGGTCACTTCAAAAAATAATTTTCTCTCTGCTGATACTCACACCTTCTTGTCAACTGTTGGGAATGGGCCACATATGCCATGTGGCCCATTCCCAACAGTTGGCCTCATTAGCACTGACCCCCCATATGGTAAGGCAACTCCTATCTTTTCATGTGCAGTATATTTATACCTGCGTTCTTTTTTTTTTCACTTCATGCATCTGATGAAGTGGGTTATAGCTTATGCCCAAATAGATGTGTTAGTCTCTAAGGTGCCACAAGGACTCCTTGTTGTTTTTGCTGATACAGACTAACACGGCTAACACTCTGAAACCTGACCCATTCTAGTTGCAACTTCTGCTTGGGACGTGGTAGATGCTTCAGACAGCATTTTAACTACAATCTAATACCTGGCCTAAGTAAATGAGTAAATGCTAAAAGAAATAAGAGAAGAGATTTTGGTCTATAACACATGCTGAGCATTTGCAGCCCTTCTCCCCTAATTATTTTCAGCTTGGGATCATCAGCCACTATTCCTGCACATTTAAAAAACCCTTATGGTATACATAGGTCAGGTGGGAAATACATAAGGAACAAGCAACCACTAGTTGATTTGCAGATCAAATCTTTTAATATTTAAGCAACAAAAGTTTAGATCCGAAGAAAGAGAAGCCCACCTTGAAAGTTCTCTTTTCCAGTCCTATCAGCTTGTGAACAACTTGTCTACTACAATATTTGGCAATTTCCCAATCAACTGCTACAACAAAAAAACCCCATAAGTAGTCTAACTGGCAACCGATTTTCCCTGCATCCTAGCAAATAGCTGCTTGGCACCCTTTAAATATGAGCCCTGCAGAGTAGTGGCTTTTATTACTGAAGGAAAATGCTGAGCAGCAGCAGTCAATTTCAGACTAAATGAGACAGAAAGGTCATGAGGAATGAAAAATGTAAAGATCCGAATCCATTGTAATCAAATGACGTATTGTTCAGCTGTATAGGTGCATTAAGCTGTTTCTCAAAGAATTACTTTAGCAAGTATTTGCTTTAACTCTAAAGACTGTCATTATTTTGGCCTAACCATGTCCAAAAAAATTCAAGGCCGTATCTCCATTTAACTGTAATAACTAGCTTCAACTCAGTTGTGGCATCATTTTGCATACCACACACTAAGAAATGACAAGGCTGTGCATAATAATTGAGCTGCTAACTGTTGGCTGAAAAAATTATGTGGCTGAAGCTTAAGAAATATATTTCTGTATTAATATTGTTAATGCTTTCTATATGAAACAGGTAGCCTATAAGGTACATACATTTGTATATTTTGTTTAGAAGCTTAACAGTTATTGTTACTGTATGATTTTAAACTTTTTTTCCCCACTCCCAGTTGATCATTGGTTAAAGCAGGGAGCTCAAACTCAAATCACCAGGAGGGCCATATGAGGACTAGTACATTGGCCTGAGGGCCACATCACTCTCTCTCACACACACACGCACGCACGCACACACATGCACAAACACACACACTACCCCTGGCCCCACCCTGCCTCCTCCCCTGAGTGCATGGCTCATGCTACCCCTGTCCCCCTTCCCCCGCACTTTCCCCCGGAAAGCGCTAAGCACTGCCAAACTGCTGTTTAGCAGTGGGAAGTGCCTGGAGATAAGCTGAGGAGTGGGGACATGGCACGCTGGGGGAAGGGAGAGCAGGAGGAGGGGAGGTTGGTGGTCTGCAGGAAATAACTCTGGAGGGAAAGGGGTGTATCTGAGACCCCTGGGTTAAAGCATCTGCTTACATGCTTTTCTGAAACAGATCTGTCCTGAAGTCACCCACTGAAGTCAACTTGAGTTTTGCCACAGTCTTCAGGTTCATAGTCCTAGAAGTATCCATGGCATTTTGCAAGCATGAGATAACAAAGGGGACTGATTCAGTAAACCCTTACTTGTGAGAGTAACTCTTACAAGAAGAGGGCAAAAAGATAACTGGGCAGTAAGTAGTCAAACACTGGGGCAAAGCCCCTCATCTGGCTTCTTGTACCTGGTACTTCCAATGAGAGCTAGAGGTGCATTAACTTTAGTGCAGGCTGCAAAAAAATCTAGAAAATATATTTCATGTTATTTTCTACATTATTTCCCATCACGTCAATAGCAGAAAAAGACATTGTTATACCTGCATGTGGGTTTTTGTCTGATGGGGCTTATGAAATCTCACAGTGATGACACTGATATATTGGCTATCGAAAAGTTTCAAAACATCAGGAAATCAATTCCCAACCTGTCCGATCCAATTTTTAAAAAATGAGAAAAAAAAATTCCCGCCCAACTCAGTAAGAAATTGGAATCAATCCAGTGCATAGTTTCTAAAAAGAAATTGTTGAGTATATGTCAATATGGGTTTTACAATGGATTTTAAAACCATAATTAAACTGCAACTACAATAGTGGACAAAACAAAAGAAATCTGAATGGTATCCAAAATAAGCATTTCAATTTTTTCTATTAGACTAACCAGGGGCCTAATGCGAAAAAAAATTATCTTCCAGGTGTTGTGCTTATCATCAATAACTTCAATAAACCCAAATAGATACCTTCACCACAGTAACCACTGTGGGTCCAATGCAGTGCTCACTGAAGTACATTGAAATCTTTTCATTAAGTCCAATGCATACTGGATCAGAACTAATGCTCAATTGTAAGTATATGGAATGAAATTTTGTGCTGTCTTTCTACCAGTTGCAGCAGAGAGGGATGGGGTGGCAGCCTTGCTCCCTCCCTGTGCTTAGATGTTCTAGGGGCTGGAGAAGTCCCAGTGTTACTTAGTCTCACCATGCCGCTCTATGTAGTACACACCCAACATGACCCTATGCCAGAGTTTACGAGGAGGGGTCATCAGAAGGATAGCCTTGAGCTGTCTTCAGCAATGCCTGCACTGGGGCATCTTCCTCCAGCCAGAACCAGGGCTTTTAGAGTAAATGTGGGACATATGGGCCCATTAATCACATCTTACTTAAAACTGTTATGCATAAACAACAAAAAAAGAAAATCTAAACACAGGCCAAAAGATCAGTATTTCATCAAAATTCCAAATGAGAAAATAAAACAGTAATTAAAGACTGCAGCAAAATTTTGTAGCAGAGCCAAATTTTAAAATATTGTTCCAATATCATAGCTATTATAACCACATACATGTCCAGTGTAGAATTAGCTCTCTCCTTTATCTAACATTCCAACTGAGTTCCGCAGACCCTGGGGTATGACATTAGTACTCAAATATATAAGAAAAGCTTTTCAGACTAGTTATTATAGACCCCAGTGGAAGAAGAAAAGCTTATTTAATGCAATATCACTATTTAAAATAGTAGATTAATGTCAGGACAAGAACAATTTCAACAAGATTCACAGATGTGTACAGACTATGAGTAGTATTGCGCTCCTGTATGAACATTAGCACAGTAAAAGAACTAACTCTTGAGACAAAATTCCCTAACAATGGCTTAGGCTATTTAGGTACATACACACACTATTAGCTTTTATTGGTGTTATGTTTTAGTTCCTTTTTTAAAAAAAAAAAAAAAGCAGGGAGGAGGAAAGCGCTAACACTATCTGATCTTAGAGTAATGTCTCGTGCCTTAGCTTCAGAAAGGCAGCCTGTTGTGTGCCTGTCCCTTCTTTTAATTCTTTTGAGTATTGAATCCTAGAAAGTATTGTCTGTCTTCTTTGGATGATTGGAACACTCGTGGATAAGCTTGATTCTTACAGGTTGGGCTGAGCTGCCATCCACAGATGGCAGCAGGTTTAAAACAATCTTTCTTCAAACAACACACAGTTAACCTGTGGAACTCATTGCCATGGAATATTGTGGAGGCCAAAAGTATAACTATGTTCAAAAAATAATTATATAAGTTCATGGAGGATAGGTGCATCAAATGACTATTAGCCAAGACAGTCAGGGAGGAAACCCCATGTTTTGGTTGTTCTGTAACCTGTGATTACCAGAAGCTAGGACTGGATACAGGGGATGGATAACTGTTGTTTATTCCCTTTCAATCATCTGGCACTGACCACTGTTGGAAGACAGGATAGTGGGGTACATGAACCACTGATCTGACCCAATATGTCCATTCTTGTGTGTCTCATACAACTCTCCGTTCCCTTGAACCATCTAGATCACGACAAATGGTCCTCCACAGTTTCCATCTGATATCGACTGGAAATTTCTAACTTTGATTAATTCTACCAGGTCCTCTTCTCGCTGGTGGTACAGTCTGTCTAGCTTCATCTAGCTACAGCCATGTAGAATGACACTGTGATCTCTTGCATTTAGTGGTTATGAACTTCCTGATCTCCCCTCTGACTTCCTCTCTCTATGTCTCCTTGGTGGCCAGCTCCTTTCTTTCTTGAAGCTAGAGTCCTGATGTTTCCTGAACCTGGCAGTCTACAAACATCTCAGCTTCTCTGACTCGCAGTAACATCTCTACTTGCACATCCAGTCTAACAATCTTCTCCTCCAGCACAACCACTAGCTTGCACTTCATGCACAGGAGATGCCTTCTAGTTTCACACAGGAAAGAAAACATGGCACATCCATTGTAGGTCACCATCACTATCCCATCACTGGCTGTCTTGAAATGACCCATACAGATGAAGCTGGAAGGAAAGCTGCTCACACTCCCTGTTTAAACTCCCTCCAAGTTAGCTGCCTCAGTTCATAGCTCTTGAGATCACCTAGCAAGTGATTTTCTATACCAAATATTCCTGCCTTGCTCATCTCATCTCTTCCCTCAGCATCAGGGAGTGATTAACCACTCAAAAACTTCAAATAGACAAAGAATGAAATGTTGACCTTCCCTTACTTTCAACAGAAAACAAGCAGAGAGAGCAGTGCTGTGCTGTGCCTTGGTGGTGTCTCTGGTTCAGAAGATTTCCTGCTGTGTTCTGAATCAGCTGGAACATATATTTTAGCATGGTGGTTTCATTCTTAGGTGCAGTACTTTATTATAATTATGCCTGCAGGTCAAAAATGTGTGGATCACCATGGACAAGTATAAGTCTGATATATTGGGGCAGTGTCTTTCCAAACACAATTGGAAGTAAGTGTTTTTTATAGTCCTTACTAGTCAAGTATCCAGAAACAGCAAGGAGACTGGCAGAGCAGAAAGACTGGATCGTTTTTATGTTGAGAGAGCAGATGTTGTCAGTGGACAGTTAAATTATAGAGGTGGTGATTTTTTTCCCCAAGAGTCTTCTCTCCCTGCCCAATCTCACCTCTGTCTTTCCTATATTCAGGCCCAGGAAGTTTCTCTTCATCTAGTTGCGGATCTTGGCCTTGAATCATTGAAATATGGTCCTGCTTGCATTTGACTGAGTGCTATTAAGTGTGTAACTGACATTTTAATCCATCCTGTCTCAGAATGTCTCTTAGAATTTTCACACTGATTTCGAGTGAGGTGGTGGCAAGGGTGGGTGAGTAAAAGGACAGATCCACAGTCAAAAAAAGCTAAGTGAGGATTCTGAAGGCAAGCAGATGTCCATCATAGTTCTTTTCATGCAGTGAAAGAGGACTGGTTGAAGGAATCTCAGGGTTTGTCTTCACTATGGAGGTAAGTTGACCTAAGTTACGTTACTTCAGCTATGTGAATAACATAGCTGGAGTCGACGTAGCTTAGATTGACTTTCCCTAGTGTCTTCACTGTGCTGTGTCGATGGGAGACACTCTCTGGTTGACTTCCTTTATCTCTTCTCGGAGAGCACTGCATTGATTGAAACAGTGTCAATCTTCCCGTAGTGAAGACCAGCCCTCAGCAATCTCACGATATACTGGCACATTCTTCAGGAGGGACAGCAGTATTCCTGGTACAAAAGGATCAAATGACATAGACATGTTCAAGTGTGGATTGGGGTCAATAAGACATCACTGTTTGATGACTCCAGTGCTGTCTTTGACCCTTCACTTGCCTGAAACTCAGCAGAGAAGGGACAAAGATAATGACACAATCTAGATACAGAAGTGACAAAGAGTCCTGTGGCACCTTAAAGACTAACTAAAGTATTAGAGCAAAAGCTTTCGTGGGCTAATACCACTGCTTGCATCTGACAAAGTGGGTATTAGCCCATGAAAGCTTATGCTCTAATACTTTAGTTAGTCTTTAAGGAGCCACAGGACTCTTTGTTATTTCTGCAATTCCAGACTAACACGGCTACCTCTCTGATTCTATCTAGATATAGTTAGAAGAGCTTTACAATTAGTTTTCTCGGGAATGTGAGGTTACGTACCAGGTAGTAGTTAGGCAGGTCAGTTACATCAGATGCTTTAAGTACTGCTGTTGATTATCTGCTAGCAGGTGACCCAGATGCTTGTGAATCTTTTCCCCAGTTGGCAGGGCAGATGGTAGTTCGACAGGATTTGTGAAGCTAAGATTCACATCACTGAATCCCACCTTTTTTTTTTATTGTAACTGCTGCCATAAAGCATCAATTACAGAAAACACTGATCCTCAGATTTCTTTTTGTAAACTGAGTAACAGCTTACATGTTCGAGGCTGTCATGGGCATCTGAAATCTCCTGAGTGATTTTCTCTCCTTAAAATAAGAAACCATTACCAATGATGAGGAGGAAGGAAAGATTCTTTATGATGGCTCCTGATGAATTATATCCAGTAGCAAAACCATAAAATACTACTTCATGAATTGCAAGAGAGGGACAGGTTTTCTTCTCCCTTCTTTATTATTATTGATTTTCTGTGAAAAGTACGTCTTCACAAACGCAGTTGCTGCACTGAGTAACATTACTGATGCGGAAATTCCTGAATATTCATATTTACATGTCACTATATGTTATGCCTTTTAGCTGTGTGCTGTACAAACTGTTATATCAGGAATTAAGTAAGGGTGAAGCAGAGGTGAAGAGACAGATTGAGATAGAACAATCTCTATTTTTCAAGGCTTATCTTGGCTACAATTTTTAATATGTTCTTTTATTCCCCTTCAAAATAACTGTTTCTGTCATCTTTCCCAGCAGTGCATGCTACAACCATACACGACCCTGTTTCTGCTGTGATGCATCAGTGCCTGTGAAAGAAATATGTCTTTTCTCTCTGATTGGTTGAGGAGTGCTTTGAAGATGCTGAATCAGCCATGGAGACATAAGGATAATGCATGATGATAGGGGGTGACTAATAAAACAAGGCTAAACCAGATTAGATTTTTAAAAAAATTCGAGCAAGTCTATAGTCATATAGGGGCCCTCACTAGAACTGCCCTTCATATGTTAGAACAAGCATAAATAAGCAATACAGGAGATATGGAACATTAAGTAGTATGACAAAAAGATCAGCTGAATATACAGCAGAGATCCCAAAAGACTCAAAACTACATATATTCCCCCAATGAACACTTACAATCAATGACTACTTTTTACCATATATGTTTTACATTTAATGAAGAGGACTGAAGGATGATGTATGTATATGTAAAGGCCCACATAAGTGTTATTTGTGTACTGCACCAGAAGGATTTAAGACAGTCAAAAAGGTAAGTAAAGAAGGAATCTTAAACATTAAATCGGGTCCGATTTCTTCCCCTAGTTTGCTGACCCCACTTTGCAGGTTGGTGTGAATAGGATAGCACAATAGTCTTTCACCTCTCGTTTTACTTTTTTCCCCAGAGACAAAATGCTCCCTTCTCAACAAGGCTGCTAATGTACTTGGCCCTCATGTAGGCTGTACAGGAAAGGAGAGGATCTTTGCACACTTCATCTTCCCTGCATGCCTGCTCAAAAACTGATCAGCATCTCCACAAATTCCTAATCCAAACAAATAATAGTGGGCAGGGCTTTGAGTTATAACAGAGAATTCTTTACCAAGAGTCTGGCTGGTGGGTCTTACCCATATGCTCAGAGTCTAACTGAGCACCATATTTGGGGTCAGAGAGGAATTTTACCCCAGGTCAGACTGGCAGAGACCCTGGGTTTTTTGTTTGTTTATTTTGCCTTCCTCTGCAGCATGGGACACAGGTCACTTGCAGGTTTAAACTAGTGTAAATGGTGAATTCTCTGTAACTTAAAATCTTTAAATCAAGATTTTAGGATTTCAATAACTCAGCCAGAGGTAAGAGGTCTATTTCAGGAGTGGGTAGGGAGGTTCTGTGGCCTGCAATGTGTGGAAGGTCAGACTAGATGATCATGATGACCTTAAAATCTATGAGTCTAAGAGAATGTGTCTGAGATGAACATCTGTTTCCACCAGGTTCCAATTAATTGAAACAGAGGATGCAGTTTCAGATAACTCAGAAAATGCATTCTATTTAGACACAATCAGCTTAGTAGGGTCCTAAGTGTCTACCACATGTACCAGCTGCAGTGTTCAGGAATATTTTTCCATTTTATTTCCTTTCTTTACATAAACAGATATAGTAGTTCTGTTCATTAAGCAAAAGGGATAAAAATATTAGACTGTTTGGACAACTTGAGTCATGCTTGGAATACTTGATCATTTGGGAGCTGATAGTGGAACCTTTAGTCTCAAATGTGAGTAAGCAATCCACATAACCAGATACCTGAAATACAAAAAGAACAAGACAAGACCGTGCTAAATCTAACTCATGATAAAGTCAATGGGACTACTCATAGAACAAATCAGTCCTTAAGGTGAGTCAGGGTGGCCCTAAGGCTTAGTGCACAATTCAGCCTATCAAAAGGATGATCTGCTGGAAATCCATCTCAGAGGAGGCACATCCGGGTTCTGAGAATAACTGATATAAATCACTTGCAGATCTGCACAGCTTTACCAGCTACAGGTTTTCAAATGCTCTTGTGTTTGTAGGGAACCGGAAGGAGGGAGCAGAAAGAGCCCAGAAGTTCAGGGAGGATCTATTATGTCCTCCATCACTGGTTCAGCTCCTCTCTACCCTCTCCTCCTAGCAACTCCAGGCCTGTGAAGGGAGGAGAGGGTGGGAAAGGTGGAAATCCATGGAGCTGCCCACTCATAGGGACAACTTAAAAACCTCCACAGCTGTAGGAGTAGCACAGCTGTGCCAGGGCAAGATGTGGGGCTGGGATGGGTACAGAGTGGATGTGGGGGCAGGAGCAGATATCAGAACTTGTGAAAACAGAAAGTAATGGTTTGGGATTGTGGGTGCAGAAAGGATTTGAGACAGGGGTGCAGCATTGATATGTGAGCAGGAGGAAAGTGGATTGATCTGGGACTGAGAGCCAGCATGAATTGACATGAAGCTGGTAGGTGCATAGTTAATTGGTGTTGGGAAATTAAAGGTGCTTAATAAATTGATGGGGAGGTGCTGGAAAACAGACAACTATGGTGTGAGAGAGGTACAGCATTAATTAAGTGGGGTTTGGGGAAAGCCTAGGGTCTTTAATACCATCAGGCAATACTTAATGCAAATTTGTGCAGTGTTATGCAAATTCAAAGTCTAAAGGGATTTTTTGGTCACAAGATATTGGCAGGTATGCACTTCTGAAAATCAATTTCCCCTCCCTGCTATATCTTGAATAGAACTGGGTGAATAATGGAAAATTCGCGTGTCTTAAAATGCTATTTACCAAGCTTTATAAACTGAGCTAATCATTTAGGTAGACTGAGATAACACACATTAAAGAATTGGTTGAAAAATATAGTGAAATTTGTCAAATAAATTATTTGATTAACAATGTTTAATTAAACTCTGATTCTGATATTCTGGGATGTCCATTGCATGTAAAATGAAATTACCGGGTGCCCACGTGGGAAATAGCATATCAAGGTAATATGAGAAGGACCATAATTGCTACACTCTGATGTAAGAGACAGAGGAAGAATCCTGGCTGCAACTAGTAAATATGAGGGTAATAAAATCCGAATATTTTCTAACCTGGCCTGACCTAAGTCCAGGCACATACTGAAGAATTGGTGGGAATTAAACAATCATTTATACAAGCAGTTGTATAGCAACTCTTCTTTAATCTGGCATGTTGTGTAGGCTTTTGTAAAGGCAATATGTTTGGAGCAAAACTGGATGTGGAATCTGCTACTAACATTCTCAGAAAACTTAAAGTAGAAAACAGTTACAGAAGTGACTATCTGAGACACCAATAAACAGTTATCTGAACTAGAACACTGTATTTTCTACAAAGAAATTCATTCTGGCCCTTTGCACCAGAATATATTTCACCAAAGAGTGAATGTTTATAACATTAAGATGGCATTGAGTTAATGACCATATTGTTCTATTTTTAAAAAGGCAAAGCTAAGCCAGAAATGTGGCACAACTATGGATCTCTGGGTCTGAGATAAAAGAGTATATCATTAAAGAGAAATCCTGGGTGGAAATGATTGGTTGAGATTCTTTTGTCTGTTATTCAGATCATCAAACTAGATGATCATAATGGTCCCTTTAGATCTTAAGACAAATTTCTATAAAAAAAACATACAAGAGCAAGAGAGTGGTTTAACTGACATTTTTGCCTAATTTCAAATTCTTATAAATCTTTTTAACATCTGCGTGAATCTTTCCTGGTGAACTGAAATCACAGCCAAAATTGAGTTTACTATTATGAGCTGTTACAAGCCAGTATATTGGCTTCCGCATCCCCACTCTTTCACTTCACTCTAAATTCCACTGAAACAACACATACAGTAGAGGGCTGAATTAGGCCAGGTTTGCTCTCATGTGGATATTGCTAATATAATTTTAAAAGGTGTTGACATAAAACATTTGTATAAAATTTGCAGATTTAATTGTTATCAATATAATGTTGAAGCCACTTGCCGCCTTAATGGGATTAATGACCTTTATTTTGTTCTCAATTTGTTATATTGTTTTTGAAGCAATTTAGTGAAAAGAAACCAATTAGGACTTTATAGAAAATTGGCTTTTTGATAACACCATACAGAGGTCACTTCATGTTCTGATACTTCCTCTCAACGCTCATGAACTTATTTTAGAAAGAAATTAAATATCTGTCACAAAAGTAATATTAATTTGTTAGATTATATCTTTCAAAAACAGTCCAGCTGTGTGCGGAATGATGTGAACATTCTCAAATAAACTGGTGTAAACTGAGCACCTCACTGATTTTAATGGAGTTACTTTGGACTTATCTGCGGGAACTGGAAGGAGAATTTCGTTATCTGGATACATCAGAAAATATCAGCAGACAGGTAGTTCCAGTATCTACTGTATTAGCATATTTATCTATCAAGTAAGCAAACTGAAATATTACCAACAGCTTAATTAAAAAGGGAGAACTAATTCCTACTTCACAGGCTGATTCCGCAATTGGGTTCCTGTGGCAGATTCCTGTGCTTGTCTCACTGACGAAGATTGGAGTTTAAAACTGTGGGGGGCAGAGCACTGACACATGCTCAAAGTAAACTCCGTTTTCAAGATCAGAATTTTCCCCCCATTCCCTTCATTGGCTACATCAATAACATATAAATCTTTTTTATTCTTCTGCGATGATTGTGGGGATCTGTCTGTACAATAGATATTATGAATCTGTTGCTATGAAAACTGCTGTATCATGAATGACCCCCTGTTTATATGTATCCATTGGGGGCTGACTGGATTGTGTTACATCCCTGCCAGACTGGAGACAATGGTGGGTCATTGGGCCTCAGTGCTCACCCATTCAGAGGAAAGTACCTTGGACAATGAGTTTGCTGAAGCTCAGGGGAGATTCTGCCTCCTCAAGTCTTGAGGGAGTGAGGAAGTAGAAAGTTACAAAAGCAGAACAAAGAGACAGGTCGCCAAAGCAATAGGTTATAAGAGGACTTGCAGGGGGAAGACCCACAGAGTTTGGGAAGTTCAGAGTAGCTGAGCCAGGGGAGAAGGTTCCAAGTTCTAGGGCACAAGCAATTCACTACAACAAAAGGATGCTGAACAGCCTCTGACGATAATCCATCCAGAATCTTCAGTTGTTTTCAAAAGCTCAAACAGAGAGAAGTTGGATGAGGTGTGTGTAACGTGTGTGTGTTGGGGACAACCCTACCTACCTTAACACGGATGTCCCCCCAAGGCCTCCCAAGGAAGGGGGGAACTAAAATGAGGGGCATTGTGTTTAGAATGTTTGTTCTTCTTGTGTATCTTATGATTAAATACAAAGAAATAGTATTGTAGAACATTATGCAAAGTGTACATATATTACACGCTCCACATGTTCCTTGAGGAAGTAAACCAGAAAGCTCACACCTTTGGGTGCAGTTCTGAGAGATGGTGTGTTTAAGCTACCAAGAAGCGGAGGGGAAGCACTAGTTCTAGGGATTGGGAAGTGGGCCACATATTTTAAACTCTCAAAAGGGGGCCCAGATAGAGGATCTGCACCCTCAAGAGTGTGCCTAGGAACCTCAAGACACGAATATGGCCTGGGCTCTGCTCAGACTCTGAGGACTTAAAACACATAGCATCCAGCAGCTGAATTCCTCACAGGAATCTGGTGAGCCACCAGCAAGGGAAACCCAACCAAACTGGTGACATCCTCATTCTCCAGATTATCTCTCCACCTCCAAAATTCTTGCATAATTCTCTTTTCATCAACAATTGATATTAGATTACAGCTGAGGTTGCATAAACAGCAGAAGAATTAAGTAAAGCAATTAAATTTCATGTATTTTCTAGCTTTCTCTGTTTGCTTTTTACTCCTCCCTTTCTTGTCCTCTTCCTTGCACTCCACATCTACTTCACTTCAGAGGCGTAGCCACGGGTGGGCCACAACCCACCCACTTGGCAACCAGGGCCACCCAAATCTCAGCTGGGGTGTAGTGCTGCCCCTCGGCCTGGAGCGTCACTCCACTCAGGCACCTGAAATCCAGGACGGAGCTATGCACCCACCCTTCAGAAAGCTACACTCTGGCAGCTCTGCCTTGCCATTTTCTGAGCTGCCTCACGTGCATGCCCAGCTTGGTAGGTGAAGCCCTGTGTCTGGAGGCACTAGGGCTAGGAAGAGGGTGTGGCATCAGGGGAGAAGCTGAGCTCACACAGTCTGTCATTGCTTGTCCACACAAAAGTTGGGGTCCACCCAAATTTCCACTCCTAGCTAGGTCACTGCTTAACTTAGCTTTCTTTTTTATCTATAGCAAGTATCAGTGTAGCGTCTAGACAAAATTAAACAAGGACAAAAGGATATTTTGCTCATTCCAGTGCCTCTAGTGCATACATTCTGCAGGAAAGTTTTATCCAAGTGAATATACCATGATCTGAACACCCAGTGGACTCTGTCTGGTCCAGTTGATATTTGTCTTGCTCCCCTTTCCTCTCTCATCTAATTTTAAATGTGCTACGGATGGCGTCAAACTACCGTTAATCAACATTATCCAAATCCCTGTAATGTCGACTCCGAAGGAAGCTAGGGTAACCAGCTTTCACTCTTTTAGGCACTGAAAACAGAACATAAAAAAGTACATTATGAAATAGGTGGTAGCCATAATTTTATTCTGTCTCAGATTTTTACTATCTCACCTGATGAATTTTGTAAGCTCATATAAATTTTTAAGGCAATTTGACACTTTTTTGCTACTATCACACAGTACAGTGGTTTCCAATGAATGCCAATGAACCTTTACTGGACTAAATATGTACAGTGGTATAGTGGATAGTGGTGTTGCAAGTTCCCTATCAAGGTAACTCAGTATGGATATATCGTCTCTGTCATCAAGATTTACTGTGGGTCGCCTGGAGTGCTGTTGGTAGTTGTACAGTCATATAAAGTGATAACACTCCCTAATGATTAATATCACTGGCCTGCCCTTTCACAGAATTCATGGTAAACAACTGCCTGTCCCTACAAACACTTCAGCATGCGTAACTTTACTCTTGTGACCACTGACATCAAAGGGACTTTGGGGAACTAAGTTATAAGCAGACTCCCATTGGCTTCTAATGGGCTTTGGATCAGGCCCTGAATATGTCTCTCTCTATTTGTATTCTTTCCCACATGGTGTACAATTTCAGAGGGAACAGCCATGAAATTACAATAAATTATGACGTTTCAAATTTCTGAACTGTGCACTATGCCAATTAACTGAACGTGAATCATTGCTGAGATGTACCCTTCATAGTTAAGCCTCTAACAAAACATCCCTGCCTATAAGCGTATCAGGTTTTAGTCTACTTCCCACACCATCCTGTAGTGATTCATTGATTTAACATTTTATCAAGAGACTACAGCACTTATTATACAGTTTCTAAAAATACTGCAAGAAATTTTCAATTAATTTTTCTTTTGTCATGTTTGAGGGGAATATTGGTGTCAGTGAACATGAGAGACTGCAAGCCCTTATTCTGCATTCCTGACTCACTTAGGGTGACCACCATTGTTGGATGGAAATAAGGGAAATCCATATAAAAATGAGGGATAATACTTTCTTTCAAGTGACATTTTAGGGAAATGTCATTTCCCTTAGCATAACATGTATTTTCTCTCAAGTGTACATTTCTACTGCCTTCAAACATACAGTCCAATTATCATAAACTTCAGTTTAATGTTCAAATAGTACTTATCAGTTTTAATACATTTTAAAATAAGGAACTGGTGGGCACCCTACAGTACAAATCAATGAAATAAGGGATGGAACATTTCCTGGGCATTCAGATTTTCAGTCTGTTATTCCCTTCATGGAAATGGAGACCTGCAGACCTCTGCCTTAGACCTCCAGATCTGGCACTGTTCCTCAAGATCCCTGAGTATCTTAAAAAACCCTCTCCCTGAACACCACCCAAAGGTATGATCCTTTTTGTTCCCATCTTCAAGGGGCTGCGTGAAGCTGTAGGATACAAAACATGTTGACACTTTGCATAATGTATTGCTCTTTAATCACACAAGAGATACTCAGATCTATACAAAAGTAAACACTACATGAGCTTCCCTGCTCCATTTCTTAACCATTCTTTGGACTGGAGTCAGGTCCTTCATACTTAATAAAACTTCAGTGTAAGGGTCACAGTTTAGTTTTATCATATATATTGTTTTAAATATCAAGAGGCATTCAGAAGATTGTTAGAACTTTAACATATTGACAGTGTCATTTATGTTGAGAAGCTTCAGAAAAGCACTTACTTCACAAATTTCAATAAAAAAATTGGATTTGTATGAAAAATGGTATTTCCAATTTGCATAAAACATTGACTAAATAAATAAATAAATAAAATTCACTCCTCCTGCTCGCATGACTGCAAAACACCCAAAACCTCGTACTGGTCTTACTCACACTGGCGTAAATCAAGAATGACTCTGTTGAAGACAATGGCTTTACACTGGTTTAAGTGAGGTTAGAATCAGGCCCATCCAATTTGGGTATACTCAAAATTTAAAGTAGGTAAAAAAACCCTCAAAATTTTGCAGTTTTAGATTTTGTACTCAATGAAATTCTGCTTGCTACCTCATTAGGGGATATCATGAAAAAAATATTTGGAGTTTGTTAATCATTTAAGGGTAAAATCTCACCAATTTACAACCTGTGCAACCTTAATGAAGTCTATGGGGGTATTAGGATGTAAGTCAGCGAAGAATTTGGCATTCAGATACTATAAGCTCTGTTCAAAGAAGGAAACAATTTAAAGTAGTCAAGGAATAAACTAACTACTTGGAATAGTACATGACATAACTTTTCTCCAATCAAGCTGTAAAAATACTTTCAGAATTGTATAATATCACATTTTCATAGCATTTGATTTGCAGCATTCTTAAGAGAGAACAATAATCATGTCATTCACTGGAACTACTACAGTACAACATCAGAATAGTAAAGAGCCTATGAAAATTATGTAAAGCACCTTCTGACACTGTGAATGAATCAGGACAAGTGACACTGGTTAATGCATTTAATCTTTAGTTAATGGGTTATCAAAATGCTGCAAAATACTCCCACATTTCCAAAAAAATGCATATGGTCCCTAACTCTGTGGTTCCTGTTAAAAACACTGGTCTACAATTTTTTAGAAGTTGTCTGCTTCAGAGATAAAATGTGATATTTATTATGTATTTTGATGTGCTGAATTCAAATATGACAATTAAAACAACTGATTGGCTGCTGTTTCTAAGATATTTAAATTTTTACATTTTATGTCTATGTATATTGTGTAGATAGTAGAGTTTTAATCATAAATTGTAAACCTAGGTCTTTTCATGTGTTTATGGCTGCTTTACATGATAATATTTCACCTGTCCTGTTTATGTAACACTTGAAAAATCAGCAAAAGGGTTATATAAATAAAATGTATTATGAAACAAAAGGCAAAAAACTATTATGTGCATAGTTTAGTCCTATTCAGTGTCTACTCGGCGCTTCTTGGCTTGTCTCTTGTATTCATTAAATGGAGCATCTCTTGTCACTGTCCAGCAATAGTCTGTAAGCATTGATGGGCTCCATTTGCTCTGACAGCGTTTCTCCATTGTTGCAATGTCCTGGTGAAATCGCTCGCCGTGCTCGTCGCTCACTGCTCCGCAGTTCGGTGGAAAAAAATCTAGATGAGAATGCAAAAAATGTATCTTTTTGTGACATGTTGCAACCAAGGCTTTTGTATGCCTTGAGGAGGTTTTCCACCAACAACCTGTAGTTGTCTGCCTTGTTGTTTCCGAGAAAATGTATTGCCACTGACTGGAAGGCTTTCCATGCCGTCTTTTCCTTGCCACGCAGTGCATGGTCAAATGCATCATTATCTCGAAGAAGTTCACGAATCTGAGGACCAACAAAGACACCTTCCTTTATCTTAGCTTCACTTAACCTTGGAAATTTTCCATGGAGGTACTTGAAAGCTGCTTGTGTTTTGTCAATGGCCTTGACAAAGTTCTTCATCAGACCCAGCTTGATGTATAAGGGTGGTAACAAAATCTTCCTTGATTCAACAAGTGGTGGATGCTGAACACTTTTCCTCCCAGGATCCAATGACTGTCGGAGTGGCCAATCTTTCTTGATGTAGTGGGAATCTCTTGCACGACTATCCCATTCGCAGAGAAAACAGCAGTACTTTGTGTATCCCGTCTGCAGACCAAGCAAGAGAGCAACAACCTTCAAATCGCCACAAAGCTGCCACTGATGTTGGTCATAATTTATGAACCTCAAAAGTTGTTTCATGTTGTCCTAGGTTTCCTTCATATGGACTGCATGACCAACTGGAATTGATGGCAAAACATTGCCATTGTGCAGCAAAACAGCTTTAAGACTCGTCTTCGATGAATCAATGAAGAGTCTCCACTCATCTGGATCGTGAACGACGTTGAGGGCTGCCGTCACACCATGGATGTTGTTGCAGGCTACAAGATCACCTTCCAGGAAGAAGAATGGGACAAGATCCTTTTGACAGTCACAGAACATGGAAACCCTAACATCACCTGCCAGGAGATTCCACTGCAGTAGTCTGGAGCCCAACAGCTCTGCCTTACTCTTGGGTAGTTCCAAACCCCTGACAAGGTCATTCAGTTCAGCTTGTGTTATGAGGTGTGGTTCAGAGGAGGAGGATGGGAGAAAATGTGGGTCCTGTGACATTGATGGTTCAGGACCAGAAGTTTCATCCTCTTCCTCGTCTGACTCAAGTGACAATGATTCTGGTGCATCAGGAACCGGCAGTCCTTCTCCATGGGGTATTGGGCGTATAGCTGATGGAATGTTTGGATAATGCACAGTCCACTTTTTCTTCTTTGACACACCTTTCCCAACTGGAGGCACCATGCAGAAGTAACAATTGCTGGTATGATCTGTTGGCTCTCTCCAAATCATTGGCACTGCAAAAGGCATAGATTTCCTTTTCCTGTTCAACCACTGGTGAAGATTTGTTGCACAAGTGTTGCAGCATATGTGTGGGGCCCACCTCTTGTCCTGATCTCCAATTTTGCAGCCAAAATAAAGGCGATAGGCTTTCTTAACCATAGTGCTTATACTGCGCTTTTGTGATGCAAAAGTCACTTCCCCACAAACATAGCAGAAGTTATCTGCACTGTTCACACAAGTACGAGGTATCTCTGCTCACTTTGGCTAAGCAGAAATGTGTTCCTTTGCAAAATCAAACACTGACAAATAAGAGAGCATGACACTGTATGATTTCTAGAGCTGATATAGGGCAATTTGTTCAGCAGAGTGATGTAAGCTTCATTATGATTGCATCATCCATGACTTCTAGGAATAACATGATGCAATTCATATCATGTATGACGCAATATCAGCTTCAGATTGCATCATTCATTGTTTTGCCTAAAAAACAAGTACTGTCCAAACCCAGTTATAGATTTATTCATAGATCCAGTCAAAGATGTATTTTAGTCATTTCTGGTTTAAATTGAGATCCCTTCCCTTTATAACTCACTTATCCTCCGCCATTCCCATGTCAAGGGTCGTATATACTGACCCAATAGCATATCTTGAAAACTAGAACCAATCAACAATTTTAAGCATCATTTTTGTTCTCAGTGACCCAGAATTAGTAAAATTTGACTACATGTATTTCAGAAGAATTTTGGCTGTAGAGCAGTGAAATCAACAGGAGCTGCTTATCTAAAAATGCACAGAGTTCTTTAAAAATATGCCCCCCCAAAGTCAGGCTTTTTAAAGTACTCTGTTTTGATTACAGAAATTTTAAACAATTTCTTCTGATTAATTTCGCATATGAATATTTAGTCATACAGTGTATCCTCTTCCACTAGGACCATCTCAGGTTTCATGCTTTTGCATCACAATGAAACCCTCAGCATTTCATGCTCCAGGCCTGACTTTATATACTCGCTCAATGCTAGCATTTAAGGTTGACTTCTTCCTATCAAGTCACTCACTCTGTCTCTCTGATTGTGGCTTCTCCTCAGCCCTGACTCTTCATCATTAGAGTTCCGCAGAGTGGAATTTTCAGTACCCTCTTTATTTAACTTTAGTTTATTAAATAAATTCTGACCTATTGAACAATACCTCATCAACATTTTTCCTCTTCTTTGTGTTTTACCCACACAAATGCATGGCTTTATCTCAGCTTGGTTCAGTTAAATGTTTCCCTTGTGCAAGAGGTGCATCTCTTAAAACAGTTTCTTCTTTATTTTTTTCTCATCATATACCCTTCATTTACCTCTAATTGTGTGGGGTTTTTTAAATACCTTTGGCATCATCTTTGGCCGTGAATGTCTCTCCTCCTTCGATACCTACAAATCCACGTATCAATATTTTCTATATGCATCATTGTGTTGATTCTACTTCTGATGACTGCCTCATCAATTCCCCCTTGATTAGACTATGGTAGCTTCCTTTTATACAACTTCCACAGACATCCAGATTCTTGCTTGCTCAGATGCTGATGCTCACGTTTTGATAAGACGACAAATCATTCCCACCTTCAAAAAATACCATTCTAGCAACTCATTCACATTAGGACCCATTTAAAAATTGTCCTTTATGTTTAAAATCATAGCCCTTGAATGTTTGTCAGGCTTCATTTTCATATTCAGGCACAGGCAAATAATTGCATGTACTCTAGGTATGGAATTATTTGATGTGCACTTCTTGTCACTTTATTTGTAGATGAGCTATCAAGCTATGTGCCAGCACAAACAGATGATTTCCATGCACCCAGCAAGTATCTGAGTAAGTTGGGCATGTTCAGTTATTTGCTAATCAAAAGCTTTAAAAAGCTGCCCTATAATGGACTTTCACTTTAAGTAGGATCAGCGTTTTTAATACAAAAGGAATTTTCAAACAATTTCTGAGATCATGAATAGGATGTGAAAGGTTAATCCACCCCATTACCTTGCATAGCTCTGGAATAGACTCTTTGATTACTGGCTTCATTTGTGGCTCTTTACCTCCAGTGCTATGAGCTGGTTCTATTGGAATAGACTCCAGAAATAAGAAAGAAAGAAAAATATAGCACAAAACTCTATAAATGCCTTGAAATGTCTCTTTAAATATACATCAGAAGTTCAACATCCTGGTATCTTTTCTTCTCAAACATAAGACCTGATTCTGCTCTCATACCTATTTTACGTCAGTTTAATTCCATAGACATAAATGAATTTACTCCTGACTTAAACCAATATAAGTGAGAGAAGAATCAGACCCACAGATTTTAAAACACCACATAAACTCCAAAAGAACCACATCATCTCTGATCCCTAAAAGGTGTGCAGGAGAGGGAAGGGGCTGAAGGTACAAAAAGCCCTCAACATCTGAACTCCAAGCAATATTCTTGCTAAATATGTTTCCAAGTCTCACCCTAATCAATTATTATAGTCCATCACTATCTCAATGAGCTCTCTTTACTACGCTGATTTTATGGGCCAGATCCTCAACTGGTGAAAACTCATGTGTCCAAGTTATTCTTCAAGATTTTGGAGGAAGGGGAACTTTCATTACTGCTGAATCCTTTCCAATCTCCCTATTTCCTATTAAAAGACAGGTTGAATTCCCAAAACAGAAAACCCATAACCATTGTTTTATGCAGAAAACACACCAAAATTGTACATTTTTCATTTCAGAGAAACTTTTGCTTTCTATAAATATTTTTCCCCAAACCATATTGTAATTTCTTCAGCCAAAAGTTACTGCTTTTGGAATACAGTGGATCTGCTTCCTTCAGTCAATCCCCTCACTTGCTATGCTTTACGATCAGGAAAAGTAACATTCCATTTAATACAACTCGACTGTGAAGAACATTTTTTCCTTCTATATTTTGAGTGCCAAAAGTGCTGCTCCTTGAAACACAGAACAGACCTTTGACTGAAATTTAAGGCAAGACAACTCAGCCTTTAAAAAACATGAACAAACAAAATTGCCTCCATCTACTGAATTGTAAGGTCCGGAAAGCTCCAGCGTTACAGCCTCTGATGGCATTCCCCTCTTAACATGTTCTGTCTATCACCTCACACATGTTAACCCCTGTTGGTGGGAGAACCTTTGGTGCTACAGCTGCTATCTGGAACAGTTTCCTGTGTCCCTCCACCTCATCAACTCTCCACCATTCACTTTTTCATAATTTACATTACTTCCTCTTCAAAAAAGCTTTTCTGCGTAAGAATGATATGTCATTTCATGGGGTGTTAGCTCACAACATTGACACCATATCCACTTCTTCCCCCCAAATCCTGCCAAAAAAAAGGGGGGAGGGCAGGAAGGGGGAGAAATAAACCCTAAAATTAAGGTTCAAAATAAAAAGAAATGCACCTCTACTCCAAACAGAATTTTGTCCTAAAAGAGGAAGAGGTTCCAGAGACTCCAGGAAGTCCAATAAGGACTTTGCTATTCATTTTACATGGAAGGCACTCAGCTACTATGGTGATGGCAGCAGTATAACACATGTGAGATTTAAATACAAAGACAAACCAATAACTATTTCTAGAAATGATTTTCATCCTTCCCTATACCTTTTAATTTCTCTTCTGCTCTGATGTTATTACACTCTTTAAACTATTAAATAATTACAGAGTTTTGGGATGCAATTTGTATGAAATTTGCAGTTGTATTGGATACTTTCCTTTCAGTGGATAAAGATCATCAAATAGAAACCACACATGGAGCTGGCTAGAAGGTAGTAAGGTAAATCCTTTTTATGTTTTCCTTTTTAAAAAGATTGTGTGGTATTCCAAGTTTCTGTATTAGTATTCTGAGAGAGAGAGAAAGAGTGTGTGTGTGTGTGTGTGTGTGTGTGTGTGTGTGTGAGAGAGAGAGAGAGAGAGAGAGAGTATTGTATCAAATAAAGTTTCTGTAAACCAGTTGCTAGATAACTGTTAATACTAGCAACAACAACAAATTGGGCTTGATTCAGGAAATTTTCAACAAAGTAGTTAGCCACACAATGAGTCAATATCCTTGATATCTCACAGTTCTCCTGGTTTATGTGGTGCGGTAAGCTATGAATAATTCTGTTGTTTCAGGCCCTAAAGCATTAGTAGTTTTACTTACCATTTGAGCTCTATTAGTGCTGACTAGCAAATTTAAAAAGCTGTTTGGCTGGGGGCAGTGAGTGATGTTCAGCAATCCCCTGCACTCCCCCCCCTTACCCCCCAAATGGAGACAGGAACCTGTGCTGGAATATGTGGAAATTAAATAGTTTATTAATATGCCTCATTAAAATATATATTGAAATTCTAAAATGTTCCCAGATATTCATTAGACACATGCAATCTCTGAGGTTTCATTAAGGCTCCTTTTGCATAAAGGAGAGTTAATATCTCTGCAGCACAGCAGAAGTGGAGGAGTAACTTTTATAAACACTTGTGACATTACTAATGTTGTCTAGGACACACAGGCAGCAGGGAAGATTACTGGCTCTAGGAGCATGGTTAAGAGTCTCTCACTTTTGTGAGGCATTAAAAAACACAAGATACCAAAGATCTATTTTGAGCAGAGACACAAGAATAGAACAGATAAACAGTTCTATTGTCACATCAATACAATTTACAACAAAGGTGTATGTCAAAGGCTCTCTAAAGGTACTCTTTATTATCTTCTCTACTCTTTGGATGTTTTCTACTGTGTTGCCATGATTTAGAAACCCCCTGAAGGGCTTCTGTACTTCTGAAGAGGGTGTGCAATAGAGTGTGTTGTCCAAAATAATTATCTGTAACCACCACCTTACCTGAGGCTATATGTCAGTCTGTGCTCACTAGGTACTCAGAGACTGCATCTAATTTGGACCTAAAGGCAGGTGCATGTGAATAATACTTACAGAAACAAAACAGGATTGAAGCCACAATGGAACTAATTTATTAGTTAAACAGGAAATCAACTGAAGAAACTCTTACTCTTAACAAATATAAGCGTTTGGTATCATATATCTTAGCAATTTTTTTTTTTGTAGAATCCAGTAATGAATGTTCGCTAAGGCATTTGAAAAAACATTATTTTAGTCCTACATAAGCTTGGAAATTATTAGAAATTTATTGGGAAATGTTGGTAAACATTGATTTCACTGTACACACACAAACCAAAAAAAACCCAAAAACCAACATTTTCAACAATAATGAAAATTTACAGATAGGCAAAGAAAGAAAAATACTGCTTGAGAATTTAAGGAGTTCAAATGCAGCAATTTAGATTTTGAATATGGCTTGTTACAAATGGACTAGTGAATTAATAGTAAAAACAGATATGATTTGTTGATTTAAGGCTGTTTACTTTGTATATTTTGATGGGATGTTAAAAATATGTGTTAACAGCTTATTAAGCTTTTTGAATCTCCATATTGACAGTCATTACATAACTGTCTGATGACTCCCTCCAATTTCCTGCTACTTTGAAAATTTAAATCAATAAAAAAGCTTGAAATTTAATATGGATATTATCTGTCAAAACTATAAAAGCTGAACTCTGCCAAGCCTGGTCATGCACGTAACATTTTTTCCCTCCATCTCAATAAAGAGGTGTTCTCTGAGTTTGATCTTGTATATCAGGAGTAACTACTGGCAGAGTTACATTAGTGTAGGAATAATGTGATGCAGTAAAAAAATCAGACCTTATAATTCAAACGCCTCCCACCCCCCACAAAATAAACTATGATGTAGGAACTGTCCTGATAACTCTATTTGCATTAAAAATGAAATTTACCCCTCCACACACCCCATTTAAGGCCTGATTGTGGGGCTGAAGTGGCTTTTACATGACGTAGCAGGCTTTGCACTGGCCCTCTGCACTGGGATGAATATATCATCAATTAAGAGCCAGAGGAACAGATTTCCTCTGCCCTTGATTGGGTGTGCAAATGTGGGAGAAAGAAGAAAGGAAAGAATTGGAATCAGCACACAGTGGTGGCCCATGTGACTACCTCAGGTAGTACTGGATGCAGTCCACATTACACATATGTGACCCACAATGGTAAACAGCTTGAGAACCATTGCTCTAGCACATAGGGAGAGCTCACATGTTGGGGCAGTGTGATACTCGCTCTTGATCCCACCACCTCTGTGGGATGGCACAGAGGACGGACAGATACTTGCTCCAACTTCTTCACATTCCCTGTGAAGAAAATGGAGCAGTTCCTGTGCTGTCCCATGTGCAAGGATCTGTGATTGTCTCGAGTCTTTTTGCAAAGCACATGGAAGGGAGAGAGATGGCACTTGTTGCAAGACAGTGTCTCTCCAAACTCTTCCTAGCCTAAATGCCAAAGAGACGAGTAAACTCTGACCTGAAGATGCAACTCGATGGACAAAAATGGAGCTGTGATACTCCGGCAGTGTGGGGGTCTTCAGCTGTGCTTATGCTATGTTTACAGGCTTCTGAGTTTTTGCCCTAGGCAAATTGGGACATTTCCTCTATTTCCAGCCTTCGGTTACATATACATTAAGCGCCACAAAACATATTGCTGTGCCTTGTATTTTGCTGCCCAATGGCCTATTTTGCCAGTCCAGTAGAGCTAGTCCTTCCTGGGAAATATCAGAATAGCATTTCAAAGAATCTGTACTGAAATTGATGGCAGTGAAAACACTTCTGTTCTCTCTCATTTATTTAAACTGTAAGCTCTTTGGATCAGGGACTGTTCCAATGCACTTTTACGAGTGCCTAAAGCATTGAGGCCCTGAGCTCAGCTTGAGTCTCTAGGTGCTACCACAACACAAATACATAAATAACACGGCAACCCCAATAATAATTCTCATATTTCTTAAATATTTTCAGATAATCATAAACACTTCATACCC
Source organism: Dermatemys mawii (assembly GCA_007922305.1). NCBI lineage: Eukaryota > Metazoa > Chordata > Testudines > Dermatemydidae > Dermatemys > Dermatemys mawii. Next base: position 80,663,795 of record ML677334.1, on the reverse strand, counting down.
GCTTGTAAAGTTAAAGGGCCAAACTCTGATCTCAATTACGTTAATGTAGTTCCAGTAATGCCATTGATTTCAATTGTGCTGCTGTAAATGAGAATAGAATTTAGCACAAAGTGCACGAGGAAATCCATACAGTCAGGAGCTGGCATAAACTGTCAATCTGTTTAGAACATAAATAATCCAATGGGATTTATACCGTACAACATAATTATAAAAGTATTGCGTACTAGCAGCAGAGTGCCATACGCACACCTTTAAATCCACCCAGTTCTCATCCCTCCTCAAATACGACTTTGTTTAGTTTGTCTTCCCACACTGACCTCCATCCAGCCTTCATTCCATTGTTCACATAATTTAATTTTGTTTGAAAAGAACAATTAAAAATGCTAACCTGATGTGGACGTCACAGTACATATTGCTTACAATCTGTCCCTTCCCCACATCTTGTTCCTTGGTATAAAATACTGTGATGTGTTTAATTTCAATTGTAAGATCCTCATCACAGGGACCTGTAATATATTTTTTTTTTTTGGTCTGTAAAGTATCATATAGCTCCTCATGGTGCTAACTGTTGCTCCATTAACTTTCTTCCCTTCAAATGCACAATTTACAAACATTGTCTCTCCAGCTCCACCAGGATCCCCTCCATTCTGACTTCTCTCAATGAAATTTCTAATGACTTTTCTCTTCTGGCCGTGTCTCAGAGTCTCTACTAGTCCCTCATCTAAGTTCCCTGTAAGCTGTGTGGCCGCGTGGCCATGCAGCAGCTTATTTAGTGCTGAGCAGGTGCTCAATTAACCTGCAAGAGGACCTGCTGAGGCCTGGGGTGGGGTGCCCTTTCCCTGGCCCCAATTCTACTGCAGCATGGCCCGGGCTGGCCCCAAGCATGGCTGGAGCGGACTGGACCCAGCCCGGACACTCTATTGTGGGAGGGTGGCCTGGCCCGGACCCAGGTGCATCTGGGTGGCCCTCCCCCAGCCTGGACCTGCTGAAACTGGGGGCTGGGGGAGGGAAAGGGGCACCTATCCTGCACCCCAACTCCAGAGCTGCCACAGCAGGGAGAGGCACCCAGGTGCTGCTGTTGCGGAGTGAGAGAGCTAGGAGAAAGTCATCTCACCCCACCGTAGCCCCTGAGCACCCTCCTGCACCTCAACCCCCTCATTGCTGGCCCCACCCCAAAACCCTCACACCCCTGCACCCCAACTCTCTTCCCTGGCCCTGACCCCTCATCTCTGATCCCACCCCAGAGCCTGCACCCCCAGCTGTTTCCCCTACTTCTTTTGGAGATTACGTTTATCAATCATACAGTATAAAGCTGCTGCAAACCAGTTACTCTATACAGTAATTGCCAATAATCACACCATAAAAGGTCAGTTCTACATATATTCAGCAAAGTAGCTACCAAAGGCTTAAGAAATCTGTGATTAGTCGTACTGCCAACTAACCATTCTCCACCATATCTGACAAGCTTATGTGTTGCAGCAGGCTATAGATAATTTCTGCTGAATAAGGCCATTGGTGGTTTCATTTACTTGGGTGTTATTTAATTGTCACTCTTTTAAAGTAGCATATAGCTTTTAAAATGTCTTTCAAGTGCTAAGAGAAATGTCTTTGTTTTGTTTCAACAGCTAAGAAGCACTGAGATTTCACACCAAATTAGTAAGAATGCACAAAGGACCTATGTAGACTACAAAAAGTAGGCAAAGTTGATTCAAACTTAGACAGTAATCACCGTGCTAACCTTGACATTTTTCCAAGTTTTAGATATACGCATAGCATAGTGGATTCAGCAAAAAAAATGTGAAGTTATAATTAAAGCTCTCCAGGTCCAACCAAAATATCCTGTAATATTATCTAGTTTTCCCAAACTTCTCACACACTGTATGGCTGAGTGCTCCAAGTGATTTTTATTGAGAGGCATTTTACCTAAAAGCAGTTAACTTTGATGGATGGAGAACAGCTTCCCTGAGAAATATCAAGACTCTGTATAAGAATATGTAAAAACACTAGCAAATACACATCTATTTCTGTTTAGATTCGGTTCAAAGGGGCCAATTTTTTTTTCCAGATAAGCAAGTACAGTACCAACTGATGTTACGTGGAACTGCGCATCTCTGCATGAGGAAACAACTTCAGCCTAACTTTTCAATATAACATCTCTCTAGACTAGTGATCTTCAAACTGGGGTGCGCGTACCCGACCACCCCTGGGGGTGCGTGAGACCCCGGCACTGCCGATCCCTCCCAAGAGACCGCCGAAGTTGCGGTCTAATTTTGGCCTGCCGAAATGCTGCTGAAAGAAAGTGGAACCTTTCTATTCGGCGGCATTTTGGCGGACATACCTTGGGGGGCCATGAGTGGAGGAGGGAGCACAAAAGGGGGCCGCAGCGCCAAAAGTTTGAAGAGCACTGCTCAAGACACATGACTTGGCACCATTTAAACAATTAACATTGCTCAACCTCTTGCTTCTGCTATCTAAGATCTGATATGCTAGTGAAGTATGAACTGGGCACAGCTTTAAAATCAGTCTGATAAATGCAGTTGTGACTTAGTTGTGAAAGTCTAATATTAAAACCGTTTGTTGATATTTAACAGAATCTTGTGTGGCTGTTGCCAGCATAGAATCAGCAAATATACACAGATGGTATGATTCTGGTCTTGGGGTTCAGTGCAGCATGTTACCAGCTTGGTTCCTGAAAAAAGGAAAACCTTCCACAGATATAATGCATGGGTGGGGTTCCTGCCAATTTCAAGAGGCATAGCCATATGAAAAGTTAGGAGGGACAGCTGGAGAAAAGCTGCTCTGTACAGCATGCTTCCCTAGGGAGTCTCACCTTCTTTCACACAGCATTAAGTTCTGACCTGTGGAAGCTATTGTTTTGGAGCCTGGCTGCAAGAAAGGAGTGAACTGGGTGGGTCTTAAGTGTGTCTTAGCTCATGAAAGCTCATGATCCCTAAAATCTGTTAGTCTATAAGGTGCTACAAGACTCTGTCGCTTTTGCAGATCCAGACTAACTACCCCTCTGATACTAGCCACCATGTTGTCCATCCATGTGGCGGTGAGAGTGAGCCGGAAATCATTTCCAAGGGACCTTATGGAGGAATTGGTTGTCCAGGCAGATCCCCCAGATCTGCTGGATTGGGGACAAGATATCCCACTGGTCCACTTTTATATGTGGTTGATAGCTCAAACACTGTGTCCCCTACACACACATCATTCTGCAAATTATAATACTGTATAACATGTTATATTTACAAACTAGGGCCTGATCCTGCAAACACGTGTATGTTTGCTTGCATGCCTAATCCTACTGACGTCAACAGGATGATAATGATTCAAGTTAAGCATGTGCACAGCTGTTGGTAAAATCTGGGCCTTTTTCATTATTTACTTATTAACCAGGATGCAACTATAAATATTCAGAAAAAAAGTATTTAACCACACAGTACTTTGCATTCAAGAGCCATCTTATTAAACCTAGCTGACATTTAACAAACACTTTCCCCAGTTCAGTTTCCTAGAGCTATGACTGAAACAAACAAAACACAACCAAAACCAGCATTCAGCACCAACGATAGTTAATAAATAGGGGAAAGAGAAGAGAAATTAATACAACCAAACAATTTCTTCCATTAAAAATAGCCCATAAACACTTACCAAGTGGTTGCCCTGCAATGATCCTGGCATTCTCTCCTGCCACTGCAGCCCTCGCATGCCTCTCACTCATATACTGTACAAATGCATAACCTTTGTGCACTGAGCAGCCAACTATTTTCCCGTACTTTGCAAAGATTGCCTCTATGTCACCTTTTTTGACAATGGCTGTGTTCAGATTGCCAATGAAGACTCTGGAGTTGATTGACTTGGGGTCATTCTTATTGGTGACATTGCTGGTCTGTGTTTTGCCCGTCATGGCTGGCTCACTTAGCTTTAACCCTTAAACAAAGAAAAGAAAGAAAACACAGTTATCACTGGCTTTGGAAAGTTTTTCAGTGATAATAACTCACTGAGGCTAAATCCAAATTCATCAGCATTCTATTTTCCAGAAATGATTAGCAATAAAGCTGGTACTATGAGTTTTTAAATATTATCAAAAAGTCAATTTTAAATCTTTCATTTTTATGGATTTAAATATATCCATATTTCTGGAATATAATGCTCTGATGTTCATCAGTGGAGCTCTACTGTAATCATATGTGGATTTGGCCTTTGAAATTCAGCATTGACTCATTAAATACCTAGCTATCTAGAACTGCAAAGAAAGAGAATGAACCATTATCTTGTGTTAATTAAATGAACATTCAAGGCTAATAGAGAACAAATTCTGACAATGAAAGACTTCTCTGCCTTTGTATGGTAAGTGTCAGCCATTGACCATTAAATACCCCATTGAATACCACTGACCATTGTGAGGAGCACAGAGCAGGCTACAAACAGTTCATACAGTTCCTTACCACAATCCATATGTTTTATTAGAAACTAACAATTTTCTCCCATTAGAAATAGCACAGGACAAAAAAATGCAGAGAAAGTGCAAATGGCTAATTCAGCTAGAATGACAAAGTATGAAAACAGACCATCTTTATGGAATAAAAACAGTGTGTTTTTTTCTGAAGAGGCAATAAACCAAATTCAGCCTTGTAATGTTACTGGAATCAGTAGAGTTACACTAGGGAAGGATTTGGCTTCAGACTGTAGATTTATGTCCTTATTTTTACAAATCACATAGCTTGGTGTATATTGCATGCTCGGTCTACTCCCATGAAAACAACAGCTGTGACTTCCTCTGCTCATGGAGCCCTATGCTTATAAATAAGATCCACTCAATTCTGATAATATTTCATAACTAAGAGGCTAATAAGCATGATATGGAAATCATACATGCCTGAATCTTCTTTTCCTAACATTTACACCTGGTGTCACTTAAGTGGAGGTAGAATGGGTTCCGTATTCCATATGGCTGCTGGCATTTCTCCAGCTACACTAAGCATACATGGTCAAAAACATCCATATACATTAAGTACCAATTTTAATAAATATGAGGTCATTCATATAGTAATTAAGTCTATACCATCTCTTACAACTACTTTGTTATTGCTCTGTTTTAATTTAGCTATATATTAGTTTAGATCATATCACAATAGCAGCTCAAGTAAGGCATAATGTGAGAAGGTACTACAGTTAAAAATTGTTTACAGTTAAAGCACTGTTCATTTCTCAAGATTAAAAGAAATATTGAGCTCCATTCTGGACTCCTAACGACGGACAGTAAATAGCATAGGTATATATTTTTTTAAATCAATAGATACCATATATTAAACTAGAGCTATAAGAAAGGAAACCTTTGTTATTGAACTCAGTACAATTCCTAGAGCACAAAAACGTCCTCATCAAAAGAACCATTACCATGACTAGCACTATTTTTGGCACTCTTAGCAGAAACTGATTCAGTCCCACACACCAGATGTTGGTTTAAAGATTCTAAGGCCAGAAGGGACCATTGAGATTATCTAGTCTGACATCTGGCTTTACAGATGCAATAGAATTCCCCGCCCCCTCCCCAAAAGATCCCTAGAGCATATCTTTTAGAAGAACACCCAGTCTTGATTTAAAAACTGCCAGTCACGGAGAATCTATCACAATCCTTGGTAAATTGTTCCAAAGGCTAATTACCTTCACAGTGTAATCATGGCTGAGGTATGCTAGCAAGCATGAGCTTTCAAAGCCCAGGAAAACAAAGTACTTGATTTATCAAAAGAACACACACACAATATATAGGCAATAAGTCAGGCAACTTTCACCAGCAAGAAACTTACTTAATAATACAACATTCAAAGAATTTATAATTAGACAAAAGACTATTATTTATTATAACCATATTAATGTCCAGTGGATCCTTGCCTGATGGCACACAAACAGAGCACACAACTTTCAGCTTACAAAAGCCAATGACATAGCCTTCACCAAAGAAGCCTCTGCTTCATTATATGGCAAGATTAGCATCAAAGTAACCACCCTTCTCTCCACACTGAAGCATCCAAACCCAGCAATTCAAGTGGGAGCGGTGGTGTTGAATGGTGGTTAGGTAGGATCAGCTAAGAGATCTGTGATAATCCCATTCAGTTTACAATAACTAATTACAATGGTTTTAGTAAAGCCACTTGGAGACAGTATGTCCCAGTGGATAGGGTAACGGTTTGTCTCTTCTCCTAACTTACTGTATGAACTTGGACAATCACTTCATCCCTCTGAGACTCTGGTTTCCCTTTCATACTTTGTCTGTTTAGATTATAAGCTTTTCAGAGTGGGACCTGTTTTTCATTATGTTTATACAGCACCTAGCTAGCACAATGATATATGATCTGGGCTGAGGTCTCTAGGCACTTCCATCATGTAAATAAATAATAAACTGGTAGTAAAAAGAATGTAAATTAAAAAGAAAACAGAAGTTAAATTATGGCTATAACCATTACAAATATATAATGTTCTAACTCCCCCATTGTTTTGCCATTTGACATGGGAGTTTTGGAGCTTTCATTTGTTATTTGATTTTTAAAAAAAGTTTTCATTTTACACTCAATTTTACTCTGCAATAGTTTAAATGGAATTTGAATAGGACATTGTATCTTTCTGTCCTGCAACCAGAATTTGCATTGCAAAGTACACAATTCTGTGTCAAAGAGAAAAGTGTTTGTCTGGTGGGTTCTCTCATATTCAAACAAACAGTCAGGAAAATGTGTTACTGAATTCAAAAAGTAAGAATAATATTAATGTTTGTGCAACTGAGATTGGATTGCCTTGCTGGGCTTTGTATAATAAAACTGCATATTTCACAAAATCAAAGACACATAGGATTCTCCATTTCAATGATAAAAAACTTACGATAAGTTTTGCATCCTACTAACCATATACACTTGTGAACACTGAATTGTACTCAGCATATCTGTATTCTTATATGTAGAATTATAAATATGATATATCTAAGCTCTGACAATTGAAGGAAAAAGAAAACCATTAACTTTTTGCAATTATTGCGGAACCTAAGATAATATTTGAATTGATCTAATTTCCTTGCAGCTTTTAATAAGATATAACTCAATCATCTTGTTAATTTCTTACCATATCAGTTTTACAAATATCTACTGTGTATACCAGCTGTGTCTATAAATATGTATGGCATATAAGAGAAATATATTCAAAAAAATTATTCCACAATAAGTATGCAACTTTTTATGAGACACATTGATTTGTTTTGTTATCTTGAAACTGACTCCGAATTTCACCAGTAATAATAAACCCCTAAACTGTCTTACTTGACTTAAGAACAAAAATCATTCCCCACCGTGCAGATTACTAATGCTTTGGTATGTTGAAATCACAACCCTCTCTAATTTAGTAGTTTTCAACCTTGCTTCTAAAAGACCACCAGAATTTTATTTTTAAGTAGATATGAATGCAACCATCTTTGTTTTATCTTTTCTTCTCTCTTTAGTAACTGGAATACCATATTTTTTTTAAAAAAAAGCTCTGCCTTGTTATTCATCGAATAGTATAAATGCTGTGACGGAGTCAGACCAGAAGGATATACGAAAGTGCTGGAAGGCAGGTATATTAGTCTCAGGATGTGCAGGTCCCTGTTCCCTGGATAGCCAAACAAAGGCTACTCCAGGCCAATCAAGACACCTGAGGCCAATTAAGAACCTTCTAGAAAGGAGTAGAAACAGCTAGCCTGATTGGGACACCTGAAGCCAATCAGGGACTGGCTGAAACCAGATAAAAACCTCCCAGTTAGTTGTGTGGGTGTGGGTGTCAGGAGCTGTGGAAGAAAGTTATGCTGTTGGTGAGACTGAGTGTTGGACAACATATCATACTGAAGGAAGGAGGCCCTGAGATAAGGGTGAAGTGGAGTTTGAAGAAGCGGGGACTGCTGTGGGGAAGTAGCCCAGGGAATTGTATTGTGTTTTGTGCCTAAAAGGTCAGCCATCTTAGCTGATACTATTAGGGTCCCTGGGCTGGAGTCTGGAGTAGAGGGCGGGCCCGGGCTCCCCCCTTTTCCATCTTCCATACTGGCCTGTGATGAAGGTAACTCACTAGGTGGTGACTCTTGCCAATTATACTGAGAAAGGGAGGTCACTCTGGGGCCTAGATGAGTTTCTGAGGCCCCTAAATCTGCCAGGAAGCACAGGACCCACAAGTACAGACTTGGAGCTTTGTCACAATGCACACAACTTTTTGACTTTATAGAAATTTTCTGCCATCTATTATTCAGTTGAATGGCAATTCAGAACAGTTTAATAGAGTTTCTAATGTATTGATTCCCTAGGGAATCCTAGTTCACTTCTTCTGGATTTTGGCATCTGAACTTTCATAACAACTTTCTTTGTATATTATAAATAAACATGAATGTAGTGCTTTGAAAGACATTGATTTATAGGACTGAAACTGAAGTTTTCTACATGAGCACTGCAATACAAACTGTTGCAGTGTATTAATCTGCACATCTCATTAACATGCCTCGGGGTTTCTTAAAGGGCCACCATCAATTTCTGTATAGTAATATTTCAATCTGGTGATAAGCAATCAGCAAACTAAATGTAACTGCTCTTTGCTGACTGTTTAGATTCGGCGCATGGATGTCACATCACTAACAAGACTCAGTCAGCCAATTAGAATACATATTTTGTCAACTGGGGCCAAAGTTATCTTTGGTTTAACTCCATGGAAGTAATCATTTTGACTTTGATGGAGTTACACCCTGGATAAATATGGCCTTTACTGGCAACAGCTACAATCTATATATAGTGTTAAGTCTGAAAGATTGTGGTAGCAGTTCACTTTAGCTTTGTCATGGTGTAATTGCTGTCTGCTGTAAAAGAGTGTGGGGGTCTCTGCCAAATCTACAAAGACATTACAATATAAGGCTCCAATCCTGTAAAGACTTAATTACATGCTTAATCTTGAGCATATGAGCTACTCACCTGTTCAAAGTTAAGCATGTAAGTCTTTGAAGGACCACGTCCTAAAATGGATTGAAAAATTCACACCCTTGAGAGATGTAGCTCCTAATGTAAACAGTGCTAGGTCAATGGAAGAATTCTTCCACCAACCTAGGTATTACCTCTTCAGGAGGTGAATTAATTACAGCAATGGGAGAACCCTTCCCATTGCTGTAGTGCATCTACACTGAAGCACTACAGCTGCATAGCTACAGTGCTGCAATCATGTTGCTGTGCTGTTTTAAATGTGGACCTAGCCTCAGCAAAACAAACTGACTATCCCAACAGGCTTCAAACAGGAGATGTGGTCTCTAAGGTTTGTGAGTTTTCCAAACATGTCTTTCCTATTTGGTTCAAGCCATCAGGTGCTTCAGACATGATATTTCATGGCTTATTGAATGCACAAAAAACACAGGAATAAAATGACCGGAACAAAGATCTACTTAATTTCTGGTTGCCAGTTTCATTAAAACTTCGACTACTACACAGTATTAAAAATACTAAAAAACATGATCACTGAAAATTTACTTTTTTAGGACTTGTGTGGGTTTCCATAGCATGGGATCTAAACAATATTTTTGTGACCTCTTACCCTATTCATCCTTAAACTGGCAAAATGTAGCACTTCCCCAAATGTTCTTAGTTTCCAAACATAAATCACCAGAGTGAGGGCCAGACAACATCTTTATCTGAATAGTCTCCAGAAACTATTCTGCTTTCAAGACTGAAATTCATGGTCCCATAAATCATGCCAAGCTAGCATTTTGCTAATAGTTGGTCAATGTTTTGCCATGATTCATAGCATGTGTCCATTGTCACAAGGGTTAAGAGTCCATAAATATTAAGAATACATGTTTATCACTGAAAAGCAAAAACATGTAGCAAAACATTTATTAGTTCTTTTTATTCTATATGAAATTCCCCTCCTTTCTAAATGTCTGAAAATGAGCATTTAAGGAGTAACAATAATGACATTAACATATATTTCTTAGAGATTCAAACTGCAATCTAAATATTTTAAATGCCCTTTGTTAGGCTGAAATGTCCTATAGCATGGATCTACCATACAATGGCAGTAACATTTTATGCGCAAAATTCAGTGTCCATGTTAATTCACTTTAATTAGCCATTAAAATAGTTTTATCTCAGCTAAAGTTAGTCAATGAGGAAACAATATAACATTTTATACACCTACTGAAAGAAAGAATTTGAGATTTATTTGGACAAAAAGAAAAAACAATCTGTCATATGTAGCTTGGGAAAGCCTTGCTTCTTGGTTTAAGTTAATTTAAAATAAGCTACTGTATCGACAGTACACAAATAAAGAGTAATCAGTTACTGAGAAGAGGGCACCTGTTGTTAAGTCACTAAGTGTATGTCTACAAAGGGAAGAAACACATGGGCTTGGTTACATAGCCTGTGCTCCAGCGCAAGCCCAGATCTACCCAGCAATGAAACAGCCCCACAGCCTGAGCCCTGCAAGCCCATGTTGACTGCCTCAAGGCCAGCTGCAGGTTATTCTTTGCTATGCAGACATACCCTTAGTGTCAAAACGTTTTGGGTCTGATATAATGCTTGTTAATATCAGTGAAAAGCCTCCCAATGTGTTCAATGATCTTTGGATCAGATCTTTTTAGTACAGGTTGTTTGTTTTGGTTTTACAGCTTCTTCTTTCAATTATTTTTAAGAAGTGCTTGACACAGTGTGTCCATAACATGGACAAAGCTCCCTTCATGCTGACAGTTCTGAGAATCATCCCAATAAAAAATATATCAACTCTTGCCAAGCCTGGAAGAAAATGAAGGGGTTTAAAAGACTTAGTAGATTGCACTTCTTGGTCTGCTGCTACTGCTGTTCTTCTCAAGGAGATAAGCAGTTTATCATTCTCTGGATAAGGTGAATAAAAACATCCATTCTAATAAATCTGGGTTTTATGTAATACATGCTGATTTGCCACAGCGCACAGAAAATATTCTAGGCTATTTCTGTGAAAAAAATATTTTAAAATAATTTAAACTCTCCAAATAAATGAAGGAGGACAATGAAAGAGTCGGCGCCTAAGGCCAGAGAGTACATCAAGCAGAAACAGGGGGCTGCAAAGGGCCAGCAGGATAGAGGGAAGTACCCCCCCGCTCCACATATCCCTGGGCCCAGATATCAGCAGGCTCCTCTTTTCCTAGCCAAATGGGCTGGGGAGAAAGAGAGACACTTTTGCAGGGACAGCCATTATATCTGTAGGCGGTTATCTTGTCTCCTCTTAGTTATCATTTAGTAAGATGAAACTCAACTGCCTCGCTTCCTTTTTAGCAACTTGTTGCTTCTATAAATTGCATCTACTATGTCATTAGCTTTTTTTGTTGTCATACCTCATGGCAAATTTGCTGTTCCAATTTTTGGTCTCTTTTGACATTACTGTTTTCCCTTCAGTTAAATATCTGTATTAGTGTTAATTATCCTCATATATGTTAGCTTGAATAGGTCAAGGTTCAGTCTCATTCAGTTTTCTTATTTCTAACTTTCAAAGATCTTTTACATGATTTCTCTGCTCTCAAAGATGTTTGTAACCCCCAAGTTTAGTATCACATATAAATTTAACTCTTCAAAATAATTAAATATATTAAATAAAAACAGATCTAATGATCCCTGTGGCATCTCACTAGACAACTCTCCTAGAACTCAATAGCTTGTCATTCTTCATTGCCTTCATTTATCAAGTCCTACAGCTAGTTGTCAGTCTATGTGACAATGTTCATATCCAAGCCAATTTGAATTTATTCTTCAACTAACATTTTCTAAGACATAGCATCAAATTCTTCATTGAAATCACAATTTGTTTCTTATAAGATCCTGTTTGTTTGTTTAATTGCTCATGGCTCAGTTACTGATTAGCTGTTTACAGAGTATCTGATTAGGCCAATTTCATCCTAATTAAGTCAAAGAAAAAACTTCCAGTAACTATAATTCGGGTAGAATGTGGCCCTTAATATTTGCTATGTTATTTTACTAGGGATTGAATTTAGATTTGACATTTATCGTGGTCAATGATGCCAAGCAGGAAGTTAGGAGCTTCTGAATTCTAATCAGCATTACTAGTTGTATGGTCTGGGACAGCTCATCTTATATCTCTACCTCAGTCTCTCCAACTGTAAAGTGGAGGGGCTGAGGTAAATCTGTAAACCTGACTCTAGTGATTCCTCTGATCTCGGCTCACCAGGTACCATCCCTGATGTGTGGACCCCAGCCCAGCTGTAACTGCTAGGCCAGACCGCCTGCTTCTGGTCCCTTACACTTAGTGCTATATTTACTTTCCTCTTATCCACTCTTATCTTCAGTTTTTCACAACTTTTCAGAAATAATTGTCATTAACTCCTTTAATATATTAGCCTGCATATCCACAACCCACCCCAGGATTTATGAATGGCATTTGTTCCAAGTATTTTATATGCTTTATAAATCTATATTTACAAAATCTTCCTCATAGATTCATTGTCCCAACTTTTTATTTTACTGTTCATGTTAAATACAGATACTTAAAAGTACTTCAGTATCATAGACAGTTTAGAATCAACAGTAATGCCATTCCCCTTCTTGTTTACATTCTTTCCTTGGTCCTACTTTCTCTCCAGTATTTTGTTTTCCCTGATATATTTGGAATGGTTCTCAATTCCCTCAATCCCTTTGGCTAATAACTCCTAGACATAAGATATAGTCTAAAAGACAAAGGACAGTGCTGGGAGCCAAGCATGGCTGATTTGTAATCCTAGCTCTGCCACCTATTTACTGCAGAATTTTGGAAAAGTTACTAAATGCAGGATTGTGTCATTGTTTTACTCAGCTGAGCTGGGAAGTAAACCCTGTCCACCAACTCCTTATTAAACCTCCCTTGATCTTGAATCCGAGGTACGTTGGAAACAGGTTCAAAATGACAAGCCATCATTTTAACATGAGGGATTTTCTGGTTGTGTTTGTACGCTAGGAGGCTCTGAGGGAAGCCATGTGATCTGGGTTGTCTCACCAGTCTGGCGAAAGCTTGAAACAAAGTAGGGTGAGTTGGGCTTCTCTGCCATAGGAGCAGACTGTTTTCTCTCTGTGTGTTTTGATGTTCTTGTGTGTTATCATTCTGAATTCTAAGAAAAATTATTGTTATATTGCAACCTTTCCTCAACAGTATTTGTTTTCCATCTAACGTATCATGCTGTGAACACAGCAGGGTACAGTTCTTGTGTGGAATGAAGTTCTTTACACTTTGGAACATTCCTTGTGAGCAACTGGGTGGGGATGGCCACAAACGGGCAGAGTTCTAATACAGATAAGACAGCTATTAAAATGGGTGTGTGTGGGGCGGGGAGAAATGTCTGTGCTGGAGTAAATGGATAAGGTTCAAAGTGGATACTAATTCCATTAGAAGTGCACCTAGGCATCTAAGAGCACAGTTGTGTCTGAGGACAAGATTCTACTCATCTTACACAGACAAGCAGCCCCTTTGAAGTGGAAATGATCAGTTCAGAAGAGTAAAGCCAGGGCTACACTGCAGACTTCTGCCAGCAGAGAGCTATGTTGGTCAGGTGTGTGAAGTGAAGAAGTGTGCTGAGCTGTGCTGGCGGAAGTGCCTAGTGTAGATGTATCTATATCAGTACAATTGCACTTTTACTGGGATAGTTTGATTTGCTTGAGAGGTGCTGTTTTATTATACCAGTACAAAGTGCAGCTTTCCCCAAATTGCTGCGTCTACACTAGGGCCACGTTGCTAGTGTAGTACAGTATACCAGTATAAAAAAGCAGCCTTTGGCGTGACACTACTGAGAGTATCAGTTCAGGATAAATTGCTTAGGGCAGTTACAACACAAAGCTGGAGTTCCTTTACTATTTAGGCATGCCAAATAGAGAGAACTTTTGTTTTACACCACTGGCTAACCAGAAGTCAGATAAGCAATTCCCTTAGACACTCCAGTTTCCCAGAAGCACCACCAGCAGCCACTCCTTACGGGGATGAATGGTTATGAAAACCAATACCCCAAAGGACCAAGCCCCAGACCCAGGTCAATATACCAATCAGCTCTTACCCACAAATCACGCTATTGCCAATCCTTTAGAACAGGGGTCGGCAAACTTTCAGAAGTGGTGTGCCGAGTCTTCATTTATTCACTTTAATTTAAGGTTTCACGTGCCAGTAACACATTTTAATGTTTTTATAAGGTCTCTTTCTATAAGTCTTTAATATAAAAATAAACTAGTGTTGTATGTAAAGTTAATAAGGTTTTAAAAATGTTTAAGAAGCTTCATTTAAAATTAAATTAAAATGCAGAGCTCCCCAGACTGATGGACAGGACCCAGGCAGTGTGAGTGCTACTGAAAATCAGCTCGTGTGCCGCCTTTGGCACCTGTGCCATAGGTTGCCTACCCCCCGCTTTAGAATCTAAAATCTAAAGGTTTATTCATAAAAAGAGAGAAAAATAGACGAGAGCTAAAATTGGTTAAATGGAATCAATTACATACAGCAATGGCAAAGTTCTCAGTTCAGTCTTGTAGCAGTGATGGAATAAACTGCAGATTCAAATCAAGACTCTGGACTACATCTACAGACTTGGCGGGTTGTTCGGTCCTTTGTTCAGAACTTCAGTTTGTAACAAAGGTCCTCCAGAAGTAAGATACAGGATTGAAGACAAAATGGAGGGGTTTCCAGGCCCTTTTATATCCTCTGCCATGTGGAAGGACACCCTCTGTTTTTACTGTGGAAAATCACAGCAGCGAGATGGAGTTTGGAGTCAGATGGGCAAGTCACATATCCATGCATGACTCAGTTCTTTACAGGGAGAGCAGCCATTGCTCACATGCTACCTTGAACACTACCAGGAAGACTTCTTATGTGGATAGGAGTCTCCCAGGGTCCATTGTCAGTTAAGTGTTTCTTGATTGAACACTTAATCTAAAGAGTTTCTTCTCAGTAAGCTGGCCAGTGCTTCACTGGTGTTACTTAGAATCAAACACATTGAGATACAAGTACATGGACAATATTTATGACTTCAAATACAAATAAAAATGATACATGCATAGCATAATCATAATCAGCAAACAATAAGCTTTTCATAGACACCTCACTTTGCAATCTTTGTACAATATTTGCTGCAAATATAGAACAGCGGTTGCAAAAATGATCTCTATGATTACAATTCATGTCAATAAGGTCACAACCCAGAATTCCCATACCGGTAACATGCTCCTAGTGTAGAAATGGCCTAAGTCTAAGCAATATTTGGTCCTTCATTTGTAACTCCCACTGATGTTAATAAGCTGTAACATGATGGTCATTCTCTCACCTGTGCTAAATGTCTGTTTCGCCTAGCCTCTCATAGCTACCTGACCTTCATCCCTCCTCCTTCATCTCCTCCCTTTTCTCCACTGCCTGGTTTCTTTCCCCTCCATGTCTCCTCTGTCTTTTATCTGTTTAGCTAATCCTCTTCTAACTATACCCAACCCCATTCCCCGCCCCACACACACACCCCTCCCAAAATCTGTGGCACTAACATGAAGTTTGCTGTCATTCCTCTGTTTGCTCTGCTTGTACGCTTTGCCCCTACCCAGTATCTGCCTTGACTATTTAGACTAAGCTCTTTGGTGCATGAACTGTTTATTACTGTGTGTCATACAGTGCATAACATAATGGTCCCACTTTGGGGTGGTCTCTAGGCACTGTCACACTAGGCATAATAAATAATGACATTAATGAGATGCTTTGCTTAAGAATCAAAGTCAATGGGGATTTCTGTTCAAAAACAGATGGCACAATCTGGATTGCTTTATTTAGAGTCTGATCCTTCTCCCAGTGAAATCAATTGGAGTGAAGTCCTGCCCCACTTAAATAAATGGCAAAAGTCCTATTGAATTCATAGCATCAGGATTTCACTTTAGGAGGTTTTCTCCCCCACTCCCCGCATTTGGTTCAGTGGGAATGGGATTGGGCCCTTATGTTGTATTATATTTTTAAAACTTGGAAAATAAGTTGAACCTGTAATACTGATGTAACTTGTGCTACACTCCACTCCTCCTCCCCTGAATAACAATGTTTAAAAAAGTGTTTCCAGTGCAATTCTGAAGTACAAAATGGATTTTGATCTATTTTTAAGGGAGGAAAAATACACCCAGAATTAAAACTTTGTCGGCAAGATTTTACAAGCAGCAATAGAAAACAAAACATTAAAATCCAGCACATTTTACATGCACCCGACACGGTTTCTGAAGCTAAAATTATTTATGAGATGTTGAAAAATGGCTTTATGGTCCTCATAGGTTAATGCATTTAGAAGATACTTATTCATCTGATCTCTCTGTGCTGCACTAAATCTGACAATTCTGACAGTCAAGAAAACCCCCAATGAATTTTATTTTTATATAATTCACTTCATTGATTACTCTGAATTTTGTGCATCACAGTGAAGGGATTAAATGTCTAAAAAAAGTGCAGTAGAAACTGCTAACAGCAAATAATTTGCAACGAATACTTTATCCCATTCATTTCTATTTATTTTATTTTTTTCTATAGCACCCATTACCATAATATCTAAACTCTGATTTTGTGGATGGGATATCTGAAAGGATCCACTATTGGCCTAAATCTGCTCTCACTGAAGTCCACAATAAGACTAATTAATTTTCCCCGTTTGTGTATGATACAACAGAAGACTGTGATTTCCTCAACGTTTATTATTTGAAACTATTCTGTGAGCATCTGAGAATTTTTGCCAATATAACTCAATCATGGAAAACTGCATTTGATTTTCAGTATTCACTGTTCAGGAGCTTGTTTACTTGTACTTAGTGAGGTGTCAGCAGAGAAGGTTTTGGAAGAAATTGGCAAATTAAACAGTAATAAGTCACCATTACCAGATGTTATTCACCCAAGAGTTCTGAAGTAACTCAAATATGAAATTGCAGAACTACTAACTGTGATATGTAACCTATCACTTAAATCAGCTTCTGCACTAGATGACTAATGTGATGCCAATTTTTAGAAAAGGCTCCAGAGATTATCCTGGTAATTACAACTCAGTAAGTCTTACTTCAATACCAGGCAAATTGGTTGAAATTACAATAATAAACAGAATTATCAGATACCTAGATGAGCACAAGCTGGGGATGGGTCACTTGATAATTGCCTTGTTCTGTTCTTTCCCTGTGAAATATATGGCATTGGCCACTGTCAGAAGACAAGATATTGGGCTAGATGGACTATTGATCTGAGCCAGTACAGCCATTTTTATGTTCTTATGATGTTGTAAGTTACATATTACTATTTGTTCCCTCACCGGATGAGTATGCAAATGCTTTAAGATTTGTTTTCAGTGAATATTCCTTTGGGTATCTTTGAAGTTTAGTTTCCAGAAACATTTATGCCAGTAAAACTTGGATCCTCACAGACAGCGAACATAAAAGGGTATCAGATACAGAAACATGGAGGATTAGGCCAGGTGCCATGGCGGCAGCAAACCAGGAACTGGAGTCGGAAGTCAGATCGGGAATCTGAAGTGGATCTGAAAGCAGGTTTGGAACAAAACAAGAGTAGGGCTAGAAGCTAGGCTGGAGCAAGGGCACAGCTGGAACAGGACTGGGAACAAGGATGGAGCAGGAGCTGGAGGAGGGTTGGATTAGACTGAGGTCTCTGCAGGCTGTCAACACTATCAAGAAGAGAACTGTTCCAAGCAGGCTGAACTTCCGTTTCTCATGTGAGGCTTATATTCCTGCCCTGAGAGTCGTCAGACCAGCTCCTGGCTTGTGGAATCACTGGAGTTTAGCACAGGAATGACTCATCACTGCATGTGGTTTACATAAGAGTGGCCATACTAAGTCAGACCAAAGGTCCATCTATCCCCATATCCTGTCTTCCAACAGTGGCCAATGCCAGGTGCCCCAGTGGGAACAAACAGAACAGGTAATCATCAAGTGATCCATCCCCTGAATCTAGTTCAAGGATGAATCTTTATCTCCCAGAGTTCACAAACAAGGCCAAAGCTAATTCCTTTACAAGTCTGTCTAAATATTCATGAAAAAAAGAAGTTTGCATTATTCACGCAACCCATCTCATAAACTATAGCACTCTGAATTGTTTTCATTTCATATAATCATATCATCTCAACTAATTATAATACATGTGTGATGTTGTATGCTCTCAACTTGGCCTTGTCAACAAAAATTAATTATCTGACAGAACTAATCATTTCAAGACTTCTGAATGTACACAGCAGGGATCAACGTTGCCCTTTTAATATGCAAGTTTCAGTTCCCCAACCACATCACATGCAACATATAATATTTGATTTCCATTAGTACCACTAGATACTGCTCTAATGTGATTACATTCTTGTTAAATTTCCCCTTTGAAAAAAATATTTTCCTTTCCACTTACAATATTTCATTCTTTCTAAAAATCATATCTGCTATATTATTAATAAAAAGAACACATTCTGCTTATGCCAGTAATGCCACTGATTTCAACAGGATTCTTGGGTGAGTAATATGGGCAAGATATGACCAATTTATGTTAAGAGAAAGCATCGTTGCAATGATTTTTAATTCTAAGACTAACACAGATGTAGACTAACTTAAGAATGCTAATATCAGCACCATTAAATGGCAGTACTTAAAATAGTGCTGGTAAATATTTTTTGCCCAGGAAGTGCAAGAAGCATGTCTGAATATTTCCATCGAATTTGATTACACGCTGATTGCAGATGTTCCTGTAAGTTATTCAACTCTTGATTATCAGGAAAGTTTACCAGATGTCATGCAGTAAGAAACTAGAATGGTAGATCCAATGTACATGCTGTAGCACTCAGAGAAACTGAAATGAACACACTTATGAATTTTATAAATTAGATTTTTTAAGTTATCAGGATTTCAGTTTATGGAAAAGGCTACATCTCAAATTATCTGAATATCTATAGCAAAAAGATACCTTGATTGCTTTCTATTTTTATAAGCTAGTTTCAAAGTACAAAATGCCATGTCCCTGTGAAATATAGGACAGAGTGACCTAAGGAAGTGACTATTAGTATCCCATATCTTCTAGTTTTAGCACTATTCAGTAGGAGCTAAGGTTGAAATTCAGTCTTATTTTGAGGACTTAAATGGTGGATAATCCTCGTGCTGGTCCCTTGTGTAGAGGGCTGACTTTCATCCCAAGAAAACTGAAAGTACAAATGGCAGTGGCTCAAACACAGAACACAGACGAGCATTAAAGACAAAATAAAAATTTCACACCGTCATTACACTAATACTCTCAATGTCACCAAGGCAGTAGGAATGCCTCCTGCCTCCGTAATACTGTTATTGAATACTGGTGTGACAGAGATGTTTCTTTACCTGTGTGTCATCTTTGCTCAATTAAAAATTAGTGTAAAGTCAGCAGTAGGGGGTAGGAGTATGCCAGCATGTTAAAAAGTGGGAGTGTTAATGGAGATCGCCTGTTGGCATTTAACCCTACTTGGAACAGATCTAGATGACATAGGAGTTAAAGGGCCACTGACAATTTTGCTATACTAGCGCTCCCACTTTTGATACTACTGGAGGAGCCACTACTAGAGGAGTCTGGTGTTCGCAGACGTGGGGATATTTTAAAGACATGCCAAATATAAAAAGGTGTAAATTATTAATAGTGGGGGTAATTGACCATTGGAATGGTCACAATTCAGGGCAATTGTGCTTGTATTCCACCTCATAGTCCCTTGAGGCTAGTCACTCTAGGTCCTGAATTATTATTTCTCTTGGGCGAAGACCCATGTCTCTCTCCATCCTGTCTAGAGGTTTTCAAGACTGTCTAATTCCCTGCCTATTCTGTGATATCCCCAGCAAGCCAGACCATCTAAAAGGGCAGCATCTGCACTTTGCTTTCTTTCCAGAGGTTATGAATAGTTTAATTCTCAGCAGTCACAAGTTACCACAGATCTCTTTAGAAAGAAGTAAGCATATTAGAAACAATATAAGAATCTACACGTGTGACAAAGCTTACTATAGGTCACCACAATTCCAAACTTGAGCTCTGGGAGTTGTCAGTCTTTCAAAACCTGCAACTAGATGATCCCTGTGGTGGCGAGCTCATAATTGTCTCAGATTCACAACCAGAATCACCACAGACGGTTCAGTCTTTCCTTTATATAGCTTGGGTTTTAGATTTGACTTCATGGAACAGGTGGGCAGCAGAAAATGGCTCACACCCTGGGCATAACTTAAAAGAGATGGGTTTTTGCATATCCAGAGCTGGGGAATTTGCATTCACCTACCCATGTATATTTCTCAGGAAAACCACTTTACAATTTTTGTTCCAAAAGTTCATTCTTGTCTGGCACATTGTTCAATACAGTCCTTTCAACACCTAAGTTTCAAAATACATACACCATTCATTAGATACAATGGGCCCAAAAGATACTTAACTCAGTTAGGTCTCCCAAGAATATGGCAGGAAATTCTCATATCTGTCACAGGAACAATTTACCAACGGTTATGGTGGACTCCTCAGTACTGGCAATTTTAAAATGAAGAGTTTATGTTTTTTCTAAGAGATGCACTCTAATTCAAACAGGAATTATTTCAGGGCAGTTCTATAGCCTGTGTGATGAAGGTCTGACTAGCTGATCACAGTGGTTATTTCTTGCCTTAGACTCTATAGAAAGGAGTGTTTACCCCTTGATGTGTTTTCCTCACTTTTGAGTACTTAGGAAATGATTTAAGCATAACACACAAATGTAAAGTACTGAGGACTTCTTCACTCGGTGCTCCTCTTGGGGAACTGTGGCCCTACAGACTTGTGAGGGAGTGCAGAATTCTGTTGGAAGACAGAATCATTCTACAAGAAGGCTCCAGCCTAGCACCAATTCTTTCTTCCTTCCCTTCTTTCTGCCACATTGCAGCAGTACCTCAGACACAGAACTGTGAAATGCTGACTGATACTTACTGAAATCAGAGTGCAAAATGCAAAATCTGAAGAGTAAGAATGTCGGAGAGCATGAAAAAATCTTGTTCTCCCTTTGGTTATTACTGTCTGACCAATAAATCGTCATGTGTACATCATATAAGTTTGGGCTGGTGGATCTGAACGTATAGGGATGCAATTAATCTGCACAGAGTTGTGAGTAATACATGCCGTCTAGTTACAACAGCTAAAACAGGAATTTGAAATAACCTTGTCCAAAAGAACAACTGCTTTCCAAGGCATAACCATTTAGCAGTATTCCTTCTCAGTTCAATCTCACAGACAGTGCTGATAGCCCCTCCCCCAACAAACCCTCCTGCCACAAGACTACAGCTAATGTAACAATGTTGAATTCTCTCCAGACAAGATTATGCTTGGGCCGGAGATATGGGTGGTGGGAGAAGGTTTATTATATTCTTTACAGTGGATACAATAATGCACTTTACTTAGTATGGTCATGGAATATTGTTTTACGCTCTACAATGATCTGCTGAAAAATATGTTCTCACGTTGGCATGATGCAAAAGGCACTTAGAGTAAATGCTATGGTTCATAAAGAAGTCTTTATGATACACTCACCAAAACTTTATGAAAATTTAATACGATTCCTAGTCCTGTTTTCCCACCCACCTATCCTCTGAATACTTTCCTCTTCTCAGCCAGCAGGAGCTGAGAGCTGCAGATAAAGTGCACTCAGCCACAGGTAGTTAGGGAGTGCTAGATAATCCTCAACAATGACTGCTGTGGTTTAGGAAGTGAGGCACTGACAGACTCAGAAGGGATTGGTATCAAGTCCTCCTTGTTTCAAAGTATGATGAAGGCAACAGGGGGCCACAAGACTAAAATATTACAGGACTAATTAAAAAGGTGTTACTTTCAACCATGGTATTTCATCATATTCATTATATTGTCATTAGTGCCTTTTGCAATTTTTGTATGTGTTTGTATTATTTTTGAACTTGAGCATGATAAGTGCAGTTTTCAAATAAAAAATATAAACGTTTTAAAAGTTAGCATTTGCCTCTAAGGGCAACACCACTTCAGTAATAAGACATGAGTGAAAAGGCATCGACTACAAAGCAAGATGTTATAGTATTACTATGTAAAGCACCTCTTAGATCAAATCTGACATACTATTTGCAGTGCTGGTTACTCTACCAGAAGGAGGATTCTGTCTCACCGGAGAGGGTGAGGCTTCCAGAAAGATAGATATTGGATTTCAAGTATTCAAGTTCTGAAGGACAGTTCTGGTAATTCAGTTTATTTTCATTTGAGAAGAGACTTCAAACTTATTCATTTTATGCTGCCAATGGTTCAAAAACCAGAAGATATAGTTTTGAAATTAAGGAGTCTTGATATTAAAGAAAATTCAGGCAGAACTATTTAATGCTAAGTTTAAAAGAAATTGAATAAATGACTGGAGAAATGACTGAAGAAAGAAGAATGGGTGTATAGCAAAGTAACATTTTGTCTGTAAAATTAAGGGTACAAGGATATGGTAAAAATGAAGGAAAATGAGATAAAGAAGCCAGGAACAGGCAGGATCAATGTGTTTCTTACTTTAAAAATATATTTTAATATACAGTTCTTTGTAATACAATGACATCTCCCTATTGAAGCTTTCTATCAAATAAAACCCCAATCAAATTTGTCATATTATTCATAAGGATGAAGTATTTACAAATTAAACTGTTCAATGATTATTAGAAAATTGTTTTGAATAAAAATTTGAAGCAGCAAGTGAGAACCATTCTCTCTTTTTTTTCTCCCCTTAAATGTTTCAAGAAATAGAGAAGGAAAAATATATTCTTAATCCTGGAAGGGTTGCAGACCCTAAGTGTGGTGTTCTTGAAAGACCCAGGCCCAAGATTTAAAGTCCAGGAAATGTTTTGGTTTCTGTCAGACTGAATTCTTTTACCTGAAATATGTATGTGCAAGCAAGCATGCACACACACACACAGTAGTGATCTTTATTAATTAGAAAGTCACACACACACACACACACAAAGTAGTGATCTATATTAATTAGAAATTCCAGACAAAATATAAAATGATTTTTTGGGAAAAATTGATTTTAGCTATTTTCTTATTGTTTTTGGGAAGAGGAGAGAAATTTCAGAAGCTTTCATGTTGGATATATATGATCTTAGATAATTTAATTCATCTACTGCCTCTTCAGCTTAGCTATTAATGCTGATGTCCACTTGCATCCTTTTTTGTTTTAGTTGTATCAACATGCATGCATTTTCTTTTTGCTGCATTCAGAAATAATCCATATTCCTCCTGTTTCTTTTACAGACTCCAACATTTGTTGCACTGCATTGTTGACACTACCATATTAGGCATAAATAAATAAATAAACATTGACATTTCTAGGCATCCACCTATCCTTACAAATTTACCACATATGATCAGTATGGCATTAGCCAATTCCTTTCGACTATTCTACAGGCATATTATCTACCCCTAGTTCTTTCTGAAATATAATTTTCGTAACAACAGGCATCAATTTCTCTTACAGAACTGATGGCTCTGGCTCCATGCTTTCTTTCTTTCTTCCCCCCCTCAGTCTCCCATATCATGTGTGCCTCTGGTGGGGCACAAAGATATATTAATCTCTTACTGAGGACATCACCATCACAATCTTTTACTATGTTTGATTGTGAAGAAAACCTTTTGGCCTAACCACTGTGAACATACCTTTTATATTATTAGTCCTTTATCATTCTCAAGTTCCATACATTTTCTTCCTATATATTTGCTCATCTCATCTAGTCTACCTTTAAATCTTTCTTCTCAGTACCTCATACTATCTAAAATTCTTTTGTCTCCAACAGGTTCTCTTTTATTGAGTTGTTTTTCTGCTAACTCAAATACCCACTGAGTTAATTATGGTGTGGGCCGACGTTGACTTTTCAGAATGTGTGCTTTAACCGTTTCTAGTAGAATAGTTTTCATCTGATTCTTAAATTTGTTGGAATTGTTCCGCTCTTTCACCTAACTCATGCCTCAAGCTCATTTTGGACAGAAGTTATATATTCTTCATTGATTCTGGACAAGTCTAAATGCAGTGGACCTGCTGAATGTTGTATCTTTTATGTTTGAGGCTAACAGTCCAACTAGCTTGATAAAAATCAGGCTGATGCATGAAACAATGTATATAATGCAAGATGAGAATTACTATGAAGAATTCAAGCTCCATTTAACCAAAGTTTATGAAACATTTTATAGAATTCAAAGGGAGTCTTTTAAAATGTACATTTATTACAAATGGTAGGAATATTAAATTGTATTATACTGTTACCTTTTTACCACTGAATTTTTGTACAAGCCAAAAACACACTGTAGGCATTCCTCAGAAGTATTTTGTATTAATTCCAGATGTGCAGATATCAAAATGTATCCCTTGAATTTATGAACCATCATTGCACATCTTCCACTGATGAATTCTTGACTCTTGAGCTGTAGCTGAGCTGAGTTACCACACAGTTGGTCATTAAGATGACCCGATGTCCCAATTTTATAGGGACAGTCCCGATTTTGCAGTCTTTTTCATATATAGGCTCCTATAACCCTCCCGCCTCCACCCCTGTCCTGATTTTTCACATTTGCTCTCTGGTCACCCTATTGGTCATTGTCTTAATTATAATATTCCTGATATACGTAACTAAATAGATAAAAGCATTGAATGAACAATTAAGGGATGGTACATGAACAGTCTATTTAAAATATGTGATGTGCTATCTTACACACATACACGCATTCCAAAAAACAACCAACTCTTCCGCAAAGCTCTGATTTAAGTCCATAAAAATTCCAACACATATGCACCCACTCTGTATCAAACATTTTAAATAGGAACTTCAGACTCTTACAAACCACCATCATCAACCAAGACACACACTGTCTCCCTCCCACATGCCCTTTTAGATGGGGATTTGCCCTCAACCTACACTTTGAGAAGCAAGACTGTACTCTCAAGTAGTTCTCCATAATTGCACTTGCAATCTTTGTCCAAAGATGGCTTATTCCCATGATGTCTCCCTGAAGGCATGAACTCTTTCTACCTGTCACCCCAGAAAGCCACTCAGCCTTTTCCTTGACAGTTTTTTTTTTTCTGATGAGACTAATGCAGCTATCAGAGCAAATCAGCAGAAGAGCTCTATGCCTCAACATGGGATCCTAAAAGTCTGACATCCTCTCACACTCTTGGATTGTAATGGTTATAAAACAACTATTAACAGCTTGCTCAATTACAATCTAATTTCAAATAAAGTTTATGCACATCTTTTAAAGGAGATTTAACTATACAGAAAGTTTAAAGGGACTGTAACAAGCTGTTTTTCAACAGAACAAACCAAAAGAAACATTAGGCACTATGACAGATTTCAAATCAGTCTAACTTTTTAAATGAACTGTAACTATCTATATATCAAGCGGTTGATCCTGGGAGGTGCTGTGTACCCATGGCAACCATTAAAGTCAAAGACCTGAGATGTGTCTAAGGCCCTCCTCAACACAGTACGTAAGTGCTTCACAAACAATACTGAATTTGCCCTCAAAACCCCTTTGAGAGAGAGAAATATTATTTACTTCAGTTTAACCATGGAGAACTGAAGGACTTGCTCAAGATCACACATGAACTCTGTGGCAGAGCTGGTGCCTTCAATCCAGTTCCTTCAATACAAGACTATCTTGAAACATAATTCAGTGAATTTTCTTCAAACTTTGCAAGAAAATAAATCATCTTTGGGGTAAGTACAACAATTTTCAGTCAAACAAACAATTTTCAGTCAAAGTAGTACTAGCAATAGAACCACGGGGTAGCTAAAAATTAGACTTACAATGGAGTGAGGTGGCTACTTTAACAATGGAGCAATGGCCATTGTTCCATTAGGTTTTCCTAGTGCAACACTTTTAGTGTATTTTGTTTTTATTTCATTCCACTTTTAAATTAATGATACACGACTTTTCTTGTTCATTTAGCTTTTTCTCTCACTTTAATGAAGAGATTTAGTTGAGCATGTCAGTTTTAAAAAAACAAAAACAAAAAGTGTGTGTGGGTGCATGACATTACTTTAAAAACTCGCACCATAATGTAGTCCACTTATTCCATTTTACTCTTGCCTCTTATGCATGGTTCTACAAATAAACTATTTTATAGCAATATCAATTCTATCCTCCCTGCCATTTATGTAGTTTATAGCTGCACAATATGCACTGTGGGTATTTTCAGACATTTTGACATTATATAATAATTCACAATAAACAGCTAGACTACAGGATCCATACTTGGTGGAAGCTTACAGATGACTGATTGTGAAAACCTATTAGAAAGTCTGAGTATATGTGGCAGCAGCTTCATACTGCAATAGTGCAATGAATTGTATCTACTGCTTCCTATTTCATTTTCATAAAATCTTATTTATGTTTTTTTTCTTATGATGATATTCAGTACAGCAAACAATTCAACAATTGTAAGAAGGACTAGAGGAAAAAAATCACACATCTTACCAAAGAAGGAAGAAAGTATGTATGTATTTTATTTCTATAAGTTGAGCCTAATGCTGAGTTCTAAAGCTAATTATTTACAAGTCAATCTTCCTGGTAATATTTTCAGTGAATATTTACTTGCAATTTACAGGAGCAGTAGAATGATAATAGAGCTAACTGTTGACCATGTAAAATATGGAAAAAGACAGTGAAAGTGAGTAGAATGGAAAGACTATTTAAAGGGAGTTTAGAAGGAAGCAGCAGCAAAATTCTACTATCAAAGGTCACCACTGAAATCTGCTTTCTCTCTCTCTACTTCCATGCAGTGTACTTCCCATTTTACGTCAGTGGGAGTTCTTCACATTTCTAGAAAAGCAAAATATAGTCAAGATCAGCTATGAGCAGCTGAAAAGATAAATTCACCCTTTGAGAGCCTGATCTGGCATTTCTTTTACACCCAAAACTTCTAATGATTTCCACGAGAGTTTGGGGCCTACAAAGAATCCAAGATACTTGATTTTAAGAGTCTAAAAGTGAAAGAGCGAACACAGACATGCAGAAATCATATGTTAAATATTTGACTCTAGAGGATTCTCAGAAGTGATGTTTTCAAGAGAAACTTTTTAATTTTAAATCAGTATTTTTTCTCACTACCCTCTTGCCCTTTGCAAACACCCTCCTGCAAACATATTTTGCAGTATCTTTTATATTAGATGACTATATTAGATTATAAAGATGATGGCATTTTCCCCTAGCTTTCTGCCCTGAGAGCTGCTAATATCAGCACCTCCATAATTACATACATTTAACTCTGCAGCTGCTGATCATTCCAGCAGCCAATGAAATCATGTAGCTAGCAAGAGGAGGAGCAACACCTACAGGAATTTACTGGAGCCCAATGGTTGTTTTTACTAAATAGCACAAACTTGAACTACTGCCCATGAAAGCTATGCAAGACTCACTATCAGCAACTTCACTGTTCACCATGTTCTGAATGCCAACAGTAATAACTGGGTACCTCAAGCAAGTCACTGCGAAAACATAATACACTGAGTACAAGCTTTGAAACATGAAGAGTCTAATTTTCAAGAGGAAAAAAATGACCATGCATAGAGTATTAGAACAATGAAATAGCACAGTAATAATAATAAAAAAGTAGTATGCAGGAAAAAAATCTTCATGGACGGGGATAATTGTGATCTCAAGAATGAGAGGGAAGACTGTGAAATGGTACATCTGGAATTTAATATTTGGAGCTCCCTCTGTTACAGTAACAAAGTTTTTTGCCTTTTCTTTAAAGTGTGGCTTATTTAAAATTTATAATAGAAAATCCATACAACAGAAAATACATATTACACACAAGAAAACCTATGTTAAAAGACAGAGATGATCTATGCTTGCTGAGAGTGGGGGGAAGGTGCAGAATGAGGGCAGCTGGTTTCAGCAGTGTTACTGAGCATGCTCAGTCAATGTGAGCATGCTCAGTACAAGCCAAGCAGTAAATCTGAGGCCGGGGGCAGGGACATGTGACCTTGCATGCCCCCCATGCATTGCATCTGTTAAAACAGGGGTGGGGAACCTATGGTCCACAGACTGGATCAGGCCCATTGGTTAATTTCATGGGGCCCACAGCACCCTCCCCACCGTGGGGCTGGAGCTGTAAGGAGAAAGCCGGAGCCTCTGCACCCACCCCCACAGGACTGGAGCCGTGAGTGCCAGCTCACCCTGCTGCTGGGGGAAGCCCCAACCTTCCCCCCAACCCTGGGGTGGGTTAGTGGCCAGCATGGATTTTTTCTGTGTGTCAACGTCCCGTGATAGAAAAAAGGTTCCCCATCCCTGTGTTAAAAGAACATTATTAAGGTTGCAAAAACAAGTTCTTCAAAGTTAGAAAATACCAGAATTAAGACTGTGCTCACATTGGAGTGTTTAGACAGGAGTAGATCAAAGTGTACTAGGGAAATTTTAGTGTATGGCAGCGGGGTCAGCATGGACACTTAGCGCCCGGAAGGCTTGTGCTAGATAGATTTATACCCCAGCTTGCTATGAGATAAGAGTTTATATAGACAACATTGAATCAGCTGTTTCCAAGAAACAACTCCCTTGTTCTCTGCCCTGCAATTTTCACCTGTGAAACTATTCAACTTAAAGATCCTAGCCCTGGAACATATGGAATAGTGCAGTGAACATAATTTCCTTTTGTGCAATTGCGCTGCAATACAGTGGAAAGGTATACCTAGAGATCACAGCTCCAAGGAACTAACAGTTTAAAATAGGTTTGTATCACTAAATGAACAGAACGGGACCAATATCCACTGCAGCAAGCTCCTCTGCAACAAAGTGGTTCTGCACCATTGAAGTCAAATGAAGTATTGCCATCAACTTCGGTGGTGCAGGATTAGTCATCTAGTCCTCATTCTGGCAAAATAGAGCAGTGCTGTGAACATCAAGAGCCCAGAAAGCTTGAGTATGCCTTCAAAAAATCATGACATTTTCAAAATAATACATTTGTATCTGCCTTCTGGATTTTGAGTCTTTAGGGTTCATGTTTCAAGCTTTTCTCCATAACCAAAACAGCTAGACATTGTTTTATTTTTAAAAAAAAATGTGAAAGAGGAGATTATCATATAATCACATGACTGTAGAAGGTGGGGATTGCAGAAAAATACTGAGACACCTGCAATAGAATTGTAAGAATTGGCAACTGTGATTTTACTCAACTCACACTACCTGCCTAGTCACTTTGTTGGGACAGTTACTGCAGCTATGGAGTCTCTAGGACAAAGTCCACAGAGAATAATTTCACTCTTTCTATGGAAAGGTAATACTGACTACTTACATATCAATAATTCACAATATGTATTTCATTAGCATAAAACAACACCACAAAGTAGAGGGATTGATCAGAAAACTTCTAATGGAATACAAAGTTTTGTACCTCTAGACAAATGGATCAAATCTGTTCTATATTAAAAGGGACGAAATGTAACAGGAGCTTCAGATTTCATTAAATTTCCTAATGAATAAGTTACCACATTAGAAGAACCAATACACCATAGCTCCCCACACAAAATGGCAGTTTTAGCCAAAATTAAGTGTTGATTGATTCATGGAGAATGAACCTTCCAGATTAAAGTTTAGCCACATTGCTGAAGACATTTGCAGTCTTATCTAAGCTCTGTTTGGTGAAAATTTAGTTTCAGGTTTGTCAATCTGAAATTTAGTTCGAGGCTGCTCAATCTGGCATCTTTCATGAGCACTACAACTATTTGCAAAGTGCTTTTGAACAACAACAATCTACAAAATTCATTATTATTAACTTTCACCAAAACAAGCTGAACAGCAATCAAAACGCTGGGTTTGGAAACCCAGTTTCTGTAGTAAAGAATTAGCTTTCTGTTTCATCTAAACTGAACCCAAGCCTTTCTGTAGGTTTAAAAAATGTGAGATTTTTTGGTCTTTTTTAATCTTTATTTTCACATTTCATTGTTCTATCAGGAAATAATGCAGTTCTGACATAAGCAACTTCTAGAAATCTGACCTGGACTTCCAAATCAGAAACATCTGATTCTGATAAAATCTGTTTATTGGATTTTATCAGAACAATCTTATTTGTTCACTGGAGTCTCTTCCAATTTTCAGCACTAATAATCTGGTCCATATCTTTCTAAGTTTATCACAGTGATAGGCATTACTTGGAATAATTTTCTTAAAATGAATTGTATCAAGTAACATAAATAAACAAACAAATTAAATTAAAATATTTCATAAAAGATTTCTTAAAATCATTACCCCTAAAAGTGAATGGAATTTTGTGAAAAAAGTATTGTGTATATTCCCTAAGGTAATAGAAGTAGTACGTACTACTTGGAGTTCTGCTATTTTCACTGTGGAGCCCACAATATGGAATGAGTGTTCTAGAAGCTAAAGCACCATAGAAGATTCATTTTCATGAATCTATCATGGATCTATCAAGCTACAGTTTGAACATAACAGTTCAGCAACAGTAACAGTTTGGAATAGTGTATAGAATTGGTATTAGAGTATATTTATTTAATTCAGATTTTATTCTTTTCTAAGCAGAGCATTGCTCCAGGCTGCGCTATTAGTAGAACTGCTAGCAGTAATCAGTTATAGTTATTGAGGTAATAATAATGCATTTAACCACACCCATACCAGTTTGTGTTAAACACAACAAATTTGAAACACAGAGAAAAATCAAATACAAAAGAATGTATCTGGCTAAAATGAGTTAATAAATTGGGCCGGGGGTAGCAGATTCTGAAACCGTTCTCTGAAAGTAGTCCCACTGACATCAAAATCACTACTCCTTGGGCAAGCTGTTACTCAGTGAGAGTGATGGAATCGGTATCTGGCCCACAGTCATTTTCCCACCTTAACTTCAAAATACTATGAAAAAGAACGCCACTTCATAGCGGAAGTTTTTAAAGAGCAGTTTAGGCAGGGTAGTGACTGTATTGTTATTTTGCTCACATAATTGTGTTTAGATCAGAGTGTGGCTTTTTGAAAGCCTATGCTTTCTAAATTGATGATTAGGATAATTCTTTTCAGAGTTCAGACCCCATTTTTGTTTGCATTTTTAATTTTAGCAAGATGGAAAATAAGATATTGTATTTGAGGCCCAGTTCTGCAATCCTTATTTATGCCATGTAGCACTTATTCAAGTGATTAATTCTAGATGACTTCACAAGGTGATGATCAACATGATTCAGGGTTGCAAAATCAGATCCAAAATTAGTATCCAATTTGGAATTCAGGCACAAACATGTTTTGTTTTCTTAACATATTTCTCATTTTACACCTACAAAACTCGACCTTTTAAAAATTATGCAGTTCTACTTCCTAGGCTTGCTTCTCTCTTGCCTAGAAGCTTATTCTGTATGCTGTTAAAATTAATAAAATACAGTGTTAGTTTTAGACCAGAACAACATGTGAGCACTGCAGGGCACTACTTATTATGGATCCATGGTTCTAGTGTAGGCATTTGAACAAATTCCACATATTGTTCCTATAATACTTATGCCTTTGTGTTTAAATTATGCAAAGCTCATATTTATTTAGTGTGATAATAAAATAAAATCTACCTCAGCACTTTCAAGCATCAAAATGTATATTGTTCCCTACCATCACTGTGGTGGGGTTTGCATTGCATTGGTCCTACGCTCACATTCCAAAGAAGCTACAGAGTAAAATATTGTTTCATTATTTATATGGACAAAATATTGGAAATGGCCATACAAAAACAGTTTGCTTTTAAATGAATGTGTTAAAATGTTTAGTACATTCACACACACATACGCACACAGGTAATACAGTGAAGTTTATTATTCTGACTCCTCACAATGGATCCTTGCAATTCTTGCAGAGTTATCAGAGTACTGAAAATAGATGGCACAATAACTCAGTAATACAATTACGGACATGGGACAGGAGTTGGTTAGAAAACAAATTCTATGACTCACCTATACTTCCTGAAATTTTATTTTGATGAAGTTTTCCAGTCAGCTTTGTTTGGAATGGAAGCTTTCCTAAGTGAGTATTATCAGGTAGTAATATATGACAATCATTAATCCTGCTGCTCCCAGACCAAAATGCCACTCATTCACTTGGTTTAGCTGGGCTTTTCACCAAGAATTATGGGTTCAGTTCTACCACCCTCAAACACATTAATCCACAAGTAATTGCAGTTATTTCAAGGGAATGGTTGTGGAATATGATGACATTACTTAACATGACTGAGGGCTGCAGAATCTGACCATAGATTATTTTAAAACCTAAGAAACAGAGAGGGGTGGTGGGAGGGTGCAGAGGAAAAGAATAATAAAAAACCCCATTATAGCATTCACCAATAAGATGCTCTGATACCATGGTAAAGAATGTGGTATGGTAAAATATGTAAGTTAGAGAGATTGGTATACACAACCCCACAAAAGATCAAAGGAATAAATGTCTAGTGGTTAATAAAATCTACCAAAATTAAGTTGCAAACATTTGTTTTAATAATAAATACAAGGATTCATCATTCTATTTATTTGCTTTTCATTAAATTTATGAGAGCAAGTTTTGTTTGGCAATGATAATCATGGAAAGAGTTTCATGA